>JAPFBL010000014.1:7140000-7542500 GCA_026182355.1 Hermatobates lingyangjiaoensis
AACATAAATACATAAAGTACAATGAGTCAACAATAAACTTAATTATTAATAAATATTGTTTTAAATATTACTTTTCACTATAGTCTAAATTCGATTGCAAGTTGTATGATTAGCTATTGAAATAGTGAAATAATATAATTAAAGTGTACTTTAAATGATATTTGAATTAAATTATCAGTTAATAATGAATAAAATCATTCATACAGTATAACGCATATTATACTGTACATATATATAAACTGTCCTTAGCAGCCAATAGCATAAGAAAATTGAGTCAGTGTTCAGGCAATCTTTCAAACTGAAATCAAACTTTCAATGCTTATATTCCTGTTTCATTTAGAATTTCTTTCATATTTCTATAAGAGAGAAAAATATAAGTTTATTAAAAAATAAATGTTGTTTAAAAATCAAAATCAAAAATCATTTATTTTATGACATAAATATAACATAAATTCAAGTTATATACACAATAAAAATATGCATGTTTAAATAAATAAATCTTTTCCAATTCGCAACAAGAGCATTGCATTACAGAATTAAGAAGATTTTAAAATGAAAAACCATTTATTTTACAGTTCAGGAGTTACAAATATAAAGTAAAAATATTTACTCAACTGAACTTGACAATGTACTGATGATAACTAATAGGGCTATGGATTCGTAATTTAAAACTTTTCTTAGATATTTCCACAGTTTTAATTATAGATTTTTTTATGTTATATATATTACTAAGCTACCCATGACCCTTTGTGTCACTCATAAATTATAGCAATAGTTATGGAACATAAATTCAATGAAAATGATTGATAGGGATAATTTTAATTTTTGTTTCTTACTATTAAGGCAGGGAAACAGATTCTTATATGGCCCAAACTATTGATATTGTATTCTTAACATGATTAGAGATATATACACAGTAAGTATATTTAGCAAAATAAAAATCATTTAAAAGTAATAAAAAAAATCATTTATTTTATGACATAAATATACCATCAATTTAAGTTATGAAATATATTTATCAAAAATTTTATCAAATTTTGTTATAAAATATATTTAAAACAAACAGAACCTGTAAATTCAAATATGCAATTTATTTACCCAACATAAAATAACATTAATGAAAGGAATGTGTCTTTATAATATTACCTTTAACGTTCGTATTTTATCTGACAGTCGTGTTCAAGTTTGTTTCTAAAATTATCAATTTTTAACCTCTAATTATATAGTTTATTATATATTATAGACTTCCCTGGCCCCCCAATGAGAAATATTATTATATAATAAGAAATATATTATATAAAGAAAGTCGAAGTGAGTGTGCAAGCCACCCGGGTACACCGATAATCTAATACGACTTCTTATTATGTAATATAATTACAACAAAGCCAGTCACAACAAAAGTAAACATTATAATAATTTCAGGACTTTCTCTGCACGGAAAATGGATGAACAAACAAACAAACTCACAAACTTTATACATATAGATTATACTATTCTAGGTGATTCATAAATTTTTTTCTAAAATATTCATTATTATTTGTACTCAGTTAGGTCGGGCACTTTTTATATGGAGGAATTTTCTCCGTATACACTGATTCAGTCAAAGTAAACGAGTAATTTGATAAAATAGAATTAGGTGTTCACCTCAGAAAATATTTTCTCAAATACTTTTTCTTAGAACAATCTGTATGTCAATCACTTTTAATTCAATAAAATTGGCACTGTAAATAGGTTGTTTTTTAGAAGTAAATGTTTAAATAATCGCAGGGTACCTTTGTAGGCATTTGTTGGCGTATATGAAACAATACAAACTGATTCAGGACATTATATATGTAAGGTCAAGTCATCGGATAGGACAAGTCTTCCCAGAAAGTATTCACCTTGGTAAATGATAATGCATTGATTCACACAACTATTCCAAGACATGAATCTATCGTGAAACTGAAGTTTAATTTAGGTGAGTATAAACCTGCTGTACACTAATCGAAGTCTAAAGTAGAGTCTCTAAAATAAGGAAATGATGCTACTTAACTAGGGTAAACCAAATATGTCAAGTAAATTATTTATCAATTTTCTAAAACCTCATATTATTGTTAAAAATAATGAAAAAAATACCATAATTTATAATATAATATCAATCAGCAAAGCACTTGAAATGGCTGATGACATGACATGACATGAACGCGTGGGGGCTGTTCCTGTCATATTGCTTCCACGCTTTGTCAAGCAGAGGGTTTGTGATTCCCTTGTCATATCTGATACTTGTAGGCTGAAAAAAATAGATATGTTAGCGCTGGAGATGTAGGAAAAAGTTTTAAAAATATTTAAGTTATGTGGATTTATTTTTTTCTATAATTACTGCATGCAGTTACAAAGTCACTGCAAAGGTTGTATATTTGGATTTTCCTTTATTTTTTACCTGCAGTGGCTATTTGGGTGTTTACCAGTCCTGTCAGTCAACAGGTTTGATCATAGTTATAAAACAAATATGCCATAATTTACTATGCAAATCATTTATGCACTCATTATTGTGACACCTATATTTAAGCCACTCTGTGTATACCAAGAGTCAGTAATAACATTTTATTTAAATGAATTTCCTTTCTGTTTTTCCTTTCTTTGATAACTAAAATTATTTAGAATGAAATCTTTTCATAAAATAACTTAATTTAATATTTAAAAAAATAAATAAATTTATTTATTTATTTGTTGTCAATTTGTTGTCTTAATAATACCAAAAACATATTAAATTTTTCAACAAGTGAAAATACAAACTACTAGATTTAAGGACTTAAAATGAATATTAATTACATATTTAAATGAATAAAAATACTGTAGATGTATCATAGAGTTTGCTCATGAACATGAAATGCTTTACAGTATTATCTTAATGATTTATACTTTTTGAGAATTAGTTTTCAAAATCATCAGGAAAAGTATTATCTTTTTTTCATTTTCACAGCATATTATAAAAAGTTATAAATTTTATTTCTGAAATATGCTTATTTATTACTAATATGTTATAAATACAATATAAATGTACTATCCATTCTAATAAGTTTTCACGATAAAAAAGTGTCATATCTACATAAGCAAAGGATTTACCACAAACAATTAAAAACAAAAATCTTTAATACAATTACCAGAAGATCCTTTAGTGTTTTATAATAAAATAAAAGTGATGTGTTTTTTTTAAGATTTGGATAAAAGAATGATTGACAACTTTACAGGATTATCTAGTTAATTTGACAAAGAATTAAGTGTAATGACAATAGAAACAATATACCATGGACAGAGTTTCTGAAACAAAGGGATTCTTTGAAAGCAAATTAGAGTAATGCAACTGCATTGGAAGATCATGATCAAACTTTTTATTATGATAAATAAACATTACATAAAAAAAATAACTAAGAAATAATAACTTTTATTGTGAATTATCGAAATATTATCCTTCTTTAAACTATATACTTATGGTAAGTGAAATTTAAATGGTATATTTTCAGTGTGTTAAGTTACAATACTTCCAATTATCTGTGAGTAATAATGCACAAGCTGGGTGGTCATGTTAATATAATATTTGTTTAGAGAACTTGAAAATTGTTGTAGTTATATAAATAATATAATAATATGTTATATTTTTTTTTGAGGTGCTAATAATTTTAATCGTCTAACTTAATAATCGATTGTTCTTCTTTAAAACTAATATTATATATTTTTTGTTTTTGGCCTGGAAAATTGACGATAATGTAATAATGATTACCAACTTCATGGTGAATAATAATTTTGGTTATTAATTATTGTAATTTGTTTTCTGTTGATGTATAATATATTATTATTCCGATGTTACTTTTTATATTTCAGAGGTGTTGTATAACAATGAACACATTTTAAATAAAATCGAAATAATGGCTTTGAATTATTAATTTTAACTGGGAATATTTACTTTTTGTATTCTATACTGTTCTATTCTATAATAGGCTGACTTTTTTTTTATCATTATTCATGTATACTAGAATTAATATTGACATGTTTATATTTATATATATATATATATATATATCAAATAAATAATACACGAGGGGAACAACTTAAATTATTTATAATGAAATCTTTTCATAAAAGAACTTAATTTAATATTTATTTGTACTCTCAGTCTTTGTCTCACATCAGGGAATGCCACATCTAATCCGGAAGGCAAAGAGAGTCAAAATATTAAATTTATTGTTGTCAATTCGTTATGTATATAACATTATAATAATTTAGTTTTTGTAGTCCTATTTAGTTTGTAAGATTTGATATTATGACTTCATTTGCAGACAGTATTTATAGAAGAGTTAGTAACTTCAATAATGCTGTTTAGCTTTACCGTTTACCCTAATAAACATTGTATTCATCTATGATTATTACTGAACATTAGAATATAAATAAAATAACATTGCTGGACTGAAATGAGAGGTTGGTGTGTATAAACATAATAAGGAATAAGACGAATGAAATAAGTTATGTTCAACGGTTTGTACTTTTAATTTAATGTTATATGAGTAAAGCAGTTGCAACAGTGTTGACTTGAAAAGCAGGGCTTATGTCTTAGGAGAGAAGAGGCGAATGCGGTAGCCTGCAGACAGAGTGGTCATAAGTAGTCTAATGAGGGACAGACAACAAGTGGGGGGTGGGGCGGGCCTCGTGGATTTTTCCCCCTAGAGGGGGGGTCTGCGTGCGCACCCTGGCACCACCTACCCGCCGTATAAAGCCGGCGTCTCACCCCACTCCACCAAACAACAAGTACAGCCGCAACAAGGGACACTACCTCGTGTCCGTTCCGTTCTTTTCTATTTTTTGTGTTTTAGTTTTTCCTTCTCTCTTTATCTTCCCTTTGAACCCCTCGTTCAGTTATCCCCCTTTATTCGAATCCTGGTAACCCCTAGTCAAGCCCAGTTCCGTCCGATGAGGGGAGGATGCCGCGGTGTCTAATGGCTAAGAAATGGAAGGGCTACTGGGAGGGAGGTGGAGGTGAGGAGACGGACGAGGAGGAGGAGATCGACGTGGTCGGGGATGTGGCTGGCGGTGGCGTGGCGCCTGGGGGCGGCCTAGCGCCCTGGCCGGGGCCGGCCAGCCCTACCGCCGGCACCACTGCCCCCAGTCCGCCTCCTGACTCGCTCACTCATCATGATCACCTCAGAATACCCCCCGTCGTTTATAGTGGTCAGTATACACATCACTTTCATCTGTTTTATTGCAACACTATATACATGCTAAGATTACCCTGTCATCATTTACTGCCCTTCTTTTTTCAAGCTAAAGCAAGTTTACTTCATGAACAATCTGATTCAAAAACGTTAAATGTTTAAACCTTTTGATCTCGTTTCAAGAAGTTATGGCACCATGCTCTATTGACTTGACCTTCACACTTGAATATGGTCCAATGATACTGAAATAGTTTATTACCAGACAAACACTTTGTTGACATTTATCAGTTCTTATTTAAAACAAATGTTGTAATCATTCTAAATTTCCATTTGATAAAATATTTTTATAAATATCTATGCCCAACTTAAAACTTTAAAGATACCAAAGGATATGTAACTTTAAAGTGTCATTGCAGAAAGGTTCAACACATATATTCAGGATTGAAATATTGTAACATATTTTGATTGCAGACTAAATTTAATGGACTGTTTGTGATTAAAAGTATATAGAAATGACATGATGATTACTGACATAATTTACTTACACAATAAACACACAAGTTGCCTATTTGATAGTGAATTGGATAAGACAAATGAGTCAAACTAATCCCACATCAAACCAAATCATTCTTAAAGATTTGTCTATTAAAGTAGATAGTCGTTCTTGTTATCATATTAAGTAAGTGAGGATTTTTGGATATCAAATTGGTAATAACAATGAATGAATCCCTTGCATGTGTTAATATTTCTGAATCAAATTTACGTATTAAGTCCTTTCATGTTACATAGTATGTAAGATACATGTTTTAAGATCTATTCTGCAATAAAATAAATAAGGGAAAAGCATCTTCAATAACTTATTATATTGAAGATTATATATAAGTTATTATATATATATAATCTTATTATATAAGATTAAATATATCTTAATTATTTAATATTGTTTTTGATATACAACAGTCTTAAACTCTATTTAAAGATCACGGGGGTTCATGATGCATCAGCGTTCCATTTGCATCAACAGATGCTTCTTCTAATATTTCAGTTACACTTATTCAACTTCCTTCAAAACGGTATGATGGGGGATTTTTCATAATGATAAATTCAGTTTTCTTAACTTGACGTACTGCAATAACCATTTCATTTAAGTTCACAAAACAAATTAAACCTTCTGAAGAAATACTATTCAAAAGGAATTTTATTTCTCGTATATAAAAGATATTTCAAGCATGGAAAATATATGATCATTTGAAATAGAATTTATAATCGTTTTTTTTTTTTACTGAGAGTTGAAGATAAAATGTTTTTAACAAAAGTCGAGGGTGGGCTATATAGTGAATGAGAATTAGCCGTTTGACACATAAATCTAAGGGTTGGAGAGAAACGGGGGAGGTTAGGGTGGGGGATGGAGTGACGTCAGGGGTGGCAGGGAGTTAGTCTGCCCCTGGCCGCGGGGCGACTCGCTGCTTGCCTGTCACCCTCTTCACTCCGGTAAGTCTCTCTGATAATCACTTTTCAACTTCTATTCTTTTAGTTTTATATCAAAAACTAATCAATTATTTCAAAAAAACATATTTACTTTTGTAAACATCACATTTCTTTTTGCTATTATTTATTTTTTTATGTTGCAAAAATATCAATCGACTACATTTCATTAAACTTTCTTCCAATAAAATATTTTCAATGATTATAATACTGGCAATTTTCTATATTAGAATAAGCCTTATGTAAGCATTAAATGTATATTTCTCTTATCATTTATGCTAAGTTTCTTCAAATCTTGGTCGTTTATTTCTTCAACATAACATTATTCAAATCAATTCGGCTGTTCAGATCTTGTTTACTTATCTTTGTGAATCCTTTTTATTAATTCAAAATTTACTGATCAATTTTAAATGTTTTCTAATTAATGAATTGAGGAATAACCTTGTCTATTACGATATTAACTTCTAGGATTATTATTAAATATTGTAGCAGCTTAGTTTAATATAAGAAATGATTCTTGTACATGTAAGCTAGAATAGATTGAAACATTCTCAGTGTGACTGTGTGCTTATTTCTAAAGATCCATTATCGATTTGCTTCATAGACTTTTGACAGACGGCTGATGATATTTGCTGATTTACTTCATCCCAAACAAATCCCATCATTTCTATCACCGATATAGCATTATTCATGTTCTTACATCACTTAGAAATACAACTGTTTTTTTCCTATTTGAAATAACGAATTTACATCTTAAAATATTTACTTTTATGAAAAAAATACATGCAATAAGCCGCTTTTAAAAGCTTTACTGGCAATTTTTTTCCAATGAATAATTATTTTGCTATAACAAATATGCATAGTCTGACGCTAGGAAGTAAAACTCCTCAGTGTTATTTAAAACTCTTTTAAATAACACTGGAATTTCATCCTTATTAAAGAAAATTAGATTGCTTACGGAAGTGTTTATGGGATAAAACATATTAATTTACTTATCTCCATTCTATAAGGCGAATTCATCACAAAAAATATTAATAAAATGTGAAGAAAATACTTCTATATTTTATAAAGAATGTAATTTTGCTTATAAAGTTACACCTTCTGATGCTTACAAGTATATTATTCTTAAACTACTTCTGTCAATAATAGTAACATAGATTATAGTGAATTAATGTTTATGCTGCTCTTTTATTTACTAATAATATAAACACTTTACATTATCCATTGCAGAATCTCATTTGCTAATCAGTGCAGAAATAAGTAATTTACTTTTTTATGAACTAACGCAGAGTTATCTTACCAATTGATTACTGACTGTAATTTTTATTTATATTAAAAAACACCATACAAAGGAATGAATTGGTATGATTAATGTTTTATTATTGAACAGGAACAGTTTTTTTTCCTTTTACAGCATTATTACTTATGCTTATTTAGATGAATGCGTAAATATCTATTCTCAGCTCTGCATGTGTATAATAATACATTGTATTTGATGATTTAAATAAATTAACATATAATATTTCTAAAATGTGGAGGAACAAAACAGTTATAACTTATGAACACAAACATCCACATAACCCTAATCATAATAAGGGATTGATTGTAGAAACATATACACACAAGGGATAAATCAAAATGATATACAGAAACCAAAATCATTAACAGGTTCTTTAATTGTCAAGGAATCGCATTATGAATTTAAAAAGTAATTGAGCAGACAGTTAAAATTTGATGATTCAAACAGAGAATCAAGAATGTAAGTAAAAATATTTGGAAGCAAGAGGAATATATACATATCCACAAACAAACAAACACACACACGCGCACACACACAAACAATCTATATTTCAACATTGAAAAACTAAAAATGAACATATATGTGTTTATTCTGATATCTTGTGATATATATATATATCAATTTTGGTTAAATAATCTTACTTACATCCTAAATTTCTTACCATAGTTATGAAATTCATATTAACTTCAATTGTTTACTGTTAAATTGTTAAAGATATGATTTTTAATAGGAGCAAGTGAAAGGGTACCTGAGTCTTTCTGTTATTAAAGTATATATGAGTACTGAAAATAACTGCTGCTTTTACACTAACTAGTATTTTGTTAATTGCCACCAACTTAGGCAAGATCTTTACCAGTAATGGCCGCTGCTGTCAATGTATGAGCCAAAGACGTGTATTCAATATTACAAATGTACCTTATAAGGTTTTCGGTTGAAACATAAGATCCAGTCGTTTAGTTTTAAATAAAATAGTTCTTTAGTCATTATTCTATAGATTACTTGTTCTTTAATTAATTGGTTTGCACTCTAAAACAATGGTCTTGCTTACTATGAAAACAGTGTGTAACACACGTCCCTGACTAACTAGTTTTAGGAATTACTACCAATTCAAGAAAACATAGCATATAATAGGAGTTAATTAGTAAGTAACTATTCATACAGAAGCAGTTTGCAGTTTTACATACAATATGTTGTTGGTTGAAGAATTTCCTTCATACATAGCTTAATATGTATATATATGTATATATACAATAATCAAACCACAATAAGAAATGAGAAAACAAGACTAAGATCTTTCAACCGTAACAAGCGGTCCTCGTCAGTGTCAAAAACCCAACTTTGACAGTTTTATATATGTATATATACATTTAAATTTCAATCTCAGTGAAAAATTAAGAAATTTTACCCAGATCTAAGAAACTTGTCTTCGTCAGGGTTTCATTCAGTTTGACTAATTTGAATCTTATGAAATAGGATTTCAAAATTACATACCGTGATTTAGATTACATTCTTATTTAAAAGGGATAGTATTGCATATATCCTATGATATATGCAATAATTAGTTAATTCAGAGATTGTTGTGTTCTTCTTTTTCGAAATAAGCTTGTTTATACTTCCACAATGGCGTTTCTGCTTCGGATCAACACCAGATCATCCTATTGATAAATAGACTAATTCATCAGTTTTTATGATTTTGTTATTGATAAAGTTTATCTACAAACTTTATTTCATAGTTATCATAACAAATTTTTATTTATGAAGGAGGGTATTATTTATGGTTTTTCCAGTTGAAGGTGTTAGTTAAGCTTCCTTGGTAAGTTATCATCAGTAACGATGGAACTAATGGCACAAGGAGGGGAATTTGTGAGAAAGTTGTTGAAGAGGCGGAGGTCGACATTAAGTCAACGGGCTGATTGCAGACGGTGTTTGCTTTTGGCTGAACAATGCGCCAGGCTGCGTCATCCTCAATCCCTGTTGCCTCTGTCAACACCCCGCCGCTCCCCGACATCCGCCAATTTATACTGCTTCCAATCTCGCCCCCAGTTAATATGGCCCTCGCCTGCCTTAGCTTTTTATTTTGTTCACGTTATGATGACAAACCTTGCTTCTGTAAACTTGTTACTATGTCTGAAGCTTTTAGTCACTTATTTCTTCTTCTTCTCCTTCATCTTCTTCTGTTTTTCTTCTTCCCCTGTGCTACTTCTAACAAAACTAAAAATCTCTATCAACAAGACAAATTTTCAGTTTACTGTTCAGTGAATACGATTAATGTAAGTAATGACGATCATATCAATAAGGTTTTATTTTATGAAACTTATAAAATTCATGAAATTCATATTCATGACCACACTTAACATTATTAGGAACTATCATTTTTATCCATAACTGAGATTTATATATATATATAGATTTCACATAAACACGTGAAACAACAATCATGATCATCCACAATAAGAAATTGGAACAAGACTAGATCTTTCAAAAACAATTTCTCAGAGTCAAACCCAATGATCTGTTGTTGGTTTTTGACTCTGACGAAGACCTTGTTACGGTTAAAGATCTAGTCTTGTATTCCATTTCTATTGGTTATACACTGAAAATATTTATATACAGAATTGAAATTCATATTGGCTCATGTTGATCATATTGATTGCTGATGTATTGATTAAATAACAATTCCTTATCAAATGATTTATTAATAATGACTACTTGAGAAGTATATTTTTATAAACGCTAACTGAGTAATTCTATTCAGTAAATACACCTGAAAACATTTATTTAAAATTAATGTTATGAAATGGCAATTATTGTCTTATAAAAAATAATAATAATATTATAAAAAATTATGGATACAGATCAATTGTAGATTTATTATTTTTGGAAAAGCTTAGTCATGACTAATTACAGTCCATTTATTGATCGATAGGGGGAGCTCTGAATGTTGCCATTAAAGGTTAAAAAAGGTGAATATATAGGGTTATATATCAGAGTAGACTAAAGGTTTAGGGAAGATAAGCTGGGGCTGGCAGGGCTGTATATCAATGTCATTTTGTCTTGCCAACTTCGCAAAGCTCTGCTCAGCACTTTGTCCCATTTCCCAAACCTACCCTCCCTATTTCCGATAAACTGAACTTCCCTCTTCACTCTTCCTATTTTAAATTAGTTTACTGTAAAGGTTATAACTTTTCTAATTTTCTGGTTGCAGGTTATGTTCATGATGTGTATGCGGGGTATGTTCCCGGAGAGGCCGCTTCCTACACGACTCTCCAACCAGCGGCGCCAGAGCGCAGAACTGTGTGCTATACCAGCAGCGGAGCCGCTTTACCGTTACCGCCCAAAAAGAAGGACATATATAGACCTTACTCCTTAGACGACCGGACGCCATGCCGGCAACCGGCCGAAGAAGATCTCTCCGCCGCCCATGCCATTTTAGACCTAAGTGCGTCTACTCCTCTTCAGTCATCCAGGCAAGCCAAAACTGTTGCTTACACCTACGAAGCATTCTTCATTTCTGATGGCCGGTCTAAAAAGAAAACTGTCGATCCTAGCAATCAAGAAAATCGACCAAGGTACACCTGCAGTGAGTGTGGTAAGAACTACGCTACTTCGTCAAACCTGTCCAGACACAAGCAGACCCACAGATCATTAGACTCTCAGTCAGCAAAAAAGTGTCAAACCTGTGGAAAGGCGTACGTTTCGATGCCAGCACTAGCAATGCACTTGCTAACGCACAAGCTTTCACATGCTTGTGGGGTATGTGGAAAGCTATTCTCGAGACCGTGGTTACTCCAGGGACACCTGCGCTCGCACACCGGCGAGAAGCCTTACGGCTGCGCCCACTGTGGCAAGGCCTTCGCTGACCGATCCAACCTTCGTGCCCATATGCAGACTCACTGCCAGGACAAGTCCTTCTCCTGCGGCCGCTGCCACAAAACATTTGCCCTCAAGTCATACCTCAACAAGCACCTCGAGTCCGCCTGTCTCGTCGACGCCGCCCAGCCCCTCACGCCCCTCCACGACTCCAACTCCGGCCTCCACTGAGAACACCCCTCGCATGCCTCCTTCTTTCACTCTACGTCCTAGTAAACATTCCGTGGCCTTTGTACATAACATTTTTTTACTAGCATGACCTACTATTATTTTTGTATAGTTTATATTCTAAGGATTTAATGTATTTTCAAGTTCAATGCGAACTAGTTTCAAAGACAACGAATTCAGTTTAGAGTGATAGCGACAACGAATTGCCGTCAAACTAGTCACTACATTATAAGTTCAATATAGTTTAGATATTTATTTTGATCTCAAAAATGTATTCTAGTCATTATTTCTAGTCATAAATAACTGGCATGGTTTTATTTAAATATGCTTGCTTATTGTAAATATATATTTTATTTATTCTTTTCTTTCATTATGTAAGCAAAGTGCAGGTAGTGCCATGCGTTGCTAGCCATCCAAAGATTAACATAAGTATGAATATTGTCTATTTGATAATTTATATTGGATCAATACCAATAATACGATTGAAAGTCACCAAAGTAGCCTCTAACAACCCAGTATTATTTCAAATAGAAATGGTGAAATTCAGTTAATTCATTAAATTAATATTGATTTGTAAGTGCTCCTAACTTCGGGACATTCCTAACCCAGGTAATAACACCACATAGATTTAGGACTGATAACTTTTATCAAATATTATAGCCTTATATGATAGTAATAGAAATAATATGTACAAGTAAACCAAAATAAACATATATCTTAAAGGTCTAGTCGTAATTATAAATTATGAAACCAAGTGCAATAATGAAGAATAATATGAATGATATATATATATAGATATATATAAGATGTAAAATGTATATAAATTTGTATATAAGAAAAGTTATTATTTGAATTGTTTATTGTGGATGAATGTTCTGTGCTGTGACGCGAGTGGATAGCAATATCTTTTTTCTATTCTTCACTCTAACACTAATTTTATAAAAAGAAAACAACAATAATGTCCTAAATATTATGTTTCTTACAGTTTGGTGGTTTTAAAAATTAAGAAGATTAATTTATCAGTTAATTAATTAGAATTTATATTCAAAGACTCTTTTTCAAATTTATTGTATTTGCTTTTTTTTAATACATAAATCATATTTATCTAGTGAGGCATAATATATTATATATGTCTTACCTAATAATAAATTTTCAGTTATAGTAAAGTCAGAAATATCAGTCCTTTTTTATTTTGGCATGCAGAGCAGATAACAGTTCTGTTGTTGCAAAATATAAGTTGATGTCAATGTTTTACTTAGCCAATATATTTATTGAATTTATGGCAAGGAATAATTGTCAAGGTTTGTTGTTGTTTTTGCAAGCTTTCCATTTCACATGCTCTTCAATCTCCAAGCAACGCTGTCTTTTCTGTCCTTCAACTCCATTCCGTGTCTTGCGTCAGTGCCTTCCTACAAATCTTTCTTCACCATTTTCTTTCTTCTTTCAATCAGAAGTCACTTCTTTTCTTCTCTTTCAGCATGTTGCACATGTCTTTCCTATGCGCCCGCCTCAGCAGCCAAACACTCTGCCAGAACAAGGAGTGATATCTAGTCAGCAATGTTACACCAGTGTTCTCGCTCTAGTCCCCTAAGATAAGCCACCGGTGTAACATGCCATCACTTACATAAGTATCTCAATGATCTCAATCAACTAGTCAATAATATATTTATAAGGATAGCTATAAGATGTCAATTTTAAGTTTATTGGGATATTGAGTTTCAGCAATAATTATTAAAGCAATATATAAACTAAAAGCAATTTGAGTTCTGTCAATTACTATTTTATTCCATTAACTTGAATCTTTCTCAAGGGGGGGTTTAGACAGTTTCATTTATTATTGGTGTTATTTATTAAATTTTCAAGGCAATAATACGACGAGGTGCATCTTTGAGCCCGATATTTTCAACGAACTAATATGTGATACTCCTCTAGTCAGATAAAAACCTCACTAGTCTTTAATTAATGGAATGTAATTATTAATCTAGTCAATCGATCTAGTCAATAAAGTTAATTTATTAATGGTACAATAAAAATGGTTTATATTTACGGTCATTATTTTGATGGTTTTGAACTCATGATTTCAAATAGGGATGTAATAAACATATAAAGTAATATAATAACTCTTCAGTGAAAATTTATAATCAACGATTTTTTTTAATAATTTCACTGTTATTTCTTAAAATACCACGTCTCTTTTTATAATGTTCTGATAATGGCATTCAGAATTAAATACTACCCCATTTTTTTTGTGAACTAGGCGTTCGGGAAAAAGTTTTAATACTTTTATAAAATTTGCTGTTCATTTGGTAGTTCGTTTTAAAGATTTCAAAATTTGGATGTTTTAATAAAATAGCCATGAAAAAAATCTAATATAATTCATCATTTTGTAAATTTTGATCAATATTGAGTAAAATAAATTGCAAACTATTAATTAATATACGTGCAAAAATAAAGTTGTATGCAATAATTAATGTATGTGCAATAATTTGTGTTATAATGTCAACGAATGGTATATAAGTCTAGAGCAATGAATAAAGCAATAGAAAAATCTAGTCAGTATATTTTAGTGATGGAAGTGCCAGGGCCAAGGTGTCACCTCAGTCTTGCAATGCCTAGTATCATAAGCAATAATATTTTAGGATAGGGATAAGTCATTGGCAAGAGCGCGTCTTCGTCGCCAGGTAGTATGTCAAGTCTCTAAACAAGCACGAGTTGAGCAATATCTTATAATCTACACCTTATTATAATTAATGCCAAGTATAGACTAAACAACCTTAGTATGTAAACATATACTCAAGTTTACATGGATAGTAGGGTCATGTTAGTTTTAATTTATGTACAGCTGCCTTTCAAAATTGTGTTCTAAAACATGTGAATATTATTTTATGTACGCGTTTTGTAAATAGCGTCTTTTTTTTGTATTATATTTGTGATTGTTTGAGATTGTTCAATAGGTTTTGTTTTATCTGGCACTATTAGTTATAGGGTGGGGCAAGCTATATTTAAATTTGTAAAAAAAAAAAAATAATAATAATATTTCATTTATACTGTTCCCTAGTCTTATTAAGTTTTAAGTATATTTATTGAAATGTATGTTCATTTTTTTTACACGAATGTTAATTTAAAAAAATCCATCTGTATAATGTTCAACTATAATTTATTTTTATCTGGTATCAGGCATTCTAGTCCATAATTTATTTTAGTATTTATTATTTAATTAATTAATTTATTTTATATTTAACTAGGCGATATTCATACATTTCAAATTGATATTTGAGCTTCCGCTCAAGGTTTCCTATTCATTAGAACATATAAATATATATTGATATTTATTATCTAAAAATGTTATACGTTGAAGATTGATATTTTAACTGAGTGGCTGAGTATTGGCTTTCTTTGACCACACTTTATTTTACCCGCTCTCTTAAGCACCATATTTTTCAGAAATACAATGGCACTGATTACATTGATTCATTCTAACCAAACATAGTAAAACAATTTTTGTACAATACTATTATATTTTCATAATAAATAGAATATGATGTTTAACTCTGTTAATTATTTTTCATTCACCTATTTCCTCTTATATTAAAACAGAATTTGATTTATACCTTTTCTTATATTTAAAGATAGTTGAACTTAAAGAAACAAAAATCATGAACGATTACTTGATTCTACTAGCTGAAGCAGTCATTGTGTTAGTGTTGAACAGAGACTATTAGCCCCTATCATACGTTATTATATAACGCTAAGAAGTTGGTATTGACATTGAATTAAGAGATGAAATAAATTTTCAATATTGTTTTTGTTAAATATATATTTTAAATGTACATTTTAAATATACACATTTCAATGTTGCCAACAATCATCACATACAGTTGGTATTTTCGGATTCATTATTTTGAGAATATAATTAAGAGCAACTTTTTCAAATATTAAATCAATTACTTTGTAGTAGTAGTGTGGAATATGACAAAAACGAATTTGAAAACAGCTGCTTCACAATTTTTCATTTTCTTTGTTATAAAATAATGTCAAAAAACCAAAGTTTCTAACCGAGATTAAATTGCAAAATTCCTTTTTTCAATGGGGCAGCTGACCATTGTTTCTTGGAGCAGATTATCTCTTTTGGCCAAAGACTTCAGTAACATAGAAACAATCCACTCTCACTATGATGCAGTTCTGATTTGTTTATTAAATCTTTAATTGCACTACTGACCACTTTAGTGATGGTTTTGTTCACCAGTAAGTTACTCGTATATTGGTGACACATGATATTGACTTGGATGCAATCACTATATTGTGTTATCTACAATTATCTTGAATGTTTTAGAAAGCTGAAAATCGTGGAAAAGTGAAAGTGACATTTGTGACTGAGGCTCAGTAGAGCGGCCTCATCGAAATGTCAGAAACATGCTTGTCACTTGGATAAGCATTTGCATATAATACCTCAAGGATTTCGCCTTGTAGAAACTCATCGACTCTGAGACTTATGATAGCAAAATATATATTTCCAATTTAAATATACCATCAAAGTTGATTATGTAAAAATACATAACTTTTTGCCACATTGTGAGCATTTTATTTTTTGAAATATTGACTTCAGTCTATCGGGGATTCTTCTGGCATATATCATGTTAAATAGGTATATTTGTCGTGTTTACTGGCATCCAGTTAAAGTAAGCTATTGTAATTCTTGGTCGTATTCAAATATGTAATGAACAATAAAAAATTGTTTTTACCATCAATATTTACTACCAATGTGCAGTAATACGAAATTGCCGACATAGAGGACATCTATAAATCCAATAAATAAGGGTGATTTCAACTTTAACATGAGGTCATTTCTTTTTCATTAGATTTGATTATGATTTCAAAATCCAAACATTAACCGATATATTTCGGTGATAATAAGAAACATTCGTTTTTCTTTGCTTTCCATTTAACACCTAAATTTTTCATTAAACTTTTCTTTATATTGTATGTCTGGAAATAGAGTATATCAAATGAAAAAAATTTTAATTTGACATATTGTCAATTAAATTATTACTAAATTGACATTAATTGATTTAAGTTACTTAATTTAGTAACTGACATATTGTGATCAAAGGAAAAAAAGGTATATACCAACTTTGCAATTACCAAAAAGTTTTTTTTTTATAAATTTAATATTGTATTGACCACAATACTTGTCAATTGTTAAATGACCTCAGTAATAAATAAAAACTTGAATTAACATAATCCATATAAAGAATTGGTGAATTGATTAAAGGTGAGCAATCTTTGATTAAATGTAAATTAAATAATTGATGAACTATAATTTATTAAGTCATAGTTAACGAACTATGAATAAATAACTTGGAAAATTACTTGAGTGAAATAGGGAACTTTAAAAGTTTGAAAAATAGTTTTTTATATGGCATACAACTTTAAAGAAATTAAGCTAGTATTGAAACTAGTTACAGTGATTCATATTAGAAATTGGTAAAAACGTCATAGCTCTTTCTTGAGTCGTTTGAGCGCTTTCGGACGTTGTCCATCTTCAATCGTAACTAACTACTAACTAAGATGGACAACATCTGAAAGCGCTCCAACGACTCCAAGAAGATCTTACGAAGTATAACGGTTTTCCCTATTTTTAATATAAATAATACTAACCTCAGTGGTAGTAACAATATGCAGTGAGTTAAATTTTGAAATGGATTGTAAATCCATTTAAGCTTCTGTAGACATCAAATGAAACATTGTGTAAAGATCCCTAAATAAAAAAAATATTTTGAATAACTGATCAACTTCAACGTAGTCATTTTTAGGTTAGATAATATATTAATTGAAGGTGTTAAACAAATTGGACCCCCCTACTATATTGAAACAGTTCACTATAGAATCTAATAATAATTGCTATTCTGTCTCTGCAACCTAGTGTTTGTATATATTTATTTTTCTTTTCATTGTATTTTTGAGCCCTGGTGTCTAATTTTAATGTATTTATTTTGGTTTTTCTATGTTTTTTTATATTTGCTTCTCTATTTAGTTATATCGATTTATTGTGTCCGATACATTCTTCATCACTTAATGTGAAAAGTCTCACTCATATAATATTTCATTCCTTAGCTTTTTATCTTTACTTACAGTATTTACCTTTACTTCTGCGGCTTTTTATCATACATGAATGTATTATACGAATGGATGGTTGCATTGTAGTCAACCATTGTCTTTCCTGTTTTTTTTTTATTTTGATATAAATTGCTTCAAATCTACGTAGTTTTATGTATACCTATATATAGTATAAATATAAGTGGACACCCAGATCACTTTATAGGATTCTGAGGAAACCATCATTTGGTTATTGGGCGCCAAAAGTTCCCTTGGTCATAAATTAACTAGATGACTTTTATTTCAGTTTTTATCATTTATAATTTTTTTTTTATTTGGTTAACTTCACTATTATTTTTTATTTTTTTGTTTATTCACCATTTCATCTTTTCCTTTTTCTTATTTACTTTTTCTCCTCTCTTACTTTAATAAGATTTTTATTTTATATTTCTTCAATTAGTCATAGGTTTAACAGGTCCACAGTGGCAAGGTGGCTGCACTTTGCCAGTGACCAGTGTGTCACTTTGTATCGGTTCGTGGACATATTCACATCTCTACTCAAGTGTTTCTTCTTCTTTTTTCTTACCTCTCCTGAATACGCCAAGGCAGCCAAAATGATAGAGAATCGCGAGTGTAGAACCTTTTTTATTTTGTAGTTATAATTTTAATTATATATATAGATATACATATATATAAAAAGATTTCACATAAACACGTGAAATAACAATCAATGATCAAACCACAATAAGAAATGGGAAAACAAGAATAAGATCTTTCAACCGTAACAAGCGGTCTTCGTCAGAGTCAAAAACCCAACTGAAACACTAGATGCAGAAAACATCTAGTGAGGGGTTGAGAAGAGTGGGAAGGAAGAGTGGTATTTTAAAAGGGTGAAAGCGTAGGAAAGGACTAATGTCCAGAAAGGGATGTTTGGGGAAACAAAGGAGTACAGTAAGAAAGAGTAAAAAACTATCCGCTAGCTGTCAACCCTCTTAGAAGAGGGTTGCACTCGTAACGAAAGTATCAAGTTTGAAGAGGCCGTTACTAATGTTTATAATATTTGATCTATTAAATTTAATTAGAGACGATTCAATAATATTTCTTAACAACATCAATTTTTCATAGGTAATATATTTAGCTCCTGTCCAATCAATATGATGATTTTCATTGTTTATATGAAAGAATAAGGCACTACTTTTTTGCTGTCTACTTACGTTGTATTGGTGTTGTTTTACACGTGTCTTTAATGATTTACCAGTTTGACCAATATACATTTTATGACAATTTTTGCACGGAATTTTATAAATACCATCTGACTCAAATTCGCTGGGAGAGTTTTTTATTAACATATTGCCCACGTTATTACGATTAGAAAACACTATATTAAAATCAAGTTGTTTGGCTAATCTCGGAAGGTGGTCCAATTACTCATTATATGGCAAATATATAGAATTTTTGGTTTGATAATATATGCATATATATAGTACATACAAGAAAATTAGCCTTGAGAACTATTATATACTCATATTTATTCAAAAGGCTTCACAAAATCTGAGAGCACACCATAGACTTTATACCAAGTAAATTATAATCATTAAGCATTATGTTTCTATTGCTGCTTTTTTTTCTACTTTGACCATATTTGAGGCTATTTATTACTCCATTAAGTAAGAAGAGCTAGAAAGAAACAAATTTAAAGTAATAAAAGCTTCAATTACAAAGGTTATTACACAAATTCAACTTTCTTTTTGGTGAGTTACATGGTATTTCTAGAGGGTGAACGAGCAGCATGAAATCCAAATAAGAATGAAAGTATTGATTTGATCACAATACTTTGGAAATGTTTGATTGAAATATTTATCAGGAGAGTTGTTTGAGCAATTGCAAGACTTGAATGAAGGCCTGTTGGGCCTTAGTTGCCCCAGGCAATCTCAACTCAACAGATGGGGAGGTGGTTAGACCAGTGTATAATAGGCCGACTTGAAATCGCAATTATTCAGTGCAGTCGACCGCCCACTGCCCTAATGCTCATACAATTTCCACCAAAATTGCCCACCTCGTATCACTATTTAGTCCCCTCCCACTTTCACGACCGGATTTCGTCCTGTTCACTGAGTTTTGTGCTCAATATAAAAACTAAATCAAAGACCCTTTTCTCTAACTTGTTAAAGGCTGATGCATAATGAATACTGACAGGCGTCTCAGTGGATAGCTAAGTAATATCAATCCAAAAACTGTATTAGAGATAACTCCGTAGAATAAATGACAATGACGTAATATGTTTCATGTATCAATATAGTATTCTATTGAATATTGAACTTTAGTCAACACTTAAGTGTAATTTTTTTATCAACAGTTATTACTAATGCTTGGATTAAAATTCACCACAATTGTCATCTGAAAGTAATATTTTTTTTTAATCTTATATTTAATTGACATTTGTGATCAGAACAAACAAAATTTGAATTATCACATTGGCTCCTCTATTTTAATATTTTTTAGGTGCATATTGAAAATATCAGGAGTGGCCTACACTCAACTTATCAATAAGTAAATGTAATAAACTCATAAACATGTAACTGGGATTGTTTTTATCTTAATGTGGCTATATTTTAGATTTAATATTACACACTGTGAAAGATATTATGAAACTTCAAATAATAGATGCAATCTACTTATAAAAGTAATATTGGCTATGTTGAGTACCCAGTAGATCATCCTATTACATAAGGTTTTAGCTATGTAAGGTCACAGTTTTAGCTATGGTAAGTCCAACATTTATATTAATTATTATTGTACTCGATTGTTATAATCCACTATTTTTTTGGATGAATACTCGTATATCTGTGTATTAATGCAAATTTAATAGATTTAAGAGTGTATTACAAGAAGCCTTTCAATATACATGTACCATTCTGTAGTGACTCATTAATAATTAAAGAATGGTTAACAAATATTTTTGAAACTGATTTTGTTTATTTGCTCCATTGATATGTAAAACAATGCGTTTGATTGACCAGGTATTCCTTTTGATATTAGATTATCTTAGGGTAATGTAAAGTGTAGGCCGGACCAAATTATACTGCACTAAAAATATGAATTTTTATTCTTAGTTCTTATGTAATATTATGCACTATTTTTGTTTCATAATTCTGAGAAAAAAACTGTTTTCAGAATAGAGTACCACTACCATTATTTGGTTTTACTCAACTTTTATTAAATGTTAACATATCCATGACTATTTGTCTAATTTCACAATTTTAGATCTGACTTGACCGTTAACGTAGTCACAAATGAATTCAGGGGACTAAAAAAGTGTAAATATCTAGAACTTTTCAAATCAAATTGATCTTGACTATTACATTTTAATAAAGATAAACGTATAGCAAATTTAATATATTATATTAAAAAAAAATTTTCAATTGATTAAATAAATTTAATTATTATTGAAAGTGATATACAAAAAAAATATATTATCAAATTTAATTATTTTTAATTTATCATGGTGGTAAAAATATGAAATTTATTTTAGGTCTATAGCGCTATCAATTTATGAAAGCTTGGAATATAAAAAAGTAAATGATTGCATTACTTTTTGCTAAACCTTTTATTTCAATGTTACTTTACTTCTTATTTTTGTGTACTGAGCTTGAATCAGTGCAAGAAAGAAAAACTCATTAATATCATATACTTTTTAATAAAACAACAGAAGATTGTTTTATACATTTTTTGCTTGAAGTACTATGGGGCATTTATTTGCTCTCATAATAAATTAAGACGCAATCAGTAAGATATAGTGGGGGTAGTTTTCCCAGAAGAATGAGTGTAAGCGAACTTTTGGACCCTATAGTTAGATGCTTGTCTGAACACGTCAGTCGCATTCGCGAATCGCGAGACAGAACAGAGCAAAATTACATCTCATCATGCTAAGGTAACCTATTTCTTCATAAATATTCCCTCATGATATTATTTTTCATCATTTTCTTTATATATACATTTTACATGCACTGTATACAATATTTTATACACAAAACTAGTATTAATCATTAAATGAAAGTTATTTTATTTCTTTTTATCAATCATTATCAAACAAACGAAGTGTTAGTTCGTGCAAATTTTTAATTCAAATGTTATAATTTATAAAGCTACTTTAAAATAATATCTTTGCAACACTTAAATAAAATTGATTAACGAAATTAACAGTATATATTTACATGTATATTTTCCAGTTGTTTTATATAATTTTACTAAGCAGTTGCAATGGGCTGGTTTATCTCCTCTACTTATTTTATGCTATTCACTAATTAGAGATTTACTTTTATTAATTAATATGTGTAACACTCTGTAATAGGCTTCTAAAATGTATTTATTTGGAGCAAATTAAGAGGTTTTCAACTCATTACTGTTAGGTGATCAACAAATTCTTGAAATGGACATAAAAAACTGTAAGATACTTGTCTAGTCAATAAAATAAATAGTAGATATTTATAAACGATGAAATTTTTGTATCAAATCAAAGTTTTATTTTTGTAGCTGAATGTTTAGTCTAAGCTAAACAGCTATGATCTTTGAGTGCTAAACCTCCAAGCTTGCCTCCATCTTTGATTCCCGTCTCCTCACTAGCTCTCACCTCTTCATCACTGTCATACACTTCTCTCTCTCTCTCTCTCTCTCTCTCTCTCTCTCTATATATATATATATATATATATATATATATATATATATATACTCATGTCACACTCTCTCTTTCTTCTTCTGATCCTATCACACTCTGTAGCTTGCTGATCTTTCACACTTCACTCCCTGACCTATGTCACAATGTGTTAATTGTAATAGTTTTTTTTTCGTTTCGTCTTCCTGATTTCAATGACTTCTAAATCAAAGAGTTTGTTATTCACCTGTTTCCTCATACAAATTAAATATATTGATTTAGGTTTAAAAAATTAGAATTATTTAAAAATACATAACATGTTTTTACAAGAACCCAAAATAAATATATATTTATACACAATATAAAATAGAATTATAAAATTTTATAAAGATTCCATTATTATTGAATCATGCTTGTTAAAAGATACTATAAATAAAGCTCCAATGTTTCTTCAATTGTATCTTTGAAAAATATAAAATGAAAAATTAACTGATGTGTCAGTGTTAAGTTTGCATTCAGTATTATATTGTATTTGTGAAAATATAACAGTTTCAAATCCTAAGATTATTATAAAGTATGGCAGTTTTGTGCATGTGCTTTATGCTTAAGTGATTTACATATTTTTATCTAAAAAATTGAAATCGACTTTTTAAAACGATGTTATTTTAAACCATTTTGTTTTCAAAAAAATTAGAATGACTGCAGTTAAATTTCTTACAGTATTAGGGAAAACTGAAGTAATAGTAATTTTTTTCCCTCACAACACCCTGTTATGAAGAAGTTTATTTATACTTGTACGTGGTTATACATAACATGCATCGTGATATAACGTGCATACAACTAACGTGCATAAATATATACATAGGAATTTAAAATATTTACATTCTTTCAATATTAAATATCAAATTTTACTCAGAACATTAGAAAAACATTTTTGAAGTCATGGAAAAATTATTCAGTTATTAATTTATTTTCTTTGATAGGCCAATCGTGTCCTATATACTAATATACTGTGTGCATTAATCTTCGCCTTTAAGGATCTAATTTTGGACAATCATAGATTGAATGGCTCCATATATTGTCAGTTAATTAAATTTTTCCATATTATCCATTTCGTCAATTAATCAAATTTGATTTCCAGTTCGTCCATTTCTAGTTAGTACTTCAGTCAGTCTGTCAAACTTTTTTTTACTTGCCTTGCAAAGTTTTCCTAAATGAACAATTAAATAATAATAATAACATATATTATCAATATCATACCATCTAATGCTCATGTACCTCTATTATAATGGTAAGTCCACACACTTTTGGGTAATTATCCTTATTCACTTGTATACATCAAATTAGCAATACTTTCAGTGGCCGTAGATTCTACAGTGATCGTTTATAATGAAAATTCTCAAAACTGCACAATTTCGGCTTATCTTTTACCAAGTCCATAGCTATAAGACAACACAGTGATATTATATTTAATTTTAAATTTAACCTCAGCATGAATGACGTTGGCACTATTAATATTTAGCTTTTGAGATGCATATTTCATTTCCACCCATCTCTTCTATTTTTATTAAACCTCTTTCCATTTCTTATTTTAAATTGCCCAAAATTGGGTGAAATTAATCTCAATCATTAAAAAAAATAATAATTTTTGAGTCCGATGTGTTGTGGTACAAACAAGAAAAAGATGTGCTTCCTCTGAAGCATTTACTGTAATATGAAAATCTAAAAGGAAGTTATGCTACTCTTATCTTATAAAATAATTTTTACAAAATAATATTTATGAACTTAAGAGGCACTTTCACATTAACTTTGCACCTTTGTTATTTTGATCTTATTAAAAGACTTGAAATGTTTGTTCAGAAACTTCTAAATTTTTAGTTTAGAAAATATTGACCAAACACCAGACGATTATCTATGCTGTAATTAAAATAGTATAAATAAATTATTATATTTTCAATGAATATCACATGGTTAGTAAGAGTGAATGTTTGAATAGTTGAAGAGGGCTGCAGGGTAGACACACCTGCAAGTAAGGGTTGGTTACCACGAAGCAGGAAGCGTGACGAGTCATTCTAAATGAAAGCTAACATTATGTGAAATTACCAGGTGCTGCCAGAAATTATAAGCAAGACGGCTTTTTCTTTTTTTTTTTTTTTTTTTATTTGAAATCAATAGTTTAGCACCTTGCTGAATGAGTGGAATTGTGTGCTCTCGTCTGTGTCCATGGCCTTGTCTACATTCAAGTTTTTACTCCACTACAATCATCTGTCCAAACAAAATTGATTGTTTAATTAATTTTAATTTGCAAGAAGATTTCTTCTCTTGTGTGGAATTTTTTCCAAAGTAGTTTTTATGATTTAAGTATTATAAATATACTTTCATCACATCAATATATGATAAAAATATATACCTGAATCGACTTCCCCATTACCAACAAACAATAACAATAATATTAGAAAAAGTATACTTATGGAAAAATCAAACTACACAATACTATGCTTTAAAATCATTCTTTTATTCTGGTTTTAACATTTTATACTATCGAAAAGGAAGTCAAAAATAACTTTTTCTCTTGCCATCAACTCTATTATGCTAAATATTCGTATATTTTAATTTTTTCTCAAATTTTTTATGATTCACAAATATTCAATGTTGTAAAAATAAAAATATATCGCAGGAAAGAGTAATAAAAGGAAATGAAATTTATAAACGAGATATAGTTTTATTAGACCTAAATAACTATACATCCATTTCACAGAAGCATCAGAACACTCCCATCACATCACTCAACTTTCTTTAAATTTTATAAGATTGTAGACAAGAAATCGATTTTATTGTTTGCAGGAAATATATTTCAATCTTTTAAAATTAATTTATTATTAAGTAATGCTATCAAATATGTATATAAAATATTATATAAATGACTAAAACTTGCTTAATCAATACATTTTGAGTTGATAAGTAGTAAAACACTTTTGATTGTAGTTGTTGCACTTCACAACCAATTTCTTGTAATGATTATTTTTAAAATAAAATGACTAAAAAATACATGATCTTTACCATAGGAATTGTAAATGGGAAATAAATAGATTTTGAGTTTTAACAACTTTTTTTATGTTTTACATGTAAGATATAACTACTGTATAGCTTATATGTTTAGTGTTTGTAAACACTAAAAAAAATTTAGTGTTTACAAAGAAGAAAATGAATGTACATGGGTTATAGTGTATTTAACACACTCTTCACTTCTTGTAGGATGAAGTGAGTGAGTTAAATGAAGGAAAGAGTGCGAATGAGGAGTGTGAATGTCACTTCCTCGTGACATTAGGCAAGTGGAAACACAGGGTGCTAAGAGTTTCACCCCTGATTTTGTCTAATTGCAAGGGGTCGACACAATGGGTTGGCACAGCAGGAGTCTGATGTCTAATGCCTTTGCCAAGTATGACTTCCTTGTAAAAATCTTCTTCTCCTACACGTGAACGCTTTCTTCTATCTTTCTCCCCTTCAATAGAAAATTAGACCCTTTCCATTGAAGTTTCCTGCATTTCTTTATTCATAAATTTGTGTACAGCGGATCGTTGGCACAATCTGCACTTGATAACTGAAGAAAACCATCAGTGAACAGGTTTATTTATATATGGTACTTTTATATTTCCCAGAAATACTTTTTCTACAAGAAAATAAAATTGTACAAAATTAATTCTCATTTATTGTATTAATCATAATAGTAACTAATAAAGGTTTGTAATTTTAGAAAAAATGAATAAAGAATTTATAGTAACAGAAAATGACCAAGAAACGGTTATTAGTAGGCACAGAAACACTGTTTAATAAGAATATTATAGTCAATGAACTCAATTTGATAAAATATTCTTCAAAGAAATACAAGAAAAAACAGCGGGAAAAAATTATCTCTATGGTATAATGTGCACAAAAATAAATGATTTTTTATTTAATTTACACAGTCATATTATAATATTATATAATATTATAAGTTTAAATAATATTATTTTACTTAACTCAAGAAAACTACTTTTCAAGTATTGAAATACCATAAGTCTTTAATTTTTTTGGTAAAAAATGATGAATTGGGCACAACTAATTCATCTTATATAAGTCACATAAACATACAATTTATTTAAAGGATTATATGTTTTTTTTAAAAATTTGATTATATAGTTTGATATTACAGGTGATACACTTTTAGTTATTTCATTTGATATTGACGTTGATATTCAAGATAATTAATTTAAATAAAACATTTTGCTTATTAATGTTCTTGACGAGAAAGTTATTAGTTTATATAAATATAATTCTGGAAAAATTAGAATAATCTGTCGAAAATGTTGATTCAAAAAGTTCATTTATGTTAAAAGTTTGTTTATTTTTGTAGCATTGATGATATTATACTTTTACATATACAAAATAGTTTCCTCGTTTAGCAGTATATTTTTCCCCTTAGCTAGTCAAAATGTTTACTCTAGTAACTTGTGCCCTTAGTTGATTGGCTCTGAGAGAATTGAAATTAATTTAAGTCCCTTAATCTGAGACTATGCATCATTCTGATGTAGAGAACAGTTACAGGACAATATATCTCCTCTAACGACCTGCTACGGCTCATAAAGCCTTCATAGCAACACCTAACTGCTCCTCACCCGTTTTGAAAACTCATTTTCATCCTCCGCTCTCTAGAATATTTGTAATAATATCATCACTTTTAAAGATTCTCGACCCTTTTATAATGTGGCTTATTCTGACAAAAACAGTGAAACTTGAATTACTTGTATTTGATATTTTTGCATTTCTGATTGTATTTAAGTCAATTTACAGTTTTATTTTAACTCTGATGTACATTAATATAAATTAATTAATATAAACATTTTATTTGCAATTAAATTTTAATGAAAATAATGGTAATCATGTAATATATCTCCATATCATTTTGAATCATCTTCCTCCAAACCCCTAAATACGTTTTAAGTTTTCTTTTAAATCATCTTACACATTATCTTTTAGTTAAACTAAGAAATAATATTTAGATCACATTAGTGGATTATATTTTGTAACTTTTTTTAATGTATATGTATATATATTATATGGATGGAAAGAAACTTCTATAGATAATCAAATCAGGGAATGAATGTCAAGATTATAGATATTATTAATGATTATTATGAAGAAACATAACTCTTTATGTGTAATGGATTTTTCAATGGATTTTACATATATATATATATAACAGTATTTTTCTATTTATCGACGTTTGGTCTAGATTCAAACAATATAACACCCTTATGGATATGTTGATTGGAGCTGGACTAAACCTCGATAAAAAAGAAAAAAAGTGTCCAATATATGTGGTCCAGATAAGAAAACATTTATATATATATTAGTTTATGGAGGTTAGCTCCCTTTTAAAAATATTGTTATTTTGGTGGTATTCACATGAAAAATATCTTCAATTACACAAATATTTGCAATATAATTTCTATACAATGAATTATCATTGCAAATTTCATAATATTACCTTTTTTTCAAGCGTTCATGCATAATAATTTTGTACAATAAAAAATGCAAACTTTTCTCATATATGGTATGAAATGTTTAAAATTCATTGTTTGAGTGAAGCCATATTAATAATAAAAACTATATTAAAATCAGGTTATCTTCAAACACGTAAGTTAACTTTCAATAAAAATAATTAAGAAGTACCATTCGTATTTTACTTATTCATGGAGTTGAAATGATTCTTGTGGTAAAATTAATTGAAATCGAATAAGGATATTGTTCGGAACTACAAGAAATTTTGTAGTTAATATTAAGGAATTTTAATTTCTAAAATTGCTACCAAGGACATTAAACTTTGTGAGAATACTTGACATAATAGATATTTAAAGGAATACTCTCGCTATCCATTAGTTGTAAGATCCTGTTTTTTAAGACCGGAGGAAGCGTCAGAGCAAGGGTTAGAGGTGTCTGTAAGGATTAGTGTGGTTGGAACACACGTGTTTGCTAGTTCATTGACTTGGTTTTTTGCCCTCTAGGTGCGAGGAAGCGCACCGTTGTTTGTTTCAGTACCACCTGGAGCCACAGATGGCACGTGCCCTTCACTTTTTTCCTTTCCCTCCCAGGAAGCCTGCTCGTCCTCTTAATTTCCCGTAGTTCACCCCCCCCCCTCCCCTCTTACAACCACCTTCTCCCCAAACAAACACCTCGTCTCAACAAGTATCTTCTTACAGGCCGCAGACATCACTTTCTGTGCGGTACCGTTCTCTTCTGAAAACTTTCCCTCTTGAGAAGCGGATTCGTTTCCTCTTCTTTGTAGTGATTCCATTCACTGAGATACTTCAATCAGGCGAACTATCATCTTGCAAAAAGTGACTGTCACTTAGTTTAAAAGAAAATGTTATACATTTCTTTTACAGATATTGGCAATAGACTTAGATGAAGCATCATACTATTTACCAATCTAAATTTTGCACCCTTTCAGTTGAATAGATAATGCAGTAACATTACGTCAATCACTAATTTATTATCCAGCAATTTAAAATAAAAAATACTTTACTAGATTGCACTGATGAGTACAAAAGATTTAAACAGTCGATATTATTAAATCATTCCATTAATATTTAAAACCAGTTTTTTAAGAATATATATTTATACATATGTTTTTTGTCTTTACGAGTGTTTTTGCTCGATATAATAAATTTTATTGAAAATTAAAATTAAAACTATAAAAGATTAAATTTATGATTCTTTATCATCTAACGTTTTTTTTTTAACTTCATCTTCTTCTTGTTGTGTTTGCAAATGAATGATTGACTTCAAACTTTTACTTTTGTTTGATACAGTGAAACATATTGACCTGCAGTTAGCTAGCCCATTCAACGAAAATAGTAGTAATACAAAATTAAAGTAACACATTGATTTTGTAGAGTACAGGGTATGCTCTTTAATTTTACACAATGTTTCCTCATCAATGATGCAAGCTAATAACTGATGTCAGGCATTGACTAGTTATTTACTTTCCTTTGTAACTGAGTTCAACAGAAGAATCCTTCCTCATAAACTAAATATACCTAAAGTCAGAGCCATTTCAACAGCAAGGTCAAATGTGATTAGAGTATATTTTCATATTATCCATCTAATTAATATTTTTCCTAAGAATATATTAAGTGATGTCTTCTACACTCAAGTATACAAGTTACCTTGTTATCTAGCTCATTTGCAGTTAACTGAACTTCAGTGTGCATATTAATGTGACTGGTATAAAAATATAAATATTTGATTAATTTTAATTTGCCTATATCCATTTTTCTCAATTGACTTGCATTTAAACATAGTAACTGTTTATTTAGTTTCAAATGCCATGATTTGTATTCTAATGTCATGATATTTGTAAAGTGAACAATTTATATTAAAACAACATTAAAACAGAATTTTAGTTTTCCAAAAATAGAAGAGTAGGCATAATTTCTTACAACCAAATAAATAAATAATTATTTTGCTGACTTAAATATTATATAAGACTGATAAAAATAATTATTGTATATTATATTATTATTACAATTATTTTTTATTATCTATAATAACAAAAATAGACTTCCCTTTCTACATCAAAAACTACATATCTGCCAAATGTAAACAAATATTGCCAAATGATTTGACTTGTAGAGTTTGTGCGAAGTATGTTTGGAACATAACATCACGCAACATAGAGTAGGATATATTGAAAGCCGGATTGAGGTGACGTCCAAACATATAAATCCCAAAATATTTTTTTATAATTTTAACATAAATATTACAAAATGCATGTTAAATAATTCCTTTCTTTATGTTTTATAATAATTAAGTCAGTATTGTATATGTTTACCTAAACAGAGGAAAAGAGATCCATATAATGCATTGGATTGATGATACAGCATATGGTATAACTATTGTTCCATATTTACTTTAAACAATAATAACATCACATAATGCTCCATATTCACATAAAGGGTAATTTCAAAGGTGAAATATATTACAAAAAAAATGCAGCACATCTTCACTATAAGGATTATTTCTACCTATATAAAAAAAAAAATTACTACCAATTAATTTAAAAAAATCTATTAAACATTTATTTCATTTTCTTAATTTACAAACTGGGATTACATTTGATTTGATATAAAATGCATTCATCTGAAAATATAATATCTCTCCTGAATGATTTTTCACTCAGTCAGTTAAACTATCATCGTGAGCTTTTTTTGTCTTTAAAAATTTGGTATCATGGCTTGATAAATTAATGTTATTAGATATTAATTCATCTAAATTATTTACGATCATATTTATATATTTCTCTTATAAAGAAAAAATATAAACATATATTGTAAAATATAATTGATTAGAGTAGGTTTTAAAAAGTTATATTCAAATAAATTTTAATTGGTGAAATAGCAATAGGAAGCAAACTAACAATAAGTCTGAATAGCTCGTAAAATTTGTATTTAATTAAATTGTCTGACGATTTCTAAGAATTAATTCATATTGTAGATATGAAGCTATGATTAATATCTGAGAATGGCTTGTAAGTTTCTGTCGTCGAGCTGACGATGTCCACGTGATAATGTCAGTAGGTCTCAAAAAGAACACGAGAAGTGTAATCACAACCAAATGACAGGAAACTGAAAAATTTTCTCTTTTATAATGGCCCTGAAACACGCAAAACCAACTGAAAACGCTTCCTTCTGTTTTAATTTTCCTCCTTTGTATTATAGATTTATTAATTCTGAAATAATTAAGATTTATGACTTTTACACTTAATTTGTTTGGGTTAATGCTAATTTAGGAACACGCAAAAGATGAGTTTTTATGAATGATTCTATCCTTTTTTTTTTTTTAATAAATACAAAATCAAGATTATACAATTAATGAATATACTGTAAACTGAAGCGGTCATATCTTGAGGCATTGATTTTTTTTCATCATGTCTGTTGGTTAAATAAAGCTGGTGTGCAGGTGAGGCCGGTCCATCAGTTACTTCACCAAGATTGGGAAGGATGTGCTTTATTGGCTGTCAGGCCGACTAGAGTACTGAGATTGCTTCTACCTCTAGTGTGACGTACAACAAATTTTACGCCGTTTTTAAGATCCACCTTACATTTCAAATAATCTTTACTTTTATATTAATTATCAACTATTTCTTTCAAGAAGTATAGTTCCAAATTTTTATAGATTAAAACAAACTCATGTACATATTATAATTGTCATAAATGTCCTTGAGAAAAAATTCAATATGTATTCTTAAACGTCAAATGAAATATTTTCTTGGTTTATTATGTGAAAACAATTTAAATCTCCAATAGTATTTGCAAAAATAAAAAAAAACTTAACTTCTGTTGTCATTAACCATCCTTTAATCAAAAATAAAATTATCTATTTTATTTTTTGAAAACAATGTTATTACTAGTAATCTATAAAAGTAGAACGGTAAATAAAATATTTAAAATTAAGTTTTTTAAGTTACAATAATTATAACTCAAACAAAAATAGTAGTCTATGAACATTACAGATAATTAGTATTATCATTTTTAATTATGAAAAAAATAAGTTTTAAACATCAAATTAAATGAATTTTTTGTATACTTTATATATGCATATCTAAACAACTTACATTTTTTTTGTTATTGTATAGTTGATCTTGCAATATTTAAGTAGCCTTGTATATATGTCCTACATACATATAGGTATTCTGACATACTTGTATTATACTGATAATTAGAGTTTTAAGGCTTTTAAGTTTCCATAGAGTTGACGGAAACTTACAGCAAACAAATGATTTTAATATTAAACTTTCATGTACATTTATGCTACTATTTCATAATAATTATGGAGTATGTAATACAACATTTTTTTGTTGACCTCGAAAGAATGGTAATGCTGAGTTCAAAAATTATTATACAAAGTATTTATTATTATTGGTATTCAACACCTGATTATTCATATTCAATATGTTTACTTCTTTGGTTATTACAACATTTTGTGTTGATTTAATTATTGTCACATGACTAATTAAAACATTTTAGATAATAACACTTTCGAATCATATCTTATGTTGACCTGCTACATACAGGTTATCAGTATTATTGTAATTTATTTTTTTATGAACATTATTGAAGCAGTAATATTTCAACATTTCAAAGGCTGCCCCTCTTGAGGTGGCCTGCCGAACATTTGGTGGGAGGGCACGGCTGCCATTTGGCTAGATGGCCTCCTGGATTGCTTCCTCACCCAGATCCTCTTTGTGGCTGCCCCTCGCTGGCAAAGGTCGTGACATTCAACCAAATGACATGCCCATCCACTAAATGTCCCCAACTCCATTAACAAAGGTTCCTTATTCATTCATCATTTGTTATTTCCTCACTTTTTTTTATATATATAAATATATATATGACAAATGAAATACGGTCCCGCAGATTTTATGTAAGATTTGATGCTGTACTTCTCTAATATTTGAGATTTTTCTTGATGCAGTTTGAAATAAAAGATTTCAATTAATGTCCATTTTACAGTGGAAAAATTGAATATTTCTTGGTGTTATAAAATGAAATTTATATTTAATATTATGTAATAAAATTTTGTTTTTGTAACATGAATAACGTTTATTGATTAAGTTTAAGCCCAATAATTAAAAATAGGAGAAGCTTTGATACTCGTTAACGAGTTTTTTCAATTAAGGAAAAAAAAGAGTCACCTTATATTAGAAATATATTGGATCAAATAAAAGTGGGAATCAGAAAATGTAGTGTAGGAATTTGAAGAAAAACTGAACTTCAAACTAAGCAATAACTAAATTAGTATATCATGTGCTGTTTAATATTAGCAAGAATGTCTATATGAAGGACTGCATCTAAATTGTTCTGATATTCATAAAAGAAACCACCTCTAAAAGTTGTTACATTATACCATCAATACAGGGGATTAGATTACTTCGTTAATTTTGATGTGTGTTTATTGTTGCACATTTTTATGTACTGTATACATTTGGTCAAGTGCAAAATAAGGATATAGTAAAACACAAGAAAAAAATTCCATTGCCATTAAAGGAGGAACCAAGTCATCCTACATTGGCTCGACTGTAACAACGTTATCACAGATGTTGACTATGCACCTCGCGGCCGGTGCTCCAAAAGATCATTCCCATAACATACATAGCCTCAAACTGAGCAGAGAAGAATTAAACAACAATATAGACATTGTATACCGAGAAAAAGACCATAGTAGACTGCAAACTTTAGAACCACTGTGTATAAGGGAGCATTGAACCAATCTCAACAACCGGACAACGAGTTTCAATAGAATTTTAAAGCTACAAGCAGGAAACCAACAAAACTATAACCCTGATTCAGTGGCAGCCTCATAGTGCTTTAGTGAATTTAATTAACCATATGAATCCTGCAGGAAAACCTGGTATTTTAGAACCTCCATGATTGTGTAACCTCCTAGTCGTCTCAATGTGTTAGGTCTTTAGTATGGCAATGTATTGATTAGTATCTAGAAAATTTATAATCATTATTGTTAGTGTGTTTTTATTCCTTAGTTAATTTTTAGTTAGTTATAATCGTATATCTCTTAATATGGTCTATGATGACTGAAACGTCGGAACCATTTATTGTGTAGTTTATGTTAGATTATAGTTTATTATTATAACTTGGATTACTGTTATGAATTTCAGTAATAAGTCATTTGGAGAAGTGATGTACATTTTACCAGAAGGGTTGAAAACCAAGTTTAGAAAACTGGAGAAATTATGCAGAAAAAGAACAAGAATGAAAATCAGCATTTTTTTAATACAACACACACACACACACACACACATATATATATATATATATTTGTTTTCTTGACCCAATATTTATATGATATAATGTTTTTTAGGGTTGAGGTCTAATGATTTGAATTTTTTCAATTTTTTTTTTAATTCTTTGAGATTTGAATTATGCTATTTAATTAATGAGTTTTTATGTTTGTTTAACGCTTTGCTAAAAACGTTAGTAGTTATAAAAAAAAAAACCAATAAATTCTTTCTAAAATCTCTATGCCAGAGTTGAGGGATCCCAAAGCAATTTACTACCAAGTGATATAGAGTTTTCCAAAATGTAAGATACAATCAAACAACATTGCATGCCGTATTTATATACGGTGACGACTTCCTTCTCAAAATAACGCCTGAGTTATTTTAACGCCTGATCTCAAAATAATATCTATACGGTCTTTTTTTACTGCCCTTTGTTTCTAACTGGAGATATGGAACGTATGACTAAACCAGTAGCATTAGCCAATTTGCCATCGGTCTTATCAACCTCAATGCCCTCTATCGCCACGTGGCTTAAAATTGACATAAATACAATGAATTTTCCAGTGGTATTCTGTGGTATATTTTGGAAGTAATAGATTTCAAGATGGAATCATTATTCTAAATTCTCTGCAAGCAAAGGTTATTTACCTTAAATGTGTCTCAACAAGTGATCTATTAATAATAATTTTAATTTCATCACTCACTGATTAAAGCAGTTATAATTTCTTAGGACTACATTCTTGGGAGAGATTGAAATATTTTTTGAAAGTACACAAATTGATGTGCTGTAATGATATACTCTCTACTTAAATCTTAGTTTAAAAAAAACTAACGTTTAGTAATGATGTATGCATCATAAAGAAAATTTAGCTAGTTGTATTAATTGGTATAAAGCCTGTTCCAATTCATATGCCAAACAAATTATGTAAATCTTTTTAGCCCTATTTGGATGTTTTATTTCAGTCTATTGTCAACAAGTCTGATTATGGAGACGCAACAAGCAAGGCACATCAAGTATTGTACAATTGACAGATGTTAAAAGTGAATGAGAGACGGCGAGGGGACATTGTGCCAAATCGGCGGGCACCTGTGGCTGAACCAGCTGCTCGAGGCCCATCTGCTCCACCGCCACTGCACCCATAGACCGGTTCCCTCTCCCTTTTACTTGTTTTTATAAACACAACTCCACCACAATATTAGAAATCAGTAGGCCTATCACGCCCCAAGCACTAACTGAAACTCTTCGATTACCAATACTTAATGTTTTGACTGCTATAATTAAGACCACTACTGCAGGTCAATGTACTGGCTGCATCAGCAATAAGTCCAAATTCAAGTGTTCTTTTAAAATCAACAGCTCTCAGTTTAGTAATTACAGGTGAGAGAATAAAGATAAAAACCCTCAAAGAAAACCCGGTAATACAAAGAGAACAAATATAAGATTATCGACTTTGTATGTAGAAAAAAATTTCAAAATACTTTATTACTATGACTAGTTGTTGTTAATAATTCTCAAAAATATCTACCCATATTTCATGCTAAAACTAAAGATATTCTTTAATACATTACTGAAAGACTATGAATAAAAAATGTATTTCTGAATAAATCATGGAAGACGATATCAACAACGCCTGCTAGAATGACGTCTCATAAAGAAAGCGTGAAGACTGATGTGGAATAAATCAAACAAAGCTACGAAAAGTTATAGTATGCTCTTTGAAACACTTATTAAAACGGATGGAACATGCTTTTTGTTCAATATAATCATGTTTGATTTAATTTGTTTCATGTGCGATGCGATTGAAAAACGAATGGTTATTTTGAATGGTAAAATATTAAATTGTTTTATTTATTGTTCGTTTAAGAATGGTCAAAGAAAATGCATTTACAATGAACCCCTTCTTTTGTTAGTTACTAATTAAAATGTTCAGGCAATTTAAAGTAGCTTTTTGGTTGTAAAAATAGTCCTTAACACTGGAAATCTCGGGTCATGCTAATCTCAGTTGACAACGTCTGCAAGGTCAAATGTACAAGTCTCGTTTAAGTGATAATTAAAATCTGACCTTACCAATAACTAAGCAGGAATCAACGTTCTATAATACATTTTATGACCTCATTTGTAATGAATGATCAGTACAATTTAATTGTGTAATACTACATCGGTCATTGATGAAATACGTACTCCTATCATTTGGAGTCATGTAAAATATCTTAACCAAATTATAAGAGTACAATTTTGAATCTTAATGTAAAATTTAGTCTCAAATAGGAAAATAGGAGTACAACTGTGCATATCATCGATAATACACAGAAATCTAACTCCTTAACAGTGATGAGGGTCCATAGAGCTTCAAACCTCTCACTGATGACTTCTCACAAAAATACAAGTTGCTTTAAAGCTCTTTGAGAACAATAAACGAGTATAGATGTTTTAAGATTCATAATATTTACTACGCCTTGGCTGAAGATTCATATAGATCTCATAATAGATATAGTATAGAGAAGGCTCTACCAATAGATTTAATTCAGTGTTACGATGTTCACACATTCCAAAATTAAAGATTACTCTTTGGTTGTGCTGAATGTATAAATATAAATTTCTTTTGCAACAAACTACGAGTACGTATGTCTAGCAGTCACAGAGATAGTTCATTTACTTTCCCTCTTAAACTGGTGATTTTATGATTTTATAATGACTTATGACTTTAATATCCAAATAAGAAGCGGTTTTTACACCATTTCTATTCTTGGTTTTGCCTTAGTTGGAAACTTCTAACACAGTATTTATACCGTTGCACATATACAAGTGAATGTAACATAGTGATGTTTCATACTAACATTTAGGCGATCATCTAGTGTGTCTTTCCCATTGATTACAAAACAACTATAGACTATTGATATTGTTTGATGTTTTCAGTAAATGGACTCAGATAATAATCTAGCTGATACTGCGTCTGGCACATATTCACAGTACCTCAGAAAAACATTGACTTTGATACCTCAAACAGATCCAGATAACTATGAATTGATACCACTTTACTTTTGAGTAGATCCATTGATGAATCCTGGCTTTTGTTGCAACCATGGTGTACGTGTTCCTAGAGTTGAATATAACATGGTGTACGTGTGAACTACAGAGTGTTGTTAGTGTAGCATGTTTTGGCTATTCGTTAATTACGTCTACATACAGCTACAATTACATGTAGTTAGCAAGACTAGTTTTAAAAATTAAATCAGCCTAAACTCTGAAAATAAAAATGCGGCATGAGATTTACAAAAATTTTGTCCAAAAGTGAAATTCTACAGAAACAACACTGATGGAAACTGCCTCACCGACGTCTCCAGCCCTGATACAGAACTCTAAATGAAATATCAAAACCGGATGAAAATACATAACAAAAAACTAAACAGAAAAGTGAAAAATATACTAATCTTTATCAGAAGCATGTTCATGAACAATTAGGCTAATACATGTTCTAGATTAAAACCAGAATGATCAAAACCGTAATTAGAAATAAAAATTACGGTTATATTTTTTTATAGTTATTACGGTTAATATTATTATAATATATTATTATATACGGTTGTTATTGTTATTACGGTGAATATTGTTATAGTTAATTTCGCTGTTAAGGAAGTTGAGCAGTTATAAACTGAATAATAATTCATTTTTAAATCAGCAAAACTCCTTAACAGGATAGTGAATAATTCTAATTTCATCTATACCATTTTAAGTTTTATTAAGTTTTTATTTAAAAGTAATAGCTATTTAATATTATATTTTATTTTTATATTTGAGGGGCATAGATGATTTATTAATTAATTATTTTAATTAGTGAATATTGTGCAACTTTTATTATTGCAACATTTATTATTTATTATTTTATTATTATTTTATTTATTGTTGCAAATTTATATGCAACAATTTATTCTCTAGAACTCTGCTTTGATGAGATGAATAGTATTTTAAAGTCAGTACAAATCCTGACTTGGTTTGATATACAGTGAACGCCTTTCTTGCATGTACATGTTAAAAATTTATTAAGCAGAAGATCAATTTTTCATCCTCTGCTCTAGAACACTTGTGCTGGGAATCGATATAGAAAATGTCTTCTTTTTCTTTTTTACATCCAACATTAAATATTTATATCCACTAAATGAAAGACGGGGTATTGCATTTCTATCATTTAATATTAAATTGATTGACCATTAATCAGTATTTTAATTTTTAGGGCAAAATTATTGATAAGTATTTCAAGTAAACTCACTAAACTTATGTTAAGTATATATACATTTCTAACTAAATTCCGATTTGCTTTATTAGATTCTGAGCATAGACTATTGAACCTTTGGAGTAGTACTACATAAATGATGGTCGTTTGTCATGCTCCTCTTGAATATTTCTAATACTAACCATCTAATAAATGGCTTTATTTCTTCCTTTGACTGACTTAATATTTTTTTTAGAAAACAACACAAAGAGACACATGAAATTTACTATATTGTTATAAGTAACACCCAAAAAAATAAAAAAAATCTTTTTGGAAATGTTTATATATCTAATAAGAAAGTAAAAACAGAATCAGGATAAAAACCATGATGAGGCTGTTTAAATATTGGAGGACATAGCGAATAGTGAGAGTTTAGGCAAAATACATACATATATATAAGTATATATATATATATATATATATATATATATATATATATATATATATAAGTATATATATATATATAATACATATATACATACATATAAGCTGTAAATGTGAATTCATTCTGGAACTGAAATAAGCAGTTTCACGCTTTAAAAGAGGCACTAAGTCAAAAAAATTGTTGAGGAAAGAAATTAAAATGTCTAATTATATTTTTTCCAACAATATATTTTTTTTTGAATTTTTTAAAATGTTTTATTGAATGTTTGTTGTTTAAGGGTTTGATAAATGGAAAAATAATATTTTTGAATAATTAATTTATTTTGTGGAAGGGAATCTTATTTAATATAATGAGGTTATTAATACTTTATTGTTTGCCTTAATTGCATTTAAGGAAATAAATATTTTCTTGCTGGTTAAAAATTCCTAAATGAAAGTGAATGGAAGCAATAAAAGTGAAGGTAGGACTAGGTAGAGCATGAGGAGGGGACCAAATGAATGGGAAGAAGATACGGTATAGTCAGCTGATAAGCTGTTTAAAACGGGACCTTAAGAAGGAAGGGAGGTAAGAATGAGGCAAGGAAGGTGAACGGAGGCACCTGCCCAAGAGCGTGTCTGGGGCGTGCCAGGAAGTGCTGTCTCCAGGTAGAAAGATCAGGTGACCACCTGGGCATCAGCTGATTTGGAAAACATCTTTGGTTCTCGCAAGGTCAACCACACCCACTTCTACCGTTTCCCTTTTAATATTCTTTCACACACTGTTACCTCCTTCTCAAAGGACTGTTTTTTGTACCTGGTTCCATTCACCTTCAAGCCCTAATAACTACTCTATTACGTACACCAGTAATCATCATGCACTAGTTCCTTCTATTATGAAACTATAGTGTTCATAAACATACACATTTTTTTTAATTAAAAATAAAGTTTCTAACTTTCATCAATTAACAAGCAAATTTATTTTGAAACATTTATCCCCAAAGCTTCCTTAGACATCATGATTAAATTCAATTAGTTTTTAATTAATTTATATTGCGTAAATTACTCCTTTCTGCCTACAATCTATTATTATTATTCCCAAACATGCTAAAGTGAGTACTCCTTTCTCAGTCTAGCAGTGAGTTTGAAAAATGATAATTATGCTATAGAAAGAAATAACATTTCATTATCGTATTTCACTAAATTTTAAGTTATTTTAATATAACTGGTAAAGATGAAACTCTGTTTAAAGCTGTATATATATATCTTATATTTCCAGTTATAAATGACATTAAAAATCAACCATTATTCCATCATTTTTATTTTACTGTATTTCATAATTATTACGAAAAATGTTTTCATAACATAATTGAATTGTTAATTCAATGAATGTAACAATAATCATATATTGGTATTGAATTAATTGATTGCCTCAATAATATTTTGTGTTTTATATGTAAGGAATAACTAAACAGTAGAACATAAACATATTATGGTTTTTCAATATATTGACATTACTACCAGGCAGTAAAATGAAAGCTTAGGAATAGGCGAGAGGAAAAAGACAAAGCATGTATCAGTACCATTGTTCCAGTGGCGACTCCTGACCTTTTTCTTTAGGCATGCAATTTTCAAAGAATAAAAGAAATACAGAGAAATACCCTTCTAATTCTCATGTTCAGTCTTTTCATGTTACACAAAAGGATAATGATGTATTAAAAACATTTTATGGGGATTTGAATCAGGTTTTATTTGGAAATACTTTTAACATTAACTTTTATTAACCAATATAATAAAAATAGGCAAAAAATGTTTTTATTAAAGAAAGAGATACACAATACATCATTTGAATAAAAATTTCTTGCAAAATTCTTCGATAACAAAACCATAAAAACTTCTCTCTATCTGCCATGAGATCTTTAAGTAAATGTCTTTCAATTGAAATTAGGGATAAATTAGACAATCGCTCTTCACTTTGGGAGCTTTGTAAATAACTTTTAATTCTTTTGAGGGCAGAAAACGATCTCTCAACACTTGCTGTTATTATGGGAATAGTCATAACCAAATTCATGAGTTTACGACCTGTGTGCAAATCACTTTCCAGTATGTATTTGAGGAGCTTAGCAAGCCTGAGTTGCAGTGTATGCAAACTTCGTTCTTGTTTCTCTTGGCAATTAAGACCATTTTCATTAACCAGAAATGATAAGAGTAAACCCCTGTAAAAGGGAAGCTTAGCGCAATCATAGAAAATGGATTCTTAGCGTGTAGAGGAATAAAAAAAAAGGGGTTCCTTTAAATATTTCGAGTCTCGAACATTTTGGTTTCTTTAAAGATGAATTCTATGCATGCAATGCATGTGTTGCATTCCCTGAGAAATCGCCACTGCATTGTTCTGTTTGTATCCTTCTTTCTCCTGTGTGATTGCATCAGGATATTGTCAGATGTCAATAACCTTTTTTCTCAAACTACTACTATCTTTATCCCATTATAGTTTCTTATTGATTAGATTTAATTTTTTTTATACAGCTGTGCTCGTAAGAAGCATAGATTGAGTGAGAGAGTAAATGTTACACTTGAAAAGCTATTTGTGTTGAAGATAACGGGATGCTATTATTCCTTTTTGTAAAATGAAACATCTTGAAATGCTCTTAATTCTCTAACTGTATTTGAAGCAACGTCTGCACTTTTGCTTTTGAAAACGATATTTTTTTTTCATGAAAAGAAAAAAGTATTATTGAAGGTGAGGGAGTGGCAGGGTGGCGGCGCGTGGCAGCCGGTGCATTACGGTGTGTGCAGCTGCTGCCCAGCTGCGCATTCATTTACATTGTACTGATTCAAAACTGGTCACTCGCCACTCACAATGCTCGTCCAGTCAAACCGCTATCAGCTCATTGTCTTCCTCACTTACCACTTACCAGACATCTTTAAGTCAACCACAAACTTCCTTTAGTTTGCCAGCCTCACACTTGCAGGAATAAAGACATTTAAGAGATGACTTCCACGACATTCCCAATTTACAAAAACCGTAACAGCATGACTCTATGCAAATAGCACAATCATAACAAGAAACTACCTTGGTGAAAGGATAATTACATCGCATCCAACAGGCCTACCACCATTATTTCAAACTTGATTAGCAACACAATTTCTATATATTTTTTATCCATATTTAAAAATTATAAAAAAAATATTAAAAATTATATTTAATTGAATTCAATAACAAATAAACATGATCAATTTTACATCAACAGTTTCAATTTCTTCAGACGAATCCATAATTGAAGCAAGGTTAACCATTTAACACATATTTCAAAACAATAAGTAATCATTAGTTAAATATAATTAGTTAACAAATTTTTCAAAATTTGAGTCGCCCGCTAAGATTAGTTTTCAAAAAAGGAAACAGATTTTCTAGCCAAAAGTAGGTGATAAAGACGTTCTTGATTAAATCATGGTTGTTGGTACAAACCATTTAGAATATCTAAATTATGTAATTAACCTAGATTATCTATGTAGAATATGTAGAAATAACAAATAAACCACAAGTTTCAGCCCAAGAGCAAAACAAAATGGAGAACAGTAAGTGTTTGCGTTGAAAAAAACAATTGGCAATTTATTTTTTTACAATACTTTAACATGATGTTTTTTATATTTTTGAAGACAAGGCTAACACATTTTGTTACATTATTTGATACATTTTTTATTTATAATATTTCAAATAAAATTAATCATTTAATTTATTAACATTCAAAAATCTAAGCTCGGTTTATCTTTTTGAATAAAAAATTATTGAACAAAATTTTGGAGGTTTAATATTTAAATATTCTTTCCCATATAAAAGGAGCAATTCCAAAAAAAATAAAGGTTGGTTTTGTGGTCTAAGAGGTAATACACTTGCCTGCAGTGCTGTTGGTTGATGATTTGAATCTAGGCTTTAAACCTGGATTATCATTTAGGAGATTCCAGTACACGCCAGTCCCTCCGAGATGACGTAAAGCGGCCGAACTCGATGTTGTTCGATATCATGTACTCGTTAAAGCTCCTCCTCATTGATTAAGATAAAATGTAGGACTCTTGAACTAAATATAATCAGACAAAAATGTTGCCCATAATTAATATGATCGCCAAATTACAAATATAAAACACGTTCTGATAAACTAACAGGAATATAGGTTTAAACTTATAAATGTGACATTAATGTATATGATAAGGAAATGCTGCAACCAGCTAAACCCTTATGTTAGTAAAAAAATAACTTAGGTAAGTCAGAATATTGGAGGTTTCTTTATTTTGTATAAACGCTTTGAACATTAAAAAAAAAAATTAAAACAATAAGTGTATTATATATTCAAAAACAAATTTAAAATATTTTAGAAAACGCTAATAATTATAAAACCAGTATTCATAATTCATGAAGGTAATCAGCAGGTTACAGTCGATATAAACAACGAAAAAAATGTATGGTCACTTTTAAAGACATCAAGTTTTTAAATAAACCAATGCTTTAAATAAAATGTAAATTACTTATTACGTATTCAAAAATGTAATTAATTTATTTCAATAAACACTTAATCATTTATTTCCTAAATCAATTCATATAAGTTAGTTTCCTGTAAATAACTATGAAAAATAAATGTAATGCAAAACAGGTTTTTTTATTTGAATGGCTTTAAAATAATTTTGAAACTTAAATTTCAAGTTTTATTGTCTTGTATAAGTTGTTGTGGTTGGTTGAAGAATGAGCCTGCGGATGGGTTAGCAGAGGCAGAATGATGGCTTTGGTTGTAGAACGGACTCGTCCTCTGTAAGGGAACGGCCCATTAGGAAAGCGAAGTTATCTATTTAGACCAGAACTAATTCCGCATCTAACCGACCTCTTTAAGCAATTCCCCCTATTATTTATTCCTGATCTCCAACCGAAAATCGGTATTATACACTAAACTCTCGGGTATATATTGCGTGCAAGATAAATTAGAGTTAAGCTCAATACCTCAAATTCTTACCAACTTTTTCAATAAATCTTTCTATAATGTCATAAATGTTGAATAAAGATTTTATAAAATTATTGTTAAAGTTTTTTGTTGTGATTATGCTATGCACAATTGTAGTCACGGTTCAGTATATTGAAATGCATTTATAAATTAAATTGATATATTTATGAATATATCAAGTTCAATTTGTTTCACTATGTTTCAGTAATACCACTCAGAATTAGTGGTTTTTAACATTGCGAAAACTAAGGTAAATACCTCCAAATATATTGATAATCACTAATATTCTGACTTTTGTGAATTTTGTTCCCTCTGAATCTGTAAATCATTATCATGTCAATAAACTCCAGTAAACAGTAAATTTAAATAAGACAGTAACTTTAAAAACATATGATAATTGATTTTTAACTACTGTTTCTAATAGTGCATCGGACTAAATTATATTTTTCTAAATTGGTTTATCGAACACATGCCCATTAACTTTACCAACAAGTTTATTTAACTTTAATAACGACTTCACTTTTTCAAAGAAATTGCAATTAATATGTGATCGCAAGTACTCTATCAATACCTTTCATTCCATTCATCGTAAATGAATGGAATGAAATCTATTTAAAAAGACATTTCTATTCATTTAGAAGTGTAAATTTTTTACATATGTATGTGTCAAAGTCCGACTTATGCTAGACCAGTTACCATTTGATGGCCAAAGTTAAGTGACATTAGGCGTGTTCGACAATTGGATGGGTGAGACAGAGTACTGGCAGCCCTGGAACTGTAGCTGGCTCACAACAGATTGTAGATTAATTATTCCAATCATGATATGAGCAATTATTCTATAAAATAATTATATTTAATCAAATCAAGAATTCTAGTTGAGGCTAATACATGTGTGTATATGTATTGATGTCACGCAAATATACGTGACTTGTGGATACGTGAAACATTAAGAAATTAATTGTCAAGTTCCGTTCTTGCTTGAAAGACATTCTTTACTTGTAAGTGGTTCCATTGCCTCATTTTGAGATATATCAGATGGGTCTAAGTTGGACACCAGCCTACCATGTTTATTAATACATCTTACGAGGGGGCAGGCTAGCTCAGTGGTTACGTGCTCTCCTCTGAACTGATAGGACCGGAGTTCGATCCTCACCTGGCCCTCGATTTATTTACGCGGGAGGTGAATAAATATGAGCGCGTCGTCCCTCGGAGAAGGACGTTAAACTGTCGGTCCCGAACCTGTACGATGTCAGGTACTCGTTAAAGATCCCTACTCTAAATACATTTGAGTTCGGCAAAATTTAGGACTCCCACTGTAGAATCAATCTTCATTGTGTGGTATCACAAAGGTCCAATTCTCGGCCTACGTGTGTTCCTTGTGGAACTGCCACTGCAACCTAACCTAACACTATCTCACTAAATGCAACCTAATACAGCTTACCAACAATGAGTAACAAAAGGTTGGTAGATGTATTATATTATGGATTCTATGTATCAATTTTAATTTAATGAAGCTGTTATTAGGCTCGTAAACATATTATTTTGCCTCATAGTTAACCAGATAATCTAATTATCTATCAGTCTGATTGAAATATATTTTTCAAGTAACCTGATTTTATCAGGAGACCATTAAAAAAATTCAAACTTAATGAATATCCTAATATCCAAGAAAAGTGTAATTACATTAAAATTGGATTAAAAATAGATAAAAAAGTGTTAGAGGTGAGGAGTTGATGGGGGTTTCTGGTCTAGGCAGGCCGTTAAGTAAAGGGAATTAGAGGAGGGTAATCAGCTAAATGTTTCATCTCGACCGTAAAGCTGGGTGTAACGTACAGCGGCATCTGTTGCAGCCTCCTGGGCCAATGGGGTCCCTGCAAGCTGCCGCTCCCCTACAATATCGCCCTCGCCCTAGCAATATCAACTATCTCTTTTCATTTTAATAAATTCTAAGAAAAAAAATCATTGTCTTGGCTAGCTTACTTCTGATAAACCTTTGAGCATTCTAGTTAACGCATTTCAGAACTTATTTTGAATGTTAAGTAGTAGCTAATAAAAACGTCATATAAGCCATTTTAATTAAAGAAAGGAAATTACTAATAAAAAACTCATTTCATTTATTACTAAACATTTACAAGTATTTTTAGACTTTTAAGACAATTGAGTCTTATTGTGGTTTTCTTATTGTGGTTTGATCATTGATTGTTGTTTCACGTGTTTATGTGAAATCTTTTTATATATATATAATGATTTCACATAAACATGTGAAATAACAATCAATGATCAAACCACAATAAGAAAATGGGAAAACAAGACTAAGATCTTTCAACCGTAAAAAGCGGTCTTCGTCAGAGTCAAAAACCCAACTGAGGATTAGTTTACCATGGATTAGTTCACCATAGTGGAATTAAATTGGAAACAATGCTCTAAGACCTTTCATCAGTAGATCATCAGAGAGAAAGTGAACTAAAGAATAATAAATACTTATTAACCTGGTTGATTGAAGTCTCTAGAATTTTTGGTAACCCCGACTGTGTTTAATGTTACTATAATTGTAGAAGTCTTCATCTGTTAAATTAAATTTATATTTTAGTTAAATGTTAATATTATTTAAAGAGATGAAGACTCCTTCAATTAGGAGGAGTACATCATAGTTCTGGTCCTAGAAGAGATTGTTGTGATACTTCATTTCTCATTTCTACTTATTTCCCTTGTTTTCATAGCCTGAGTACTGAATACTGAAACAAATAATAAAATTATAGCAAATCGTAGTTAAAAATATAAATTCTGGAATACAGATTAAGGCTGTAGTGGAATAAACACCACTCTGCAACAAAATATTTGTTGTATGAATATCACCATTTACCTAACAATTTAATCTACTCGTATGATTTTAAACTGTTGATTTTTTTTTCCTAAATACTCGCAAAAAATTTTAGGAGACAAATCATAATATAACAATTTAGAATTTTTACATCTTTTGAGCTTTGATTTTACATTGAGCTTGGTAAAGTAATGGTCAAAACACTTGTTAAAGGATACATTTTAGGGTTTGTTTTTTTTTTTAAATTCATTTATAGAATTTGGAGTAATTAATAATTTTAAAGCTAAGAAATAATATTATATTATTTAGTTTTCATCAGAGGGTTAAATTAATGTTTAGGAATACTTTATATAACATGTAAGCTTGCTTTTTCAATATCCAGAATAAAACTGTCTTTTAGAGAGAAAGAATGAAGTGGTATTCTAATAGTGGTTTAAATAAGAGAGAGAAAAGGATGTTGCTGTCTGACAAAGGTTTAAACCAAATCGGATTATCGGTCTGACGTGTCGAGAATCTTGTCCATTGGCGGGCTTCCCAAATCAATGCTCCATTCTGCATTTGGTGCTGGGAGACCTTTCAACTGCACCTACGGAACCTGTAGCTGCTTTCCAACCTGTGCTGAAGTCGCTAATGACAATAATATTTGCGTTCACTCAATCCTCAGTAGCAGTTCTTATCTTTTCAATTCTGTCATCTTTTCAATTGAGTGTACATTGAAATGTGGTTTATTTGTATTTATGGTATCCAGATAAAAAGTGACTTATCCTTACAATGTTATGTTACCAGGTTTAAATAATCAACTTGCGACCGCTTTTCTTTAGGTTAGGTTGCAGTGGCAGTTCCACAAGGGAACACACGTAGGCCGAGAATTGGCCCTTTGTGATACCACACAATGAAGATTGATTCTACAGTGGGAGTCCTAAATTTTGCCGAACTCAAATGTATTTAGAGTAGGGATCTTTAACGAGTACCTGACATCGTACAGGTTCGGGACCGACAGTTTAACGTCCTTCTCCGAGGGACGACGTGCTCAGATTTATTCACCTCCCGCATGAATAAATCGAGGGCCAGGTGGGGATCGAACCCCGGTCCTATCAGATCTGAGGCGAGCACGTAACCACTGAGCTAGCCTGACCCCCTTTCTATTGAAGTATGAATAGAATTTATTTTATTATCCACATTATATGTACGTTCAAATATTTGTCTGATACCAACAATTCAGTTGACATGTTTTAGCGTGACATGTATCGCTATAAAGTTTATGAATCGCTAGTTGAAAAACTAGTGTTTTTATTTAACAACATTATTAACGTTTTTTTATTATATATGTCCATCCATAATACTGTTTAACAAATCCGAAATTTTCCAGTTCATGAGGAATCTATTTCTTATGAGTTGTAACCATATAACTCGTACGTATGTAAATGTTCTAAAATATACTTAGCGATTTTAAATTACGTTATGAGAAACTAACTATTCTAGAAGATTCTGAACATATTAGCCAAGATGAAAAAACACCAATAAGTATATCACCGATGTTTCGCCAATATTTTTTGACATTTTCAAGGCTATAATAAACAATAAATGTCAAAATAATTTCTTTGGATAAAACAGAATATAGAATAATTATAATTATATTTAATTTCATTAATTTTAAATTAAAGTTTATACTTGATATAATTTATAATCTTAAATTATTATATTTATAATTATAGTAATTATAATACTGTTATATCCAAAGACATCTCCTTTATATTATTTTGACATTTATTATTTGTTAGAGCATTGAAAACGTCAATCAGTATTGATAAAACGTCTGTGATGAACTGATAGGTTTTTTCTTAGCAAATATCTCCAATATCCTCTAGAATAAATTACTCAACGAAGTGGTCGACAACGGTACAACATGTTGTTATGTAAAGTGTTAGCTACATCTATAACACAAAGAACATTAATTGAAATTTCTAGTATTAAATATAATTGTGTTGGATAATTTTCTGTAAGAACAGTTAGAAAAGTCAACAATAGTTAATTAATGCTAAAATTCTTTCAAGGAAAATGAACTAATACTGAAGAAACGAAGGTAATTAAAGTGAAAGGGTTATCTGACGGATGGTTCCCTTCTGGTGATGAATTAGTCAATGCACCGTCTGCCAATCATGTTACAGATCCAACAAGCTATTCCGACCCTTATCATTTATTCATACCCGAAAGAAACGCTTTACTTCTCCTATCAGGGACAAGGTATGAATCTCTCAGTAGGATTATAAACCACTCAAAACGAATTAAATCATTATTTAATAACAACCAATTTTCTGATTCTAAAACACGTTTTCAAACAAGTGCCAAATAGTTTCTTGACAAATAAAATTATACCAATTACGCTATTATTTGTTCAAGGTAAGTAGAAGTCTCTGCTTTTAATTACATAAATCGTTTAGGATAGTTCTAATTGAACCATAATAATAACACTGATTCTTGCACAATATTTTTAGTACTTCGAATTTTGATTCCTGAAAATATACCGTGGTAATTTTACTTGTGCTAATTTCACTATGGATATTAAAAATAATTTGTTATTTCTTATAATACCTTATCATGACGAATATTTTGAAGTGTTTCTACAGATGGAAAAAATAATTACTAATGTTTGAATAAAATATTTCAAAAATATGTTTAGTGATTTTAGATTACATTGTATATTAGGAATACCCAAAAAAAAGGAATTGTTAATACAATTTCTATATATATGAAACTACACTTAGAGATCATATAAAGACAAGGCTTTATTTTATCTAGAACTACAAATACGAATTTAACTGCAGTAAATCTAAAGTTTACAGTCAAACACGTTAGCAGGCATTATCATGGTGTGTGAGAATGACAAATAAAAATTTCCAATGTTGTGACCCAATTAATTAAATAGGTAGATGGGTACCGAAAATATAATTGTTTCAACAAATTTCCGTGAAAGCTTAATGGGATGGATGTATTTTGTTAAGAAATTGGCATCAAGTGATGAATCCTTGAATTCTGGTCAATAAGTAAATGTCGGTGTCATTCTTGAAAGTTGATAGGTTATGAGTTATATAATGATCATGGACAAGTTTTCTAGAGGTTTAGTTTTTCTGAAACATATTTCGACGGTTTGATTCCTTTTGCAACTGATAACATTTGCAGTGAATGTGAAACACTGATAATGCCATTTTTTTGCTATTCCGTTATTGTATTACAACGATGTAAACGCTTCAAATATGAGTCAATATTTAAATACATTCAATATGCCCAATTGATTTTATTTCTTCTAAAGAATGCTCAAGAAACATATATGTGTTCACTTAATTTATTAAAAGATTTGATATCAAGGAATGAGCGCTACAAATTTTCCAAAGTATTTTAAAAAAAAACCCTTTTAGTACTCTTTTATCCATGTTTCCTTATGTTTTCATCCTATAATATATTTTTGAACCATATATTAAACTTGGTACGAAAAACAGGTGAAATTATCTGTAAAAAAATATGAAATAATTATACTAATACTGGTAAATAAATCAGGTAGCCAGTTGACCTATAACATCAATAAACAATAACTAAGATACTTAACTAAAGTAACTATAAACATATAATGAAGTTTCTGCATAACATCGTTATCATAGTTTACAATCACATTAATGAGGTTTAACTCAACTAAGATGAATTTTCACATTTGTTAACGTATGAAAAATGCTATATGTGTTTCATATATATCAGTTTTAAAGGAACTTTCTTCAATTATTCTTTTATTCTAAGTTGATCGATTATTTGAGAAAAATTTTACCTTTTTATGGATATATTATTCTTTGTTTTAATCCGGATTTTATTGCATTTTTTTATAGTTGCTAATTTTAGGTTTCATTTTATTTACAAAATTCATTCTTTTATAATTTTTGGTTTAGTGATAAACAAATTTTTCCAAAAACATAAATTTTTTTTCAACTTTTCTTTGACGAAATATTGCTCAAATACAATAATGCACATCTACTCTGTAGACCCATTTTTGTGTGAATTATGAATTTGATCCATCAAATATGGTAGGCTGTGGAGTACAAACTTTCGGACACAAATCTACTCACAGACACACACAGATATACTCACAAACATCATCAAAAATACGTAAAAAAAAGACTTTTCGGACTATATATATATATATATATATAATATATATATATATATATATATACATTTAAATTACACAAAGCACGACACAGAAAAGGGAATACAAAGAAAACTTACAGAATTCAATATTTCGAACTGTTGTTCGTCATCAGGAGAGTAGACTAGTAGAGAGGACGAAGTGAGAGAGATCTCCCCACGTCGAAGAACGGAGCGCGAATATATATATATATATATATATATTTAAATTATATATATAATAGTTTATTTATATATATAATAGTATAATAATTTATATATATTTATATATATTATATAATATAATAAATATATAATAATATAATATAATATATTATATTATATATAATAATATAATATTATAATAATAATAATATATATTATAATATATTATATATATATTTATATATACTATAATAATTTATATATAATAGCTTATATATATATATATATATATATATATATTCTGAGTATTTAAATTTTTTTCAGCGCTTCAGCAGAAACACTATCAACCTTATTCATGTATGATATATATATATATATATATATATATATATATATATATATATATTCATTGCATGCATATAAACAGCAGCTTCTGCGTTCACAACTTTTATGCTGGTCTGCTCTAGTTTTCTAACAACTTTACGGTTCGCTTGTGGTAATTCTTAAATTGTTTGTTTTAGAGACAAATAGCTGGCCTTACACACACACTATATATATATATATATATATATATATATAAATATATTATATATATATATATATATATATATATAGTGGTTTCCTTTTTATGTGTTCTTTTTTAAATTCTAGTTTAAATATATATATATATATATCAATGATCAAACCACAATAAGAAATGAGAATACAAGACTAAGATCTTTCAACCGTAACAAGCGGTCTTCGTCAGAGTCGAAAACCCCTTGACGAAGACCGCTTGTTACGGTTGAAAAATCTTACTCTTGTTTTCCCATTTCTTATTGTGGTTTGACCATTGACCATTGGTTGTTATTTCACGTGTTTATGAGATATCTTTTATATATATATATATATATATATATATATAACCTTCTTTTAAAATTGAGCTTAGTTGTATAGCCAATAATATATACATTCTAAAATTGAATGTTCAGTCAATCATTTTCAAGATTTTGAACCGTATGCATAAAGGTGATATCATTTTAACTGAATAAGTCAGTGGTGGGGAAGCATTTCGAGCTCTGCGGTTTTGGTTGGAAACAGATGGTTTGAAAGTTGAACAAATCAAGCGCCCAGTTAGACAGGAAATCGATTATTCTCAGTCGCCTGCTGCATTTGTGTAATTTAATGTGACAACTGAAAATGACTTTACGTTACAAAAACTCCACTCTAGCAAACATAGCCATTTGAATTAACTGCCTTATATAAGAAAAAAAACACATGAGAAGGTTGTTATCTGATGAAACTAATAAATAGGAGCAATTTATTATGTTCCATTATTATTAAGAAATATTAGTATTTTAGTTATTAATATGGAGCAAAATTAAAGGTTTAGAATGTATTTGATTACAACCTTTGCTTCGTTGTATTGATTTCATGTACAGATTTTCAAGTGAGAGACTTATCAACAAAGGCCAAAGTCTTTGGCCAAAGTGTCTCATCAGAGAGTGCTTTATTCTTTTGTAGTCGTAAGTATCATTATACCAATACGATATACCTTGAAAAGTGATGGCCCATTCTTGTATAAATCTGTTGTCATTTTCAGTGACTGTTCAAAATGATATATTTCAAAATAGACATTTATTAACGATATTATATAAGTATGAGACTGTTTTAAAAGTTCATTAATACTTAAAGTAAAGTGTATGTACTCTGAATTTCTATATCATTATTTCTCTGCTATTAAGAGTGTAAATTCTATTTGTGTTGAAAAATTTAACTCATCACTTCCGAATTTGATTACTGTTTCAAACTTGTATTCAATAATTAAAAGTAACCCTACATTGTCTTGAACGAATATCTGTATGACTTCTTCAGTTATTTATCGTAACAGCTCGATGCAGATATTTTAAATCATTTGAATTTAAATGACTACTTTAAGTATCTAGTTTTTTCAAAATAAAATTTATAAACGGGTGATTATAGAGAATGCTTCAAATTTAATATGATATAATTTTCTATGATAATATCATTATATAAATTGATCATATAATAATCAACTAATTACATGTACACAATTGCTATCAAGATACATTATCAAAAAAATATTGAAATATATAAATTCATATATCCTATTATAAATGGAAACACAAAGCTTTCTAATATTATATGTAATAAATGGCATTTATTAAATAAAATATATTATTACTGGCCACCAAATGAAATACCAATCATTGAAAAATAATGTATCATTTTACCTCCTAAACTTCATTCCTACTCAAACGGTATTAATTTTGTGTATTTTTAGGTCTAAAACTGGGAGTTTTCGGTGATTCATCTAACTTTTGGTGTCATTATTAGCAATTATCTATTGAATATAAAATAGTCAAGTATTTAAATTTGTCTGCCTTGTTCGTTCGCTTTAACCTCTTTTTTAATGACTTTCTTAATGTCATTCATTTGTATCAGTGACTTAAAAAATTAATTCATGGGGGGCTAGTTAATTTATTTATTGTAATGAACGTACTAACTATTTTATGCATATAATTTCTAATTGTTCTATGTTTTTGTGTTTGTTATGTGTTTGCCTTTTTAGGCACTCTCGATGTTATTTTGTCTCATTTTTAGATTACACGCAACAATGTTGTAAAAATATAGGAAGAAAATAAAAATAATATACTATGTGTCTAATTTGTTATAGAAAATTTAAACAGTTTAAAATTTAAAAAAAAATTTGCAAACCAGAAACTATGTCCTTTCCAGTTGGGAAGAGAAAGAAGGACACAGTGAGTTGTCTCAATTTTGTAGCCCCAAATGAAGGCTTCCTGTTCGATAACCAATCCAGATATACACTACATAGTTACGTATTCTGTTGCATTAGTTATTCTCCATTCATAATATATATTTGTTTTATTTTAAATATTTTAGTCTCTCACTTTTTTGTTTTTATCTTATCTAGCTCTTGGTATATTCCTAACATCTGTTGGCCTATCAAAGCTAACTACTGTGGCTTAAATTGCTTGTTTATAATAATCTTAGATACACCGAATAATTTCTGATATACACCAAACAAAATAAAGAATTGAATAGACTTACTAGACGTACAATGGACTAATAGTACGAGAAGTGAGTACATTCTCTGCAGGGTGAGTTTACGAATGGAGTTGATAGGGTTGTGAATTCTACGACCCAACCTTCATAACTACATTTGTGTTATTATACAATACTAAGATATACATAGACTTCCTCTGATTCTTTTTTTTATGTTTTTAGGGTAGTATTAAAGTTTCCTTATGCTTAGAACAATTGCAATTGCACACAGTACATCAATTGCACACCTCAAGCCCAACTCGATAACGATTATAAATATTCCAAGTTTTATGTTTCTTAATTTCTCAACAGTTTTGGAATAGTCTGACCTCTAGACTGAAAATGCATCTTTCATGTTTTCCGGTAACTTGGGGAAGTTGCAAATTAGACTACTGTTGGAGTTTAATAAGGGCTTCACCAACTTAGTAACAATCGTAATTTTAGGCATTCCCTCAGGGAGAAGATCACTCCCGATATCTTCTTTAAGGTATGTTAGCAGATCTGAACAGTAGATAACACCATGTTACGTGTTAAGTCGTTAATGAGGTATCAGATTTGCAAAAACACCTCAGATGGCATCATCCGTAATACTGTCTGAAACTACTGGTTTAACCTGGCTTAAAGAAGAAAATTGAAAATATTCATCTGCTTGAATAGTTGCAAATTTGGTTTGCATTCAACTTTATTTTTAATAGATATGAATATTAGATGACTAATATATATTTCTAAATTCTCTCTTTGAAGATATAGTATTCATTACAAATGTCTGTACAGTTAAAAGTAGTCTTCAATTTATCCTTGCCATTCCTTAACTGCATTCTTCTAGATTTACTGTCTATTCCACTCCTTTAAAAGCTGAGATTTATAGTATAAACATACTCAAGGCTGAAGATGTCTCTATGGTTCCAATTATTTTCAAACAGTTTACTAACTCATTCCTAGGTATTCAAATGAACATAAAATTATTTACACTGTTTTTATTCCTTAATTATTATCTGTCAACAAATCAGAATTTTTTATTGAAACCAAAATTGGTTATGAGAGATGGGATCTAGAAGTCACAACCCCTTTAACTGCAACGTAAGTTGCCCCTTCTCATTAGCCCATTAAATAATAAATCTGTAGATTTCTTGATATTGTCCGATCCAGATACAACATTTTTAGAAGACCATTTTAACCGAGCTATTTTACTACCTGTTAGATATCTATGATGAGCAAGCAGATTATAGGAATATACGAAGAGAGAGAGATAAGATAAGAACAAAGAAGAATCAGACAGTAAAATAATCAAAATAAAAATAATATATATTATAAATAGTAAATTTTCAAATAAAATAAAATGTAACCATGTGATTAAAATTTGGATTGGTTATTCAACAAGAACCCTGGATTTGGAACTATCAAATTAAGACAACCTTCCATAACCTGTTAGTTTTACTCGGAAATATGCTTAAGATATGACAACAGGAGACTGAAGAAGAAAATTTACATTGTAAAATCATATACGAGTATATTATTTAGTTGATTTAACAATATCTGGGTATTAACAATAGTAATGTTATATTCAATTGGAAATAACTTTAGAAATAAAATGGTAGGGTATTATGAGTAATTATCAATAATAAATATTTCACCAACAGTACAACAGAACTAATTTCATATTCACTTGTGAAACACTTAGAAACAGTTGGTGAAGTGATATATCAGTTATATATATATAAACTTCTTCTACTTTCATCTTGATGACAAACTTTGGTTCGAAATATTATTTCAGTAAGTGTTCTCGTTTTTTTTGTGTGTTTTTTTTTTAGATAAATATATATATTTATATATATATATATAATATATGATCAAACCACAAATAAGAAATGGGAAAACAAGACCAAGATCCCCCAACCGCAAAAAGCGGTCTTTGTCAGAGTCAAAAACATTTTGTATATATATATATACATAGAACCTACTAATAATATTAAAATATATATTACACCAATAATGTATTAATCTATTTATATTAGATTCATTAAAATTTAATATTATTGTTATTTTATTTCTTTTATTATTGTTAAACATTTTTATTTTATATTTTGATACATTCAAAATGTTATTGTTGTTTCACGTGTTTGTGTGAAATCTTTTTATAAATATATATATATATATATATATATTATATATATAAATATAAACTTATATTCACAAAATAGAACGCACAGAAATGAAACAGAAACTCGCTACTATATTTTGATGGCGTCGTAATCAGGAAGAAAGTAGTGAGTTTCTGTTTCATTTCTGTGTGTTCTTTTATAATGTAGTTTATTTAGTTCGAGAAATTGTTTCATTTAATTGTATATATATATATATATATATATATATAATATATACACATAGAACCTACTAATAATATTAAAATATATATTACACCAATAATGTATTAATCTATTTATATTAGATTCATTAAAATTTAAAATTATTGTTATTTTATTCCTTTTATTATTGTTAAACATTTTTATTTTATATTTTGATACATTCATCTATTTTGCTTATATGAAATGAGGAGTATCGTCAAGAGTAGAGCAATTAAAAAATCAGTTTAATGTACTAAAAGAAAATGAACAAATACTGAGACTTAAAAGATACTAATTGAAAGTGCTGAGTCAATACTACTGAGACAACAAAAATATATCATGAATGAATAGTAGTTATATGCAATCTAGTTTGAAAGAATGTTGATTAAGAATGCCATTAGTTTGCTTAAAGAGATGGGAAGGACGGGGTAACAATGGGGTAATTAGATTAGTAGTAGGTGACAGGACGAGGTGCTCATTACTGAGATGATTTAGGTGTGCTGGATAATTATGGGACGGCAGTTTATATGGGCCAGTTGCTTTGTTCTAGCGCAGGACAGATGCGGCTGCTATCGGCCGAGTAGGCATCTGCCCATTAGGTGCGATTGGTAACAGCTGAACAAATGCCCTAATACCACTCGCACTCCACTAAATGGCTGCCCGCCGTATCCTTCATTTCGCTTATTTGATTATTGATCATATCCACTCTTATCTCCCCCATCAAAGGCTCCCTCGATATCACAACCAGTTATTGCTTACGTTGCCATGCCGCTAGAGCTCAAAGCTTTCAGAAACAACTTAAATCAATTTTAATTATTTCACTCAACAACTTAATTAAATAAGTATTATTAAATTATGCAAACTCAACAAACTCTTATTTTTGTATTGAAAAATTTCAGTTATTATTAGAATCTTAGATTGTGGCAATTTAAAGAAAGTGGTTTATTCAAGTGTTTTCGTGTTTGACCTAAAGTTTATTGTGTGTGTTAATGTCTTTTGCTAACCTTCTTTGGAAGCTACCAGAGTCTCACCGCAAAGTGATACGAAAACTAGAGAATGTCAACAAGAAACTGGTCAATGCAGAAGCTGCTGCTTATTTTAATAATATATATATATATATATATAAAGATTTCACATAAACACGTGAAATAACAATCAATGATCAAACCACAATAAGAAAAATCTTAGAAAGTTGAAAAATCTTAGCCTTGTTTTTCCATTTTCGTATTGTGGTTTGATCATTGATATATATATACATATATATATATATATATATATATATGTATCAATATATATATATATAATAATATCAGTAAAAACTCCTATCCTGTTCCTTCTGATACATCTTGCACTTCCTGTAACTGCGTTTACCGTTTGGAGTGTACTCGATGTGATGCTTTTTACGTTGGCTTGGCTTCAACCAAGCTGAGCCTGCGTATGAACAATCACAGGGCGTCCGTTGGTCAGCGCAGAGACCTACCCATAGCTATCCATGCTAATTCCCATGACCTCCCTTTCAATGATTGTTTCAGGGTACAAATCCTCAAACAAATCCCCGAGTCTAATTCCCATGTCACCCTTAGAGCTTCCGAAGAGGCATTCATATGCCTCCTTGGGGCTCGTTCTCCTCCTGGTCTCAACCTGTACCGTTAATTATTTTTTATTTTATTATTATTATTATTATTTTTTTTTTATTTATTTATTATTATCATTATTTTTATTATTATTATTATTATTATTTATTTTTTATTATTATTATTTCGTATTTTATATATTTTTATCTTGTTTTCTAAATAAATATTGGAGGGATTTCTATTTTTCCTCTCCTCCGCTGGGGGGCAGCATTGCGGTGGTTCCACGAGTTACTCTGGAGGCCAGTAGCAGTTTGCTTCTCAACGCGAGTACTTCGCACTTCTTCCCGATGACGACGGATGTCGAAATATCGAAGTGAGTACTGTAGTGTCTTTCTGTGTTCTTTTCTATGTGTTAAAGTGTATACATATATATATATATATATATATATTTAAAATTAAATCGTACTTGTCTATGAAAAAGATAACCTAAGAGCAGAAGCAAAGAGCAATAAAGATTGACAAAATCTACTTCTATGTTTTCAAAATCGTTGTTATCAAAGAAGAAGAAGTACTCTGCTTGAAAGACAAACAGCAACAGAAAAAGAAAAGTGGCAATTTGGACGATCTTTACAGCCATTAGTCTCTCTATGGCTAAAAATGGAATGGCTAAAAGCCCATTCAAGTTTTAAAGCTTTATGTAAAAAGTGTTTCTTGTTTAGCATTTTCTTCAAAATGACTTTAATTTTCATTTGGCAAATATAGGAAAGAACAACAGAAAAATACTTGAATGAAATAAGTCATTTTATATAGGTGTGAAGTATCATATTCTTTTGGATTTTAGTTTTAAGTTATTCATTTTTTTAAACAAAAAACAGTTTTTAGATGATAGTTTATTATATTACTTTCTGTTATTCATAAACCATCATGTAAAAATGTACAGTTAACGTACAATTCATATGTTGATAACATATTTTTAATTTGGTAAGATACTTTTAAATACATATGTTTTATATTCTTAATTACATTCTTGAATAGATTTATGGTTTTTAATTTTAAATTTCTATGGCAATAAAATAGTCAAAGTACAAACCCCGAACCATAGTTACTTCAAATAACATAAAAATTGTAGTCCAAGTAACCAAAAATGCAACAGTAAAATATGTCTAGACCTGATAATACTGCTTTGATATCTTGTTTCAGAAGCACGTTTCACTTGCTGTAACTCATTTAGCTTTAGAGTTTTGCTTTTTTTGTGCAAATTGATCTTTTCATGACTAATAAAAAAATCTGAATATTTTCTTATGATTTTTTGTAATGCAACAATTTGTTATGGTTACATAATTTCGTGGCATAGGATCCTTCATGGTAAATCCAGTTCTTTAACCACGATTGATTCAGCTCTTAAAACAAAATACAAGGATTTTTAAAATATTACCTCTATATAAAATTGAAAATAGGAAGAAAATATTTCCTATGTAGCACCATCTCAAGTAGTTTCTTTCCAAAGAAATCATGCAAATAGCAATATATTTGATATAATTTATAAAAACATAATATTCTGAACTAAAAGTTCTTCTTAATACTTTTGTGCAAGATGTGTGTAGTAAATAAAATATCTCAGAATCTATTCTAAAACATGTTTGGTTTTTAAGTGTAGCTCAATTAATATTTAATTTCTTAATTCAAGTTATTCATAATATTAAAAGATTTATATGGGTTTTTCAATTCAGTTAAATACGGTGGAAATGTATTTTTGGTTGTTATTTATTCACTTAATAGTGGATATTATTTATTTGGTAAATAGAAGAGGTCATATTGGTGACATGATATTCCAGATATTAATTTAAATACCAATCCCTTTTATTTGTAATTCTCGTGGTCAATTTTATGAATACAATGTTTCATCTGAAATCATGATTACATATTTCATCACCAACAAATACTTTGAAAATTAATAAATGGCAATTTGATATAACACTTGAGATATATTAACATTATGATTATAATGTAAAAAGATGAGGATCGTTAGTCACAATCAAGAATTTGTAACTATACTTGGTTACTAGAACTTATTACATGTTTTTCTGACTTACAATGTAGAACTAACTTCGCTTAATGATATAACACATTGGAAGCTCTCTGGAGATAAATAGAGAAAAGAAGTATAATTAAAATAAGTTGGAAATATTTGGAGTTACAAACTCAACGTTACTGTAAGTGAACGTAACATCAAACTAGTTGAGAACAAACTGATTTTTTGCATTGTTCTGGTGAAGTGAAATATACGTTTTAATCAATTTGTGTATCATTTGTTCACATGCAGCTATAATTATTTTACCTGTTATAAAAAAATCTGAAATAATTGAGCGTCTCTGATTTTTATTAAAATTATTTAACTGAGAGCCTGGATCTCTTCGGACTAGTACAGTACACATAGTACTGTAGTGGCTTTAGTTTGCATAGTACAGTACTGTCTGTGGCTATATCTCACATATTGTGTATCCTATTGTAGAACTAAATTCAACTCCAGATTTTAAGTTCTTAAATGACAGAGGTATACTTAAATGTAGATGGAGAAGTATACCTCACTTCTATAGTTTAAGCTATGATTTGTTATTATTCTATACTCTCTCTAATCTGATTTGCTCACACTGAAATATAGCGATCAAAGGTTAAAACTTCTTCTAGAAAAAGTTTTGCATTATTTGCTTGATCTCACATTCAGCATCTAGTCATAGTAGGTAAGTCAACTAACTTTTAATTGATGATGTACATATGTTTTTTAAATGTTTCTTTGAAGATGTTTATTTCAAAAAAAAAAAAAAAATTCCAAATCAAAAGTTAATTAGCACCCTGTTGTCGTTTCCATTATTTAATGTTTTCTTCTTGATTTATTAATCATTTCTATTTAGTGTTTCTAAGTGAGTGTGCACAGTTTTGGCTAAAGTTCAAACAAATAATTGATAAATGAATTACAAATATTGCATACACTGCCAAACTTTTAGCTAAATTAAACAACAGGAAGAATTTAATGATCGGCAACTGAAAAAGTCTGGAGTGGCCTACACTCAACTTTACTATAAGTAACTTAATATCAAATTTCATGAGTATGTAATATATAACGTCTCTTTTAGGCATAATGTAAACATCTAAATGGGATATGATTATTAGTCTTTTATTCCTGAGGTAGTAGAGATAGTGATTGAAGGACATATCAATATATAAGCTTATTTTTGTATATCACACAGCTGATGCAAATAATTTCATTAGTATAACTACAGCAGTAATAACATTTTTGAAAAACCCATGTGAACATTTCTAGAAACGAAATATTCTCCTACAAGAGAACATGGCTTTTGTTCAAATAGCCAGTGGATTACTTATATCGTTACTTGACATCCTTCTACATTGAATATTAAAGTAAAATTTTCAAATTTAAAACAGGAAAATACCCTTTTTTTCTCTGAAAAAAATCATAAACAGCGAAGAAAATGTTGTTTTAAGGTGATTTATTATTAAAGATGTACGATAATTACATTTATAAATCTCTAAACGAAAGATTTCAATTTTGAATTATCTTTTACATTTTTGGCTTTTTACAGAATTATTATACTTTGAATATTATGGCTTCTTAGTATTTAATAAGATCATTTTCCTTCCCCTTTATCAAATAACATATATACGAATGTTTTCTGAGTGTGTGTTATCATTTTCCTGCACAATATTATTACTCTTACATCTCATATAAGTCAATAAACAATTTAAATTGTTCCTTTATAAATATCAATTTTATCTCAGTGGAATCGCTCAAAAAATTTCTAAGTCAATGTAACAATGAAAAAAAATATAAAAAATTTGACAAGTATAGCAGGTGATCTCTTAGTCTAAGATAAACAAAGAGTTTTTATATCGTTATTGCTCTTTCCCATAATTGAAACTTCATGATTTTTTTTTATGAATTGCTAATTTTTTGTTTCATTTTTGGTCAAATTTTCATTATTTTTAAATGAGCCGTTTAGCATCAAAAAAACGTTTTCTGAAAACAGAAATCGTACTGTAACGCCCCTTTAGCGAATGTAATTTTGTAAAAAAATATTTCAATTCATTCTACACAAAGGTTCTATTTATAGGCATAGTTTCATTCTTGTCCGTCAAACAGTATGGCTTGTATCGATCTCACAAGGTTTGAGATTGAATTATAAGTCAAAATTTGTACATTTTATTGAAAAAAAAATATTTCCTATTGATTTAAAATTCTGAATATATTTTTCGTTTGTTCCATTTGCAACCTCAAAGATAATGTCAAAAGTTCAAAACTCTAGGATTATCAGTATAGGAGAAATAAATGTTTTAAAAAAAACCGTTTTTGGTAAAAAAAGTGACTTTCCCATCATGCATAATTCTTCCCAAACAATAGAGATCTTCGTCTTTATGGGGCCCATTTTTGTGTAAAATATCAACTTGATCCATCAAAGATTCTGGGCCGTAGCGTGGTAACAAGCAATGCTAACACACGCACCCACCCACCCACACACACACAGACATCATTGTAAAAACTTCATAAAACGACTTCTGGGACCTCAAAACATGTAATTCCGTCATAATCTCGAGATCGAATTTTTTCACGATCACTATACTTTACTTATAGTAAAGTAAAAATAGTAAAACACAATAAATAAAAATAAACGAACTTCAACTTTATATATATTACGGCAGAAATTGTGATTCCTGGAAGAAATCAGATGATGTCACTTTGTCATGATGGTTTGCATAGTGAAGTGTAGGTTTGCATAGTTCCTATGGCGTTCACAAAAGACTGGTAGTACATAATTTTTACTGCATTTGTTGTCCTGTTAAAGGAAGCCTTTGTTTGAAGTAACGAATTCAACATTCTCAGTTGCAATTGTTTATTAATGTTGGTTTTAATATGTTCACGTTAAAGAACTCATACAATAGATTCACTCGATTTCAGCGTTATAGTGTGATAAGATTACCATCAAAATAGATAATTCTACTGGTTCCTTAAAGGGATTTGAAGCAATCGAATATTAATGTAATGCAACCATATTCCAGAAACCTTCGTTTACTGAGTTCAATTTAAACAAAGGAATTGTGTTTTATTGTATTTTGACAATAGATATTAGGTTCTCATGGGTTCCAACCATTTTTTAAGTGTATGAATGGGTTATTTATAAGGTTGCAAAATTTTCTTTAATAAAGACTGACAATAATGATTTGTCTGTTGTTGCATTCAAATTATCGGTCAGCCTTTTCGTAAATTGTTGAAATAATGACAATTAGTAGTTGGAAGCTCACTCCCTCAAGTACTCTTCTTTTTTATATGTTATTTTGTTTGTTCGCTTTACGTTCTGCAGGCTTCTTTGAAATGGTAACATAGCTATGATCTTTTTGCCTATATATTTTTCAACATTTACATTTTGGGGATCAAATCTAGCAGTTAGACTAACAAACTTGTTCACAACTGAAAATAAGAGCAAATTCAAATCGTCTAGTAGTTTTACATTATTTTGTGAATTGGACTCTTATTATTTGTTTACGAACTCTGTCCTTTTTTAAGAATAGGATATGTAAACAAAAGAAACGTCAGATTACTTTCATTTTCATACATACTCTACAACATTTTTGCTGTGTAACATGTCTTCAGTGTAATATCAGTGTAACATCTCCTGCAGTGTAATATCCTCAGTGCAAAGTGAGTCCTCAATTCAATCTATTGTGAAATTATCTGTCCTACAGCTCACTCAACTTGTTGCCACCTTGTGTGATAGCACTGACATGTTTCTTAGATTTAGAGTGAGTACCTGTATCAAAATATAAAGGATTAAACTTAGCTAATTCGTAATTAGTGATTAGTATTATAATTAGTAATATCTTAGCTGGTAAAATTTTTTAGTGTTCACAACAACGGAAGATCTAATACTTATACTAGCTTCTTTTTTTACAATGTTCCTGTTATGCACTGATTTCCTCCTCATTAAAAAATCTAGCCACAATGATTCCTTGAAAACTTCAAAAACATTAGGTCAAACAGGTTTAAGTCTCATAATTTAGCTTTTTAATACAAATGAAATTCCATTTGGTTTGTATTTTGTGAGTTATTTTGTTCATGGCGGGTTATATAAAAGTATAGATGCTGAATGCAATTATAAAAAAAAAACAGTTCCTTTCTACTTATTTTATTTGAAACAATAATGAAAATAAAACGTTTCATTGATTAAAGTAAATTTATTTATCTATTCTAGTTCTATATGTTTTTTGTTGAAAATAGTAACTGGGTAAAACAAATCTGAGAAGCTGAAAATTTATGAACAAGTTTAATGAATTACAACATCTAACTTGGTAGCACCTGAACGTGACTTTTCTATCGACCATTCAATAATATATAAAAGCTGAAGTGAACAAATTACTGAAATCTTGTTCTAGAACAATCAATTGACATGTTATGGTCATTGTTGTGAACAATCGTTAGAGAATAATGGGGTAGACGCGTGGCAGTTCTTCAAGTGGTTTGTTCTGGTCTCAGATGGAGCTCGTTTCTATAATAATATATAGGTTAATGCAGAGTCCAGGGGGGGATGACAAAGAAACCCCGCGGGTCGCACGTGGCCCCATTATGTTTGCCATCGGGGGCCAAGTCGATAACACCTTGCTCAACAGATGGCAAATTAAATAATACAGAGAAGGGGTGCGCGGCGAGATTCACGGCTTACACCTGGACCGCCTGCCACCCCATTCCTTACAGTCATCCCAACACTACCCTCTTGTTCCACCAAGTCAATCCCCTTCCTGCTTAGAACCCTATCATCTGCCAGTTACCGCCAACCATCTAGAAACTAACACTATATTCAATTTCAAAGTGTACACGTGATTATAGTGACACACCTGCATTCCATGATCTTAGCAGAACCATTACTGAACTGGTCACTCACCTATGGCCACAAATAGTCAGTTGCCAAACAAAAAAAAATCGTACCCATTAAATTTCTACAACTTGTCATAAATTTAATAAATCATTTGAATTAAATTAAGTTTATTAAAAAATTAAGATAATTCGTAAATAATATCGAAATTTGTTAAATAAATACTTTTGAAGTTGCTAACATACCCTCTTGGCATTCTTGCCAAGTAGAAAAAATCATCTTCGGATGTCGACCCTCCAGCACTGTTAAGTGCCCGCAGGTGTAGGGGTGATTCCTATCTATATCCATGGGAAGCAGTCCACAAAGAGCACATCCTACCTACATGTGGAGGTAGGTAGGTCCACTGATTGCCAGCCGACCTTTCATCTATTTTCACTCTGTTTCTCTTAGGTATTCCCTTTTTTTTATATGTTAACATGTTAATTGCAAACTTGTTGGTAAGCAAGCCAGGTAGGTAGCAATATTGGATAAAGAAGAGAGTTAATAAGCAGCAAATATATATAATATTTGCACCTACTTAATTTATCTTCACTATAAGATAAAGGATAACGGATAAAAGCGTTGTTTGGGTTCTTGGTACGCTGATAGTTATCTAGCTGACTTATACATTTTTCAGTAAGCTGAACCAGTGTAAATAATCTTCATTCATAATCTTAGTAAAGGTTTCTCTCTTCTGACTTCCAGAATCTCTATTTTATTTGGAGTTCATGGGCTGCAACGGAAGTAAATTTGGCTTCTCCAGTAGGTTACACTATGTTGTTGTTTACAATTTTTTAAATAATATGGTTAAAAATTTTAATAATTTTTTTTCTGTAACTATAATGTAGTTTATCAATCTGTCATTTTTTAAAGAAATATATCTTATTTTTATTATATTTACGTTTATTATATTACGTTAACGTTATTATATTACTAATATATATTACGTTTGAACATTACTAATTCTAAATTATACCTCTAATGCACAAGTGTAGCTCAGTTGCTTAATGAACTCGAAAACATCAAAGCGTATTGAAACTTATTAAGGTAGTAAAATGTATAAGATCCAATATTACGGTCAGTATTGGATTTTTATAACTTTGAAGATTGGTTTTCATTATAAATTCATTTTCTTAAAACAAAAATTAAATTTGCTATTGTAATGAATATCTCAAAAGTAACGAGATGCACAACCTCTCAATCGTGCTTATGGTGTGGGTGCAACATAGCTCCCATGGTAGCAACATGTGTCTCTATCTCCTGAAGAGAGCAAGGGTGAATAGTTGTTTACTTTCAGTTAAACTTATTAATTGACATTGCTCGTTAAGAAAGTTTAAAAAAATTACAATTATATTACAATAAATCTTGTACCTTTTAAATCAGCGTATTATTATAATAATTCGTTGTACATCATAATTATCCATATTAATATCTCAAAAGTAACGAGATGCACAACCTCTCAATCGTGCTTATGGTGTGGGTGCAACATAGCTCCCATGGTAGTCCAAAAACATAGTCCAAAAATCATTGGTACAAATACATATTACACAAATAGTGCCAATATATGCCTCAATTTCCTATTATTAATGTTACTTTCATGTCGCTAATTATCTTATCTTATTATTTTATAATTCATATGACATTGTCAGGTCTGTTCAGTCGTATTTTCAAATCTTTTATTGGTTTAAATAGTATATCCAATTGATGATTGAACTGTTTGTTTATTAAATTATAGCATTATTTATGATTATATATTTCAGGTTTCTCTATTAAGTTTAATCTTTGATCACTATTTTTGAAATAGTGATATGAACGAGAACTAGAAAGTATCGAACAAAAGTATCGAAAGTATTCAATTTATTTATTTAAAACATCTCAGTAAGGACAAAAGTTACAATATGTGAACATAATGTGAGCATTTGGTGAACAGATTATTCACCAAACGTATAACTATTCAAACCAATTACAAAATTGAATTACTAGACAGAACGGACAATGACTTTTTAAATTATAAAAGAATAAAATGAAATAATACGTAAAAAAATCTATTATTAATAATAATTAACTTAGATATATATTGGCATTACTTCTCTGACAAGACTTTATACCCCGGATTCTTCTATTATTTTCTGTCCTACTTAGAGATTGGGATTATAAAAAGTTATACAAAACATCATACAACGAGGTACGATGTACTTTTTCAAGTGTATGATGTTTTACTCACCCCTGTGTTACCAATAATGTGAAAGTATTTAATAGTTCAATCGTTATATTTTCACAATTATATCATATAAATTGTATGAAGCATTTCAACAACAGTAACAAAAGTAAATATTCTCTTTTGGCAGTTTTTGTTAAGTAACAAAAACAGTATTGACCTCACCCAAAGAAACTATAATGTGTAGATAAAGTTGGGATGCTGCTCGGCATTGACATCATTGCTCATTGTTGACATCTAACAACGATACATATAATTAATTAATATTAAATTAATAATTGAGTTACCAAAGTTAAAAAAAATATAAATAAGTAAATCTATCAATTAAAATAATATTTAATTATTATTATTTCTCATCGAGATTAAATCAATCTACAAATCCATAACCATATAAAATTTACAGAAAAACAAATAATTACGATCAGAAATAATCAGACCAGATATATTTAAACTATTTAAACAAACACACAAGAAAACATTTTAAACTTGTTTGATCTGAGAACATGCATTTATTATACACATCTAAATTGCATGTGTCATGACATTGTCAATGTAGCCATTGACTAATAGTTTTACTGTGAGCATTTTAAATATATATATATATATAACAAACACTTTTTCTTCTTCTTGGAATTTGGTCAGGGTTAATATACGGAATCACTTTTTTGTCAACGTTTCGTCTTTATTTTAAGACATTCTCAGGACTATAAACTAACAAAAAAACAATAAACAATGGACATTTGTCATTTCTACTTTAAAATCATCATAACAAATTCAAAAAACTTACTCAAGGCTAGCTTCTGTTACCGTAACAACATAACGTCTTAAAATAAAGAGGAATTGTTGGCGAAAAGGTGATTCCGTATATTAACCCTGACCAAATTCCAAGAAGAAGAAGTGTTTGTTAGTAATTTGTGGTCAAGAAAACAGTACCGTATTATATATATATATATATATATATATACAAAATTATCACAATAACAGGTGATATAAATATTTGGATAACCCACCACAAATGATTGAAGATAATTGCTCTGAGGTGTTTCGTTTATCACGTTTATCTCTGACGACGTGATAAACCAAAGGCCTCAGAGCGATTCTTCAATCATTTGTTGTGAGTTACCTGAATATATAAATCCTGAACTTATCATTTTTAATGGAAACTTATTATGCCATAAGAAACTTTTGAGTATAATTACATAATTATAATGATAAAATAACTAGAAAATTCACAATGAATTTGATGTACGTTATTACTATTAATCTTAGACAGGTATATTATACCATTATTATATATACTCAATAACAGTTATGATAGGCTCTTATAATTGGTATGTTTTAGTTTTAATAACGTGACTGAAGCTAATGCATGGTTGACCACTCGTGACGGTCATCCTTAGTGTCTGAGTTAGAATGGTCATATGTTTCTTGCGGAAGAGCACGCAGGAGTCTCGTGATCCCTTCCTACCTACCACAGAACTGCCAACTTTGGTTCAATTATATTCTTCACCAAGCGTCAATATTTGTTCGTTCATCTAATTTGTATATTTTTAACTCTCAAAAAATTATTTAACATGAAAATAACTACAACATTATTTCCAATTTTTTATAATCTTGAAAAAAATTTAAAGGTATCAATAGGATGGCGGAGAAAGTATTCTGTATGCATTAGTATGACGTTAACGTATAGTAACAAACTATAGTAAGTATAGATTGTTTACACGTTTTTGTTTTCATAGTTTTACATTACCTAGTATGTTGTTTTTTATTATTTTATATTATACATAGAGCTTTGCTTTAACCTCGAATGTTTAGTCTTATGATACTTATCAATAAAATATACTTTGAGAAGAGAAGATATACATGTAAATGGGCAGTAGATACAGGAGGCTGGCGTAGTCTAACAGGTAGCGTTCTAGCATTTACTACTCAAGATCGCAGGTTCCATTCTTGAATATTGTCGCAGATTTTTCATATGGGATATTAAAAACCTTTTACAATTCGTTTCTAAATGACGACACATTTCTGGTAGTCTCATCTTTGCGCTATTTAAGGCAACTTTTAAAGAGTTCATTTCTAATAAACTACAGAGAGGTTACATTTTAAGACCTTTGATGTAGAATCAACAGAGTAATGGTACTCACCACATCAAAAATTGGATACTCATAATGACTACACTTTTAATTCCTAGATCAGAAATGAAGCTGAAAACCTATAACTGTGTTACAAACCAACAAATAGGGTAGATTTATAAAATAATATAACTTTTACTGACTTCTGTGGAACCATCGATGGGCATGTAACTAATATCTAACTATACTGCAGGATTACTTATGTCAAGCAGCCACTAAGATTTTGATTCTAAACCAGTAATTAGATACATAAAAGTTAAAAATAATTATTAGATACCTAATCTGAATTCACTAACCATAGCAATACGGTACTGAAAGAAAAATTCCAAGCATAAAATATTTAAGAATAATTTATGTTTCTCTATTCAGACATTCACAAGTGCTCGTAAATACCTTTTAAATAAAACAAGTACTTCGACAAGAATTCGATAAACACCTAAAATAATTGTCATAGAAATATGTTATTTCTAAAAGAGCTATTAATATAAAATATATTTAGATTAATTAGTTAAATTTTCAATAAGAAAAATTATATTGTATAACATTTTTATTCATAAATTTTATTTATTATTTGTATAGTATAAAAATTGAATTATTTATAGAAAATAAATTAAATACCTTTTGGAAAATGATTTATTTATTATAGTTAGCGAGCAGTGTTTTTATGATATTAAATTATAATGTATTAATCTTGGCAGCCATGGAATAAATAAAAAAAAAGTTAAGAAAAATTGAGTAATATTGAGGTATATATGTGTATTAATGAAATTTAGAAGGTACAAGTAATTGTATACGTGCCAGGTAGAATTTCAATACCCAAATAAACATTATGAATCGAAATAAAATAATGAATTTCTTATATAAAAATATTTAAAATATATTTAGTAAAATTTTATTTTATTTTCAATTTAATTTTATTTTTTTTAATAAATTTTACAACGATCTACATCTATAAGTTCTAAATTTTTGTTAACTTCTTCATTGGCTTAACAAAGTTATGTTTTAAGGGAATGATAAATGGAAATTTTGCTTAAAAGGTAAGATAAGTGATATAATACATTAATTGTCTAAACTTACTTTGATAGCAACAAACTTATACTCGTATGTCATATAAAGTTTAATATAACCTTCTGAAGTTAGAAAATTATTAGTACTCGTTTGACAGTATGCTGGTGTTAGTTTTCTACCATTATTAAATTACGAATTAGAAATTGTTGAAACGTATAATTGAAATAATATTAGTTGGTTTAGGTAGGAAAGTGAGGAAGAGCCATTGCATGCTGATAAATGCAGTGAGGAGGCATTTAGTGGGGAAGGTTTGAGCTTGTGGCCCTTGTCAGAGGCAGACGGCTCCCTTCCAGATATACTCAGCTAGCAGGTCATTAAAGTGTGGAGGTGCTTCTGACACTGCTACTTTGCCCTCCCTTCATTACTATTATTATAATTAGAAAAGTTTGTTTAGCAACAGAATTAGTGACAAGTAAACTAGATAGACGGTGCCTAAACCAGAGTGGAATTAATATGTGACACTTGTCACTTGACTCGGCCTGCTTTATATTTAACCAGCCTGTTCATCCCAATTTACTTCCTAAACTCTCCAGTTCTGTCATTTCTAATAGCTGTGTCATCTCGATTTTATATATACATATATAAGTGAAATAGAAAGAGGCTCTTCTAAAAAAAAACCAAGTATTTTCCCTTTCTCTCTGATATCAATATTATACTTGATTTTTAATTAAGAAACATGATTTGATTTTTATTCATTTAAAGATAAATTTATCCTGTATAAATTAGCCTTCTTATGACCCGTCTAAAATTAAGCTAATATTATATTATATTCATCTATGACTCGCACATTTATGATAAATAGACAATGAAAACACCTGTTGAAGTTTTCTCTAAAGATGCAGTATTTGATTACTGTATATTTGGTCACTTTCATTTTTTACTTTGTTATAATGTGATTAGAATGCTTTCAATAATCAATATATATTTAAATTAGAGTTGTAACTTAGCAATTTTATGTGTATTATTTATTGAAGTTTAAAAAATCCACGAAGAACAACTAATGAATGAAGAGAGAAAAGGAAGGGTCTGCTTCCTTTTTTTAATCTCCACAATCATTCTAAACATGCATATTCAATATGCGCACACACACACACACACACACACACACACACACACACATATTGAATTTTACCAAAAAAAAAACAGACAAAGAAAACCATCACACACAGAGATCACCACATTTCTACTTGACCCCATTTTTATTACGAGTCACTGAGACGTATCAGAGTCCTTTGAATACGAGTATACACATTTAGTGCATACTAAGGCATTGTAGACAGAAGAAATTCATTGATGTTTTGGACTACTATTTTGATTGCAATTTTGCTTCCTTTTGCGGTTTATAACTGGGTCAAACATCCATAAGTTATGGGACTAGGCAAGGTAGGCGAGGTCGTTAAAACAATTTGTGTAAAACAGAAATTTGCCTAAATCTAATTAAATAAAGTGCAATTCATGTATAAACAATTTGTCTATAATACACTTTAACTAAGATTTAACAGTTTAGATGTGAGAAAGGTAAAAGGATGAGCATTTGGTAGACTTAATTAATAATTTATAATTATTAAAAAACTTACGTTGGAAAACCAATACATAATACGTAATCGTGTTTAGTGATGTATGATCCAGGTCAATGAATTCATCATATGGTGAATGAAAAAACAACATTGATACCAAATTATCCCTAAGGCCACATTGCCAACAGAATTAAGTAGGCCTAAACCAAATACATGAATCTATTTTAGTGGCATGTAATTTAAGTTAATAACTTCACCATATGAACCCATGGAGGACGATTGGTCAAAGTGGTTCATAATTTTTGACAAAGATCTCTTTGTCGTATTGAAATGTAGGATCTTCTGAGATTCTTCATTTTCTCTCAATTTATCTGGTATACATGAAGCTTTTACGAAGTATGCTTCCATTATATAATGAAGGAAAATACTTTTTCTTCAATTCCAATTATCCAAACTTTTTTAGAAGAAAACTTTTTCATAACATACTGACAATTTTCATGCCAACAAAAAAAGTTTGATTTCAGCAGAACATTCCGATGATTGAACTGAATTATATTCTAGTTACCATGGGTTATCGAATAATAGATCATATAAAATAAATAATATGACGCATATGATCTGTGTACATACCATTCAACACACACACACACACACACACACACACACACACACACATATCAATAAGACATTATTAATAGGTAACCTTTTAAAAATTAACCAATTTGGTTTATATAAAAAAAAGAAACACATCAAAAATTGGAATAAATCTGATTTTCCAAGCCTGTTATAGACAAACTATATTTTAAAAAAATTGTTTTTAGCTGAATTTTACTTTCAACAAATTGGTTTAAACAAACAGATTGGTAGTTCGAATTACAACCTTCTGAAGAATGCCTTTGACAACTGTAAAATATTATTAGGCTTTGGAGCGGGGTAATAATTGGACATTAGGGCTAAGTCTATTTTATGTATGTATGAGAAATGTTGATTGAATAAAAGCCATCAGTCGATGATTGTTGCTAGGTATTTATCCTGGTTTTTGAATAGTACTATACGGTGACACACTAGAAAGCGGCTTATTTGAACCTATACTTAATTGAATGTAGCGACTCTTGTGAGTGCTGTTTAATGATGATACAAATTATTATATATTAAACGAGCAAAAAATTTGGTCAAGGTAGATCTCAAACTTACTAGCCACTAACTGAACTGGTACATCTAAAGACCATTGCACTGCCACCAGCAATGGGAACGATTTAAGTGTCTGTCCTTCTAGAAATGTTTGCAACAACAACAACAGAGGGATTTGCTAGGTTATAACTGTTTAGAGTATAAAAGCAACACAGCAGATGTTTTTGATTTATAGCTCTAATCTTCTGTACTTGGTGGAGAGTTTTCGTTTATAATGTGATCAAAAACTGATTTCTTTGTGATGATAGACTGTATGATAGAAGGGTAATCACTCATACGATCTGAGACTTTAAAAGTAGTTTAAAAGTTGCTTATACCAGAAGAAATTTATTGCATGTTCCAAGTTCAAGAATACGGCTCTGGCTCTTCAGAGGATTGAACAGGGTCATGGGACAACCCTGTGTAAATGGATTGCAGAATCCTTGAGATTTGTAGAATAGTTTCGCGTATAGTATAGTACTCAAATTGCATAACTGAAAAGGAGTAATGGTTTTTGTCTATAATATTAGTAATATCTCACAGATCTATAAAAAAGAGTTTCTTATAGATCACTTATGGTCTGCACTTAAGTGAGAACGTCAAGCCTCTCATTGGCGATGCCAGAAAAACCCATATCTCTGTCCTCTATCACCTTTCTGTCCTCAACAAACCTAACCCAAATATTTCTCCAATTTCCTGTAAGGCACCCAAAGAGCTCTTGACTCCTTTAACATTCCTTACGCCTCAGAAAATGAAACAAATCATTCTAATACTTAATAAAAACTGTTCTCCATTCTATGGAGATATTGACAACAAAAAAACCCTAATCAATCAATCTACCAATCAGAGTTTTGCCATCCTAATTGCAATCTTTAAATCAAACTAAGGATGACACATTTTTGATAGCATCAAGTTTCTGTGCACATATTCTGTGCACAATAAAAAGCAAACAACACTTGTAGATTTAAAGTATACAAATTCTCACAATTTTTTGCATTTATTACTAACAACACAGTAGTATACAATAATATGAATGTTATTTTAAACAGGAATTAATAACTAAAATGATATTTATAAATCTATTACAATTTATTTTGAAAGTTAAGATGTTTAATATTATCATAGCAGGGATGTTGAATCGGTTTGTTGTTGGTATGGTTGGCAGAAGTAAAGTAATTGAGGTAAGTGATGATTACATGCTAAGCGGGGTGATAGATGAGCAGAGTGTGGCGGTGCCAGGACGCGAAGGCACCGTCTTAACCACCTGCTTAATGTCCACACTTCTCATCCTCCCTACGCTATTGAACAAACCCCCTGCACGCCCGCCTTGTTTCCACTGCCCTTCATAATGGATAAACCCTACCTGTTGTCTTCCGTACTCACAACATAATATAACTAAAAATAATTTAATTTAAACTTTAACTACATAATATATTTTATAGAATCATAAAATAGAAGAGAATAAAATAAATTTTCTATTCTATAGAAAATAGAATAAAAATATAAATCATGTTTCTGTCTGTCTGTTTGTCCATTGGCACTATTAACAAGGTCAAGCTATATCCAAATTAAATTTGAAGGATCTGATTTAGTTTGACATTTTTCTGGTCATGTTAAGTTTGAAAAACTAGTTCAGATATAATTTTCAGAAGCATTAATATATTAGAAGTCACATATTTTTGTACTTTCTTCTATAGTTTAAAAAAAATATTTCCTGTGGGTACAGCACTTATGAATCATATTGATACAGTTAATTTTGATATAAGAGCTTTATTATATGATATTAGTTTGTACATAAAAATTATCAAACCTACTTTTATATTTGTAAGACATTCAAGTGTTAGAAGATATAAAAAGTTCGTAGCAACATATTAGGTTTAAATATTTTAAAAAGAAATACGAATGAATAGAGAATCCGGCAATACATAGTTAACAAAATCTATTTTTTACAGCTTTTCTTCCAAAAATGTTTCCCATTGTCAAAAACAAAATATTGATACTATTCCATTATTGTTTAATTGTTCAGATTGACAATATCAATATCTTCAAAATGTTATGTAAGTGTATAATTTAATGTGTCATTAGTAACATTTCGATATTTACATATAAGAGATACAAGTATTTATGATATGCAATTATTTATTACTTTTTGCTACATTGAGATGTAAAAATATTGTTTTATTTCTCTCTATATTATAGTGTTGATTGAATTCCAACCTGCGATTACGATTATTTCATAGCAATTGTTAAATATTATTAATTTATTAATTCATGAATATATTTACAATTTCATGGTTAATATTTGATTGATTAGCATGGAATTTTCATTTTTGTTTGTTATTTCAATTCAGATATTTTCAATACACTTGAAATGTATCCCGAGTTAGTCCACACTACTTGACATAACACGTATATTATATATTAGAAAAAGAAATGTATAAAATCAATTGTTATTTTTTAGTTAATCTATCTATAAATTCTATCTATAAATGCTGGAAGTTATAGATAGAAATATATCCTATTTTTCATTCATTATTATTAATAGTTTTACCTGATTAACTAACTTATCATGTAGGTGTCAATGCCACTAGTGGGAATAAGTTCTCATTTCTAATATTTGTGTAGGGAATCAGTAACACCTTTGGTTATATTTTAGAATATAAGAATCAAAGGAACCCCACATTATGTTTACTTTATAATTTTCCACTTAAATATAACTTCATTAATTTTTTTCTTTCGGAAGTTCTAAAAGCTGGTGGAAGTAAGTAATCAAGTCAAGAATTATGGCTATTAAAGCTACACAAGCTATCTCTATCATTCAAAAAAATACCCTTCTATTTGGATTGAACATAAGAGAACGTTACAATTTTCGAAAATAAAGTAAATTTTTTATAACTCAATTGAATTGAACAATAATAGAATATTTATTTAAGTAAATTCCTGTATAATTTGATGCGCTGTGATATTTAATTAGCAACTAATGTATAATATGATTACTAAGCTGATATATATGCATTGCATTAATTCTTTTTATAGATATAAAATGTTAAATATTGTCAGTTTAAAACTTTTAGGGAGCTGTAATGTTAATAGCAGTGATATGATTTCCCAAATAATAATAATAATAATAATAGTAATAATAATATAGGAAAACTTTACATTTGAGTACCGGTACTGGTGAATATCATTTTTCAGAAATTCCAAAGGAGTGAGTAAACTCTCATAATTCATCAAACTTATATATCTCGTAGGTATCGATTTAAATAAAGTTTGAATATTGAAATGAAAAATTATTCAAAAATGCCAAACTTTTCCTCCTCATATTAATCGCATACAGATTAAAAAAGAAGTTTGAATAACTTTTCTGATTTATAGCACATAAAAATATTTATCAAGTAGGATTATTGTCAAACACTTGAGGTGCACATTAGAGCTTCTTTATCTCTACCTTGATGATTTTTGCATATTATATATTGAAATTGAATATAATATTTATTAAAGAAGTTTTATTAAGCTGAGCACAACATTTATGTTTTAATTATAGTTAATCATATAGACATAAACCTATAATAATGTTTATGTTTTATATGTTCATAATATGAAATATATATATATATATATATATATATATATAAACATATCATAATCATATCATAAACATATTACTTTTATGTTTATTCACATGCATAATATTATTAATTAATATAAAATTTAATTTTTTTTGTGAATCACTATCATGAGAAGACGAGTAAATGAGGAACAATGTGCGTAACAACAAAAAATGACTGATCATGCTACCCTTGACCAAACCAACAACACCGATAATTTGAATGTAAGTTAATATAGATGCATGAAAATATGTGGGCAGTTATGTGGACAGTATGTGGAAATTATTAAGCCGTTGCTTCACAAGTTATATAAGAATCATTCATAGACAGAAATTTATTTTAGAATAAAATTATAATTTGGCTAAGTTGAGCATCCACATGTCTAGAAGAGAAATGATTATATCTGTAGATCAGTGCGGACAGGCCCATTCCTTAGCTAGGGTGAACTGGGGCAACCACCCTGAGTTCCACGCTTGTGGGAGCCCCTGCGGGATAACGGTAGTGTCCTCAGACATATGATCTGTTCACTTTTTAATCTATAATGCCGGTGGCAGGTCAGATTAACAGCTGCCTCAACCATTTATTTTACTTTCTAATACCTGCACAATATAACCGGTATAACAATTATATATATATATATAATAATTTGTGGGTGAGGGATGACCCGACGTGGTTGAGTTGCTCCGGAACCACGTGAGAAGAATAACGAAAATTCTCTTATTCTAGGCTAGGATAAACCAGTAATTTTTCGCTATCTCTTTTTTAAACATTGATTCCTTTTTTTCCTCTTAAGTTTTTTAAACGCTAACAAATTCCATGTACCTAGGGTTCTCTCACGACAAGCAACACTGGTTAGAGGATGTAAACTGAGGTATAATGGTGCATACTGTTTTTTTCAGTCGTAAATTAATGGTAAGATGGCAATTTAGAAATTCCTTTATGGTCTTTCTTATATTTATAAGAAGCTTGTGGATAGTGACAGAAACATTGGTGGAGATACAGGATGGTCGCTGATAAGTTAGTAAAATATTATGTCCTAGATGTTTTAAGATACTCTAACATTGTAACATAATTTACTATAACAGTAGAAAATATGTCGACGATAATTAATCAACTTCAATTCTATACAAAAATGGCTAACCTTGTTAATGGTATCCTAAAATATGTTTAACTTCCTGATCTTTTCTTTGAATAAGGGAAGGGGTTATAATAAGTAATATATTTTCTTCTTCTGCAGGGTTTCACATCAACTTAATTACATATTTTATTGTTTTTTCAAGCGTTTAATTTTTGGTAAATAGTAAACTCTTATTTTTTGATTTTTATTTAGGCAGCAATATTTTATTTTTCCTCGCTGACTTTCTAAATTAACTCATTCAGTATAAGAAAAATGACAGTATTCTTCAATGCTATATTCATAAAAGGCTTTGTTTTTCTTTCTTTTTTTTTATTGATTTGAAACATATAACAGTTTTTTGTACACTTGTTCTATGCGTATGAATAATTTCGCAGTTTGCGATCAGTAAGTGGCTCTCCAAAATTGTAAGAGAAACAAAGCAGTGTTTGGTTTTTTTTGTTCTACATAATGAGTTAGGGAAAACAATTGTAACGGCCCAATCTGACAGGATGATGAGGGAAGAAGACAATGTGCGGGGGACAATGGGAGCAGGTGACAGGGCGTCACCTGGCTAGGACGAGTAGCGCACGCAGGTTATCTCCACCACTTCCCGCAGCAATTCCCACACTCCTAACGGCTTCCTTCTTCTCTGACCACTGCTTTTTCTCCACACATGTTGTTTTTGCCTTACTGAAAGGGAGCGTGCCAAGTGATATGTCACGTAGCAGCAGTACATGCAACCAGAGTAAAGCCCAAGAAACAACCAACTACCACTCTTAAGCTATTAGTAGTACATTGGTTTCAGATAGCTATAATTACATGTGAATAACAGTATTTATACTTTTGATAGGTTGTCAATTTATTTTACATAAAATTTAATGTTTTCTTGGTATCGTAAACATTAAATTCAAATTATAATTTATAAAAAAATTGAGATTCATTAAAATACTAGTATATCAATTTTAGTATGAATATGCAGAAAAGTAATCTAAAACAGAAACTAATTTGAAAATAAATTCATACATTCGCAATTAAAAGTATGATGGCATATTTTTATATTAATGATAATAATTAGATTTGGAGACAGAATACGAGGTTTCAAATGATTGTTGCAAAGAACGCCTATATTATCAGTGGCGATTAGTCCTAATTAACATAAATTGATATTGAAATTTGATTAAGTAAGTGACTCGGTAGGGGGAGAACATTACTCGGGTAAGGATTAGAACTTATTTAATGATTTAGTTCAATGAGGTTACAGGTCAGTTATTTTAAAATATATCATCTCGAAAATAATAATGATTCGCTATACTGGTAACTAAATCTCTTAGTCCATTGAGGGTGATTATAGCACTACGTCTTAAGAACTTATTGTACTTCATGAGTTTATTAGATAATAAAAATGTTGCATATAATTAAGTTGATGACTTATATAATTAACAACCAAATTTTTATACCTATTTGAGTTTGTCTTAATTTTGTTAGTACTGCCATGATTCTATCGTCAGACAGAATTCAACAGTGGCCTCTATTATTAGTATTATTTTAGAATATATATAAATGAATATTTATAATTAAAATTAATATTTTATTTAGTAGTTTAATACCCTTTACACAAGTAAACCAATATTTAAAGTAAATTAACTTGATTAGAACATATTAGAGCAATTAATTTGTCTATAACGATTAATTATTTATCTTAGTAGCATTCGCACCCTATATCTTATATTTGTTTACATGTGAATCGAATAATTTTAAAATCATCTTCCGAATGAAAAAATATGGAAGAAAGGTTCTTGCTAAACATAACATTCACACATTCAAATCTACATGGAAATAACAGCCTTACAATGTTATTAGAACATTATTAACTATTTCACCTGTTTATGGATACGTAAGCACATTTTGTACTTAATCCTACATATCAATGATTTTTTTTTCAGTTCCATCCCATTTATCAATTACCCTTGCATTGCAAAGAATAATTTATTAACAGATGACAATGTACTAAGGGAAGCTTAGAAGTCTTTTGAATAAATTTTATGATTATGCTAGAGTCTGTTGGATTAGACTATTTCACCTGTTTATGGATACGTAAGCACATTTTGTACTTAATCCTACATATCAATGATTTTTTTTTCAGTTCCATCCCATTTATCAATTACCCTTGCATTGCAAAGAATAATTTATTAACAGATGACAATGTACTAAGGGAAGCTTAGAAGTCTTTTGAATAAATTTTATGATTATGCTAGAGTCTGTTGGATTAGAATATGCGAGCACAGAGAGGAGGAAATGACGGAATTTGCCCCCTACTGGGACGAGAGGCGATCCAGCACCCCCGCTTGGGTGCTCTGCTATGTTTGAAACACTCCCTCAGCCTTCTTCCGAGTTATATTTTATATTGCTGCTAGGTGATTTTGCCACATTGCTTTTTGGCTCACCATTTTTTTTATATATTACTTTTTCTAACACAAAAGTACTATATGAAATTGTTCCAAAATCTTTTAACATAGATGTAAAATCTTATTTATCAATTTTACCTCAAAGCTAATTAATCTATCATTTTTTTAATATTGCAGATCATTAACTTACAAATTAAAATTTTTTAAATAGTTGCTTGATTAATGGTTCAAAACCCGATTAACTATTTGGATAATGGATATGAAGCCGAACAATCCAAAGTAACAATTAATAGTAAAGGGATGTTATATTTAACAGTCTCCATAAACGCGTATATATGCAAGTAAAAGGGATTTATAGATGATTTGTTTATACAAATCTAACTATATGATATCTAACTAGAACACAAGATGCCGAGAGATCATGGTACCGTGATGAGAGGAATGGGAAGGAAGAGAGGTATTTTGAAATGGTGTATAGTGCAGTAAGAGACAATGGTTTAGAGATGGGTGTTCGGGTATTCAATAATATTTCTTAACAACACTGATTTTCCATAGGCATACAATTTTATTACCTATAAGTATTGGTGTTAATAATAAATTCTCCACAATAATAAACTTTGTGGAGAAACCAGCCGTTTTTTAAAGGAGCGAAAGAAATCGATGAACAGAGAAGGAAAACTCTGGAAATGTTATATATTAGAAAAGACCAGTCATCCATTAATTATAAAAGTGACATTTCAAATTTAAATAGTATTTATTCGGGTGTGTTAAGTTAAACATTGTTGATAGATGAAAAATTGTGTTAGTGTATTTTTGGTTGTCTGGTGAAATTTGGTTACCTTGCTTGGTTATTTCAGTTCAATGTCGCGTGTTCATTCAGACTACAGTTGTTAAAAACCCACATATTATTTTTCTTTGTAAAATAATTTGTAATATAATACTTAGTTTTTTTGTTTCAAAATTTATACTTCTGTAAGTTTTCTCACAAACCTATAGTCAAAAATTTGTATTGTAATTTCTTAATTGTAACTAATTGCACTTTTATGTATGTTTGATTTTTGAATGATTGAATTATTTCTTATATTTCCTCTGTTTTTGTAGGCCTATGAAAAAGGTTTTAAATAAAAACCGAAACGTTGGCAATGAGAGTTTAATTTGAACCTGAAGAAATGACCGAGTCCCGATAAACTATAGTTTTGTTTCTATTCCACGGTCGATACTTTTATCAATATTTATATTATTTATATATATTTATATACATTATGTATGCATATACAAAACTAAAGTTTATCGGAACTCGATCAGTTCTTCAGGTTCAAATTAAACTCTCAATCCTAACGTTTTGGTTTTTATTTAAAACCATTTTGATAGGCAGAAGTATAAATTTTCAAACAGAAAAACAAAGTATTACGTTACAAATTATTTTACAAAGAAAAATAGTCTGTGAATTTCAACAACAACTCTCTAGTTTGAAATAACTTTGTAACTATTGTTTTGAAGGTTTAATTTAACAATAAATTTTTGCTTCTTTTATTTAATAAAATAATGAAACATAATTGTTATGTTTTACGCTTCTTCTTCTTCACATTTTCTATTTTTTTATCTATGCAACGACAGAATAATCTTATGTGTCATATATATCGATATATATATATATGACACATAAGATAATTAAGAAGAAACATACGAAACATAGAGCATTTTTATCTAGGTTCTAAAATAAATTTTAGAGTAAATGTATATGAAAAGAAAACATTATTCTTTTGTATTAAATGTTAGGCATTTAGAAATAAACTGAGGTAGTTTTTTTAGACATAAAAATAACTTTTTTGCATATGAATGTGTGTTGTGCTTTTATTTAATGCTTCAAAATCTTAAATGATTGGAATTAATGAAAATATTTTATATATAAACCGAAAACATTTTTTGTTCCAAATCAAATTAAGTTATAAATGGCGTTTGTGTAGGCGATTTTAGTTGTGTATGTTAATTAATTGGCTGGGATGGACAAAGAAGTGGGTGTGCACTGGGAGGAAATGTCACGATCGCAATTATGACAAGGCAGTGAGCCGGCCAGCATGCAGCCTATTCAGCCACCCTAATGAATTCGCCTCTCCCTTCAGGCCTGACGTAAATAATTCCTGCGGGGCCCCATCAAAGTGTCCCAAGAGCCCTTCTCTAATTGTACGCTATTACTCGTCCACATTTGTCATAGGATAGGTCGGGACCAACACTTCTTTATCAGTCCCCATTAGCCTGACGTCAGCTTAGGCTTGTTACCAACAAGATTCCTTTTGTTCCATCCCCAACTTAATCCTAAACTATAGTCTCCAAACAAACTTTAATTGGAGTCAAACTTGGCTTGGTCTAAGAGTTCTTGTCACTTCTTGTGACGTCAATCACTGTTGGGAACCCAACATTAACCACAGCCGCTTGTTAACCAAAAAACTTGTTTCATTCATCCACTTTTTGACTTCCCTTTCCTCAGTTAAAAAGTAAATATTTGTTCCCCTGACTTAGAAAGCTACACATTCTCGTTTTTAAAGCTAATTTATAGAGTTTAAATAAAATAGTGATTCTGAACTAATTAAGTATACAATATGAATTTATATATATATGTAAATTTTCATACATGAAATGATATCTAATTTAGGACAACAGAGTACTGTTAAATAACAAAATCATGTCATCAACGTCATTTCAGTGAGTTAAAAGTAATAAATTATATTCTCCTTATATAGATAAAAATATACTTTATAGTATTTTTACCAATGATTCATAAATGTAAATAAGATTATAAATAATTAACTTACATTACAAGAAAATTTACCTTCAATAGCTGTTACATTCTTCCTCCTCAAAAACTAAAAACAGGTTGCAACAAATTGATTTGTTTAGCAGGTTTGTGAAAGACATTTGAGTAGAAAGCTCAAGTTGACTGAAAAGTGTTTACAAGAAAGTTGTATTCATCTATTACAGTTTGATGTTTGTTGAACAATTTTCAAGAAAAAGAAGTCAAAGTAAACGAATTGGATGTCCACATCACTCACTGGCTGGAAGCAAAACAAGTTAGATGTAGATGAACAACATGCAAGTTGATGTACAGTTGTTGAAGAGTTTCACAATACCAATATAGAAAGTTTAATACTACAATGTATTTGTTACGGCTATTTTTTATCAGAGGACAGATAGTCTTTGGTGAGTTAAAAAAAAAATAATTAGTGATAAAAGCTTCTGCTTGACATTTAACTTTGTCCAAGATCTGTTTTAACAATAAAATTTATGGTTGAAGAGTATGCAAATAATACAACTATAGGATGATTCATTACAAAAAAAAACCTCTTGTGATTTAATTAACAAGAAAAAACATGTTAGGTTAGCAAAAGTAGTTCTGTTCTGACATACAAGAAAACAATGATTAAAATTGAACGACGATCTATTTGACTAAATCATTCAGTACCATATGCTTTATCAATCATAACATAAATAGTAGGGGGCCAGGTTAAATCAGTGGTTACGTGCTCGTCTCTGAACTGATACTACCGGGGTTCGATCCTCACATGGCCCTCGATTTATTCACGCGGGAGGTGAATAAATCTGAGTACGTCGTCCCTCGGAGAAGAATGTTAAACCGTCGGTCCCGAGCCTGTACGATGTCAGGTACTCGTTAAAGCTCCCTACTCTAAATCAATTTGAGTTAGGGAAAATATAGGACTCCCACTGTAGAATTAATCTTCATTGTGTGGTATCACAATGCTCGGCCTACTTGTGTTCTCTTATGGGACTGTCACTGCAACCTAACCTAACCTAACATAAATATTATATTATAATAAACATCGAACTAGTAGATTCTTCATTACTTATCTACCTTTATTTTTTACAAATATTCTGGACCGTAGTGTCTACAGAGATACACACTCAAACACATGCAATTGGACATCATCGAAAGAACGTTATAAAACCACTTTGGGGACCTCAAAACATATAATTCCGTCAAAATCCCAATATAGACATTTTTTGCGATTAAAATACTTAGAGTAAAGGAAAATTTATCAAAAGAAGTAATATTACTAAATTCATGATAATAAAACTATAATAAACAGTCGTGAACTAAAATAATAAGGTATCACTGTGTTGAAAATCAAAGAAGTTTTAACATATTTCTACAAAGAAATTGTAGAAGTTGAATTCTACAAAGAAGATTTACATCTCCTTTCCACTCTTCAAGGTGAGAGCTTGCTGCTATGCGCAAATAGCACGTGGCCTGCAATTATTCTTGGCTGTGTCACAAATGTTTTATGTAATATTCTATGTAAGCATATTATGCCATATTAGCTCTTTGTTTTTGTTTTTGTTAGAACTGATAGCTACATATTCAGATAAAACAAGTACCTTTTTATACTCTTTTTTCTCTGATCAATTCTAGGTTCATTCAAATTGTGGTTGTTTTGAAAATGACAATAATATTGATTCTCTGTCGCTTTGGGTATTGTGGTTGGCAATACTATTGCAACGTTTTTGCAAATAACTTTTCACGGAGTAAATACAGTGGAGAATACTTAGAAATACTATTTCTATTTCTATTTATATTATCAATCATCCAGTAAAGGCAAATGAATAGTGTCTCATTAAAAATTCATTGATTCCAATCGAGAAGAAGCAGTATACTGCCACTAAATTGAGAAAAACAATGTAATTTCATAAGTCACTGCATTGCATTCCATACATTTTTAAATTAATTTGCCATTTAATGGATTCTGTTTTCTAGATTTAAGATTTAACGTTAAGTGTTAAAACTAGACTCAAAAAACTAAATAGGGTTTTCGGCTTTTTAGCTGATATTCAAATAACTGCTATTCTGCATTAAGTAGATGATATATAAATAAAAAAACTTGTCAAATAGCTTACCAAAATTTGGAGATTATCAACTGACTGATCTATATCTAATAATGTCACAAATATTGTTCAGGGATATTATCGTATGTACTATAGTTTTTTTGCTGAACATAATTGTAATAAATATCCTCTTTAGGGGAATATTTTGTGTATGTTCTTCAAAGAGAAAAGATATTGGTTAAACATTTTTCTAAAATATAAAAAAGCTGTAATCATAATTGTCAATGACATTATCAGTATGACTCTGGTGAGAATACTTTTCTTAATTATGATAAACCAAATATCTTAGATACAAAACTAAGTTATCTTTCTCCTATCTTCTTATAAACCAGTTTGCATTTATGTAACTTTTCCTTCTCATTAGAGAAAAGCTTAGAGAGTTTCATCTCATTTCTTCTTTATCACGTTCTATATCTTTAATTAAAATCAAGTTATCAAGTTAACAATTTGAATATTTCATCTCGGCATTCAAATCATCCAAAAGAGGTTCTTAGAAAAGTACCAGACATTTTAATTGCTTACTTTTCTGGGGAATTCTATTTTTAAATTATATTGAGATTGAAAGTACCATAAACCTTCTGAATCCTAAATCTTGAATATATAAAGTTTATATTATATTCTATTTGTAATATATGAATATAAACTTTCTAAATCTTAGCTTCTACTTCCAGATTTTTTGATAGTTTATACTATTAGTGCTGCCCATATATTATGATTCTGTTATTGCCAGATACTCCAGGTAAATAGCTTACTCTTTTGGTCAAAACTATTATTCATAATTTTATTATTTAGAATTTGTTTTTTGAGAAAATGCCTCTTAGTGTAATTCGATAATTAAATAAACTTCATGTTCATATAAACTTAGTCATGTTCATATATAACAGATATATTTACTTTAAAGACAGTTAAACATTCCTCAATTAATTAATTAATAAACATTCCTAAATGTCATATTATTTTGTTAAAAATGTATTATGTATAAATTTTTAATAAGGTATAGTTTTCTTGACCACAATTTACTAATAAAAACTTTTTCTTCTTCCTGGAGTTTGGTCAGGGTTGACGAAGACGAAACGTTAGCGAAAAGGTGATTCTGTATATTAACCCTGACCAAACTCCAAGAAAAAGAAAATTTTTTTATTAAATTTTTAATGACATAAAAACCATTGTTAATGACCAGAATTAGTATTTTTCATATTAATTTTATTACATAATAAAAGTTAGTGGTAATTTGTTTGTTCGTTTAACTTGAATTAATTCTGCACATTCCTTCTCAAACTAATCGATCATATTATATCATTGATTAGTGAGGCCAACATCCATCATCATTGATAGATAATGATCATAGATTATTGTAGTGCTATACTAAATATATAATTTTATAACCTAGAATATATAATAGAATATATAAAGTTTATATTATATTCTATTTGTTATATATGAATATAATATCTATTCATTTATAAATATACTGTACTAGTATAAATATACTTTTTTTATATTCTTATTTTAAAAATTTATGAAAAGAACTATTTTATTTTGTCATAGATTATTCCATGTTTTAAATAATGTATATTTTTCAAAATCTCTAACCTTTAGTAATAATTTCAATGAATAATGAAACTATGAATGTTTTAGGACCAGATATTGAAAATAATTGTAGCAACGGATAAGGATAGCTATATATATTACAATTGAATTATTGTTATTATAATGTATCATATGAATAGTTTTGCTCTCAGATATGAATGTATTTCCGTTAAAGATAAAATTAGTGTGTTCTTCAAAAAAAAAATATAAATTCAAAAAGAGAAAAGAATAAAGCAAAATAAGAACAAAAATATTACTGAAATAGATATAAAATTTTCCCAGACAAATAATTTCAAATGATGAAGTACGAAAACTAAAATATCTGCTCAAAGCCCAGACTTACAAGGTAGCGAATCACAAGTTTTAGAACATGTTGATTATAGAAAATCAAAGAGTTACAATAGAAAAGGAAAGAAATCTACGTTGATACCATTTCATAGTTGTAGATTAATAAATTTGTTTTAAACTTGATTAAACAAGTGTTATATTTGAATAGAGTAACTTACTCATTTTTTAGAAACTAAAAATAATGTATTAGATATGAGCAACGAATATTTTTGTATAAAAACATTATGGATACATGTTTTTGAGTGGGCAGAAAGTACATTATTCCCGATTGATAGACAATCCCAAACAACGACCCAGAGATAAATGTGATGACGACTTTGGGTCACATTTAAAAAAATATTAATGATCTAATATTTGTATGTATAAAAAAAGATAACATAGATTATAAAAACTGAAGTTAAGTAATTAGCAAAAGTTAAGTAAAATTTACATCTAAATCTAAAAAAAATAATTACATTTCTATTAAAACCACAGAAAATTTAAAACAATTATGGCTATATATGTACCAATGATAAAATGTAGTAATATATAAAATACAAAAGCAAATCAATATTTGTTTTTGTATTACTGCATTTCTTGTTTACGATTGCATTGCCCATCATTAGATCAGTCAATAGAACATTTGCTCACTGATGTACTGAATTACTTCAATCACATATGTTATTTTAGCTTTAAGTTCAATGCTTGCAAGCACAAGTTAACTTGTTGCATACACAAATTTTTTGACATATCAAAAAGAGAAATGTGATTAACATTATTGAGTGGACAAATGTGTTCTGTGAAATGCAAATGGTACAACTCTTTGTATTAGTAATGGTCATGGATGTGTAGAAACCTACTATACAAGACATAGATTACCTAATTTATAAACATTTTTACGAATTATTTATATCACTAATACTTATTTAGTTTTAAATGTTTTAACGAATACAAATATTTTAAGAACTAAAAAAGGTGTTATTCGAAATTTGAGATTTAATATTTTTTTTCCGATGTTTAAGTCTGCTATTAATACAAAACTGTATGAAGTTAAATATCAAAAACATTTGCTCAGATCAGAATCAGAATTGCAGATGAATAAGTAGTTTAGTTAAAATCGCTGAATCAACAAGCAAATATATGCAATAACGTTAAATCCAGATAGATATTTCGCTTCCAAGATGCATTGATCTATATAAAGCAGTCAGTTAACACTGGATATTATAAACGTAAAATGATGTTTTAAATTATTGATTTCACCGTATTCATTCTGTTTGCGTTAGCATAAATGCATAATGCTGAACAACTCCATTTATAGATCTGCTTCATATTTCTCAAAAATAACCGTGATATTATATTCGTACTTGGATTGACATCAGTGTGGTCTAAAGCTATACAGTTCCCGCAAAGGACCAAAAAAGATCTACTTTAAATATTTTTTGTGGTTTCAAGGTACCAAATAACTTTACTTGTAGAATTATTAGATTTAGATACCAACAATCAGTATTGTATAATTTTACAAATTATTATACTATTATGCAATAATGGAAAAATGTTAAACGCTTAAATTACATGAAATAAAGTGATAAAGCAAGTTTAAAATAATATTCTAGGAAGATGAAAACAACTAAAGTAATGATTGATTATGAACTAGTTGACGATATAAACACTGAGGTTTTAAAAAAACAAGACACATGTAATTCTGAATAATAATTCAGATATAAGTTAATATTAATTATTAATAAGTTAATTAATTATTTGTTTCTATATAATAATATTAATAATTATAAACAAATAATAATAATAATTCTGAATATAATTTCAAAGCATAAAACATCAGATTAAGATCCATACCGAAACAGGGCACGCAAATTTTAAAATTATACCTTATGATCATGATGACAGGCATACCATAGCCACAAATCCAATGATGTGTTACAGTTTATATGTACCTTAGATATAATATTACAATTTTCAGATATTTACTCATAATACAGAACATATCAAGTGACACATCTTAATATAGATTTTTATTTAACGTATATTTTATTATTATCGAAGGAATATTTAAATAAATCCTAGTCTTCTATTTTATAATTCCATCAGTATATTTTTTTGTTTTAATTGTACGTCATATTAAATAATTCAAAAGTATATAATTAAATTTTATTGACATAAAATTATAAGTACATTTAAGGTTTAAAAACAAATATAGAATTTTTAACCACCAGTTTTTAATAATATTTATTTATACATTAAAATATATATAGCTAAATAATATATATTTATACTTTTAACCAATTCTTGGAAATCTACCGCTATAAACGTACATCAATATAGTAGTAACAAAGTTCAAGTATGTTTGAGTGAGTATAAGTGGAATAAATTAGAGGTGGTATTTTAGCTAGAGGAAATATTATGTTATAAATGATTCCTAACTTTATCTTTATATATTTCCTTTCTTTTTAGTCTAAAAAAAAGAACTTCTTTTAGAGTTTTATTTATTAAAAGGAAACTAGTGAAGATGCGAAAATGCTGGAAGAAATCAGTAAAATGATCGTACCTACAATGTCTTTTAAAATGAATTAAATATCTCTTTTACCAAAAACAAGGTAGATTATATATAAAATGCTATATGAATAGAAACTCAGTCAAATGCGCACGAAAAACTAAACTAATGAGGTACACAGATTAAATTAGTATATAGGAAGTGACTTATTGTTGGTTTAACGAAAATGTGGAAGAACAAATGTGAAAAGCCACAGCAAGCATATAGAACGGTGGTGCTCAATCGACAGTGGATTGATCTATAAAGCCATACAGAATATAAGTAGATTTTTAGGAAATTGAAAGATATATAGGTAAATAGTGTAGGCAAACGACATAAATACAAAGTTAATATAGTAAAATTATAATAGAAAATTATAAAAGATCTATATTTTGTATTTATGACATTATATTTGCATTAATTAATAAATTCGTTGTTTATCCTTTACCTTCTTAGATTGCATTGGCTGCTACGATGAAGGATTCTTCTACGTAGATTTACTATTCAAGAGATCCTATCTTCTACAATGATGACGATTCTTCAAAGTATTGAGGTGAATTGTTTCTTTCTTTTTGTATGTTTATTTCTATATAATTAAATAAAATATATTCAAAACGAAGGAAATACACAGAAAGACACAGACATAACTCACATCGATATTTCAACCATCGTCGTCATCAGGAGGTGTGAAGTGCGAACAGTCCCGCAGGAAGGCAGGGCGGTGACGGCCTTTATATACTCGTATGAGTCACCGCCCTGCCTTCCTGCGGGACTCTTCGCTCTTCACACCTTCTGATGACGACGATGGTCGAAATATCGATGTGAGTTATGTCTATGTCTTTCTGTGTGTTTCCTTCGAATTGAATTTATTTTATTTAAAAAAGTCCGCTGGACCGTTTCTTTTAATTGTGTTTCTATATAATTATATATATAGACTATACTAGATAAAATGTAGTGAGATAATGTTGTGTAGAAAGAAATGCTGAGAAAACTGGAAGCTAGCTTTTTGTTGAAAGACTTAACTAATGAAAAAAATATGTAATATATAAGAAGAGAATGTGGGTGGAGCGTATTCAGAAGTGTTACGAAGTGACACTCTGTCATTGTCTATCTAAGCTATTTGAAAGGCGACCTTTAAGTCAACTTACTATACACGACTGGTGACCATCTTTTAAATAAATCAAGGCTAATGATCATTCTGCTATGAAAGTCATTTTTAATGAATGAAGAATCTGTTATATTTTGTATGACAAACTTTTTTGAACCATTCCTTTTGGTTTTCTGCTATAGCATTAAAAATTGAATTCAGTTGTTTTCTGAAACTCAGTATTAGTTGAGGTCTTCTAATAATATATTTATGTTGCTTTAAATGAGTCAAATCTTCAATACCGTATCAAAGAATATTCATATTAGAGAAGAAAAGCATGGAAACTTTGATTTAGCATATTAGTAATGCAATCATTGTATAAATGGTTAGTAATAGTGAAACACCTACCGTACTTTAATAGAGAATAATGGTATAAAATTATGCTTAATGTGAACATGATTCTCAAATAATTGTATTACCATCTGACTATTTCCAATCACTATGATGAATGTATATTATAATGCCCTTGTCTGAATCCGGTAAGTATTATCAACAAGTGTGTTTGTTTTTTAATTTAAAAAGTCTTTTTACGGTTACATTGCTTTATTACCACGAGGAGAAGTAATTTCAAGATGAAACGGATTTAAGGGAGTTTGAAGGAGTGACGCATGGATAATTGTCTATGATTAAAAGATTGGGAAGCACGTGTGTGTTTTTTTTTTTCATTTTTATTGGTTCTAACTTTACTGTATTGATCAATTTATTACAATTTGGCTTTTGAATTACATCTAAAATTACGTGAAAATTCATATTCTGTAAAATAGACGAGTCCAGAATAGTTATGTATACAATTTAGACAAAGTTGTTATTAATTGTAATATGCTACATACATAAGTCAAATTTGAATGAATAACATCCCTCCAAACTGTAGTGAGTTTTGTTTTGTTGAACGATTATGTTTACAGCTTTATACTTCAATGATCATCTGCTGGAAGTTTTCTTATTTTTCTAAGAATGAATCAAAATTTATTGCATATATAACAGTCATTGATTTGAAGATGTCATGCAGATTGTATAAGTGGTTATTTCCTTACTTTTACTATAGGGGTCCATGAATAACTCAACTACTCTCTAACACTGAGTAACATTTGTTGGTAGATTGTTTGGCAAAGCAAAATTTTCTCAAATCTTTAACTTAACGTTTAAAATACAAAATAGTATGGTAAACTGTGTGTCCAAATTTTCGTGTATAGGTAATATATTTAGTTATTGTAAAGTTGAGTTCAGACATCACCGTTTTTTTTACTTTTTTTTTAAAAAAATATATTCCATTTCTAAGACATAGGTATTAGACATAAAATGTTATTTGATATTTTTCCTAGTGTTCCCAAGGGATACTCCTAAAGTATTTTATTTTTTACCTATTAGATAATTAGAGGAAGATTTTTTTTTAATAATGAACAACAAATACTACATTTCTTGTTCAAAAATACAATTATATATGGGCATATGTGAACATATGAACGTTTCTGGTTCTAGTGACACATATATGTCACTAGATATTTTTGTAAAGCTATGAATTTCATAAATTTTATTTTCCAAGAAAACTCCTTCATAAAAAATCTGTAGTATAATACATCATATATCCGCTAAAAAACTATGATTTTAATGTTTATTAAAAATCGTATGGTTAGTTAGTTAGTATCCTTCGGCTTCACAGAAGACAAAAATTACACAGTCATTGGAAATGGAATGCCAAACAGATTCTTTAAGTTCTATAGAGGGTTTCAATTTGATTCTCTAATTCTAAAATTATTGTAATCAGAAGAAATTCTTATAGAGGTTTGAATGTTCTATCAGTAATTTTGTCTGGGGTATCAGTTTCACGAAAGGAATTTCTTAGAATAAGGGAAAACTGTTAGCATTACCCATTCCTAAAGAATAAATTCTCTGAATACCATTCGAATAAGGTCACTCTTAAAACTTAGGTTTTACTACTCTTCCTTTTATTTTTTTTTTTTTTGGAAACTGATCAGTTCTTTCACCAATGAGCTAGCTAATCAATATCTGACGATTTCACAAAGTTAACAGCACAGTATCATCAGTTCACAATCATAGGCTATTTTCATTATTACTCAATTAACTAATAGTTTTTCAATACAACTCCTTCTCGTCTCAAATTAGAGGGAGTAGTTTTTGGTAAACGTTTATATCTGTAGCTTTATACTAATGCATAAAGCGTTCATTGACTTTCTGCTGGAAGTTTTTGGAATAACTTAAGGACTCATTTTATTTGAAAACCAACAGACCCAAATTAATAACAAAAAAATATTTGAATCATGAATGATTCAATCTTCTCAGAAGAAAAATTTCATTTTTTTCATACTAATAAAAGCATCCATAATTAATAATAAAACAAGAATTCGGATCAATTAATTTTTTTTCTGAAATTTCTTGGAAAAATTAGACCTCAATTGGCCGATGAGAGTAGGTAATGTGTTCTAATTTCTTGATAGCGCAATTTAAGGATATATCAGATAAATCAAGTAATTGAAGTAAATATTTATATTCAGTGAAATTAGTTGTCATCACTACATATTGAACGACCGGTCGAAGAACTAAATCTCTAAAACTGAAGTGTTTAAACATCTTTCAAAAATCAACGATAAGCTTCTCAACCCTACCTTTGGCCACATTGTAAATATAGAATTGATCAAAAGTTATTTTCTAATGCTTTAAAAGGCTGGTTCGTATTACTTCTTATCGTTAAGAAGAACCCGCCCGCACTCCTTTCACATGATACTTGAAAGAGCTCAAACTTGAGTGAACGATTAATGTTGATATAAAAGTTGTGATTCAGACTGTTGCGATTTTAACCAAAAACATAGAAATTATCAAAAAAAAACAAGTTTACTATGTAAGCAAACACATTTGATTAGAATATATATATATTTTGTTGCATGGTGTTTAATTGTAATCATAAAAAATAATTAATGCTATGGTTGGTTATATGGTATTAAACTCCCATTAACAATGTCATAAACCAGTGTAATTAATTATTAAAAAAAACATAAATACAAAATAGAACAAAACACTGAATATAATCAATATTTTGAATTAAATCCCGTCGTCAAGAGGGGATCAGAAAAGGAAATGAATAATTTATAACGATTTAATCGCATTCTGAGGATAGACTATGGCTCGAAATATCGATTATTTTTTTCCTATTGGTTTTTAAAAAATATTTTTTGTAATCTGTAATAATATTAGTATCATCAAACACATCCATAATCAATTTCAGTTTTCTGATTTACTTTTGCGTAGCTATCTAAATTCTATATATTGTAATAATATATATATATATATATATATATATATATATATTAATATTCATATGTATGTATAATATTATATACTTATTATTATAAAATAAAATAGTATAATATAATAATATATATATATTGTATTGTAAAATTGTATTATAAATACGGCAATCTTTTAAGTAACTGGGAATAGAAATATTATTTTCACTCCTTCTATACATTTTTCCTATCAGATATTTTTTTTTAAATATTTTTTAAGCAATATCCATATCAATACGTTACATAATAGAATTTTCGTGCAAGTTCGTAACTTTAATGATATAAAATATAGTTATGTAGCTGGCTTCCCATGCTTTCACATCGCCAGTATTATTTTTTTCTCAACGTTCATTTAACTTTAGATAACTAATATATACACTACTTCTCAATTTTTCTTTTTACTCAATTCCTTCCAAAATTCAGTAAAACTAACATTATAATAGTTTCTATTGTCTTGAAGTTAAGAAGGCAATATATAAATTCCTGCTCATTTGGATATATTAAAATGAAAATAATCTAAAAAACACGCTTTTCATATAAATCAGTTACAAGTAAAATATCAAAACAAAGGTTTCTACCTTTTTTTATACCCAAACATCTTTTTTATTTTTCTGAAGTTACAGTGATGGTTGTGATGGAGGAAAGATCGGAATGATTCTTCATTTTTCTACTCTACCTATTTCCCTGCTGTTTATGGAGTAGTACTGTTATTAAGAAGTTTGTTTTTTATTCACTTTCCTTTTACTTGTGCTTTCTCTATTTTTTATCAGTTTCTTTCTATTGTTTATCAAAAGGCTCCCAATCTAAAGACTAACTTTTCCCATGTGTCTCAGAAGTCTCTCAATCTTGTTTAGAGAATGGATCAAAATGGATGACGTACAGATAAAATGTATCTATCGATATCTCCAGTCTCTTTTTCAATTATTTTCTCAATGATTATTAATTACTTAATCCATATTAATAACTTTTGAACATTCCTAACCTATATCTATGGATAATCAGTGTGATTCCCTTTATTGCAACCTAGCTGAACTTTTGTACGAATTCTTTTAGTACAGTAACCTTTCTATTGTAATTTGTGAGAATCCCTTGGGTTTTAATTATAATTATTGTTTTACTTTTCTAATTCTGAATAAGTTCACAGACTATAAATCATATCTAACGTTTAGAGCTCAAAGAAGACACATATTTCATTCCATGGAGCTGGATAGTGTCCTGAACTCAATCATTACAAATGAGTTTTTACTTAGCATTTGCTTATAGATTATAACTATATAAGATATATTAATATTTACCTTATATATTAATATTTATATATTAATTATTATTAATTTTTTTAAAATTTGTTCTGTCTTTTACGTCCCATTAATTATTGTTTTCTCGTATTTTATTTTCTATTACTTTTCCTGTTCTAAATATTCTGGAAATACCGGCACATCAACTGCGAGAAAAGAAATCGTAATTATAGTTTCGCTCCTAAGGTGTATTACTTCCCGTAATAATGAAAATGAAACGTTAAAATGTTGAATAGGGTTGTACAGTCCTTACTTTCTGTTACTTCTGTTTCAATATATATATAACCACAATAAGAAAATGGGAAACCCCAACTGGGTTTTTGACTCTGACGAAGACCGCTTGTTACGGTTGAAAGATCTTAATCTTGTTTTCCCATTTTCTTATTGTGGTTTGATCATTGATTGTTATTTCACGTGTTTATGTGAAAAATATATAAGTATATATATATATATATATATACTTAAAATAAACTGTGACACATATACAGAAACATAACAAAGATTCACTTTTCAATATTTCGACGGCTATTACGGACGAAATATTGAAAAGTGAGTCTTTGTTATGTTTCTGTCTATGTGACACAGTTTATTTTAAGTGTAATCTGTCCTGCCGGACCGTTTCCGTTTATCATGGTAGACTCGGTTAGTTCTTCAGGTTCAAATTAAGCTCTCATTTCCAACGCGTTTGTTATTCTTTTAAAACTTATTCATATTTAGAAGTATAACATTTCTGAAACAGAAAAACTAAATAGTACATTAGTGATTATTGTACCAAGAGTACAGTCTTAAAAACAAATAAAATATTATTTAAGAAAAAAATGAGATTCTTTTTTTGTAATTTTATTTCAACAATATAAATTATACCTCTCCTAACATCATTACCTATTTTGTAGTATTAGGTATTGTAGGTGAATAGAAAATATGTAATTTATAAAGAAACTGCTGAAGAGTATAGATGTTATCGTTGGGCAACAAAGTTCAGGGAAGCAACTTTGAAGAAGCAGAAAGTGAGAATTAGATTATTAGATTAGTGAGAAAGGAGAAGAACTGAAGTTGTGGGAGAGTAATGAGTACGAGAACGAGGAGTGTAACTCAGAGTTAGTGAACATATCTTAGAAGTAATAGTCTGCGATAAAAAAACGGAGAGGACTGAGATAAATAATACATTTGATCATCACTTAGTAAATAATAATCTGGCAGAATGTATAAAATTAGAATGAAAAGGGAATAAATAACTCTTATTTCAGGAATTGCAACCATACGAATAATAAAGCATTAAATGAAAACTTCTAAGAACATAATTTTAGAGGATATCTTCATTTTTTATTTTGGAATAGAAGGTGTAAAGTTATATTTATAAATAACTTTTCTCATAAATTATTCTTTGCGTATTCTTGTATTCTTGAGAGACAAGTTTTTTAAAGTTTGAACAGAGACCGGCAATCATTAAAGAATCTTTATGATTGGAATTAGTTAAGAGGTGTGGGAAAAGTAATTCTCAATTAATGAAGACACAGAATGAAGGGGTGATCTGGTATGGTTCTGCTTTCTCAGAATCGTTGCTAAAAACAAACGCTTCCCAGTTGTAGCCTTCAGCTTGAGTTTTCCACGCAACAGTCGAGTGTTGTTTGAAATATTCAGAAAGGTAAATGAAACAGTGGAGGATATTGAAGAGAGGAAATTACAGGTCAGGTTTGTAGAGACCGATATTTATGGAGGGCAATAGGAGGGCTCTGTCACTTGTCGGCCCGCCTAGGTCTCGTGCATAATCGACCGATGCGCTCTCCTTCTGCCCTCAGTAATTGTGTTTTGCCTCCTGTCCTGACCTCTAACTGGGGCAGGAACCATGCCCTCTCAGTTGTACCCTCATCAAACTCTTCAGGAGTTTATTTCATTATTTTTACCATAAATCAGAATTACATGCAACAAATAAATTTACATTTTTTTTTTCATTAATACTACTTCATTCATTCAGTTATTACAAATCAAATAGAATCATAATATTGATTTTGCAAAAACCCATCCATTAGTTTTCATAAAATTAATAATTTTTTTAGCCAAAAATTAAGTTTTTAACGTTTTTTAATTGACTTTTAATATTTACTAATTTTTATAACTTGTTTTATTAAAGTTAATAGAGCTAACCAATCAACTCATACTTCCTGAATTTTATTTAAATTTACTCACTTGATCGCTACTCTATCTCTCTCTTACCCTCACTCCACTCTCTCTTTCTATGGAGTGTACTTTTAACTGTTGTGGTCATTAGATATTTGACCTTTTATTTCTTTCTCCTCTAATTTCAGTGTTTCCAAACTGTAATAATTATAGAATCCTAGCCCTTTAATTATTTTTGGAGATTCGCAATAATGTAAATATGGAAAAGCATAATTATATAGTAAACATGATTGAATTCTCCTCTAATTATCATTGTTTACAAATTATAATAATTTTAGAATTCTTGTTCTTGTAATTATTTTTAGAGATTCACAATAATGTAAATATGGCAAAAAATAATTATAATAGTAAACATAATTGAAAAAGTCACAGTGTTTATGTATTAACACATGTTCAAACATGACGTTTTATACTTTCCTTATCTATCTTTATTCCGGCAGACGTTTTAAAATGTTAATACAATATGTCTTAACATTAATATTGTATGATTATTTGTATATATTGTCAACTTTTTAAAAATATTGATTTTTCAGATAGGTCTTATCTGGTCAGTAAAGAATGCAAGAGTAATATTGAACATAGTTATCATTAGAATTTCAAATAACGTAATTTTTGTTTAAATGATTTACGTTTAAACATTAATTTTAATTTTCAATAGTATTCATACTGTAATATAGCTCTTTACATTTCGTTAATGTTATCTGACATATTTATAGCTTCACATATGAGTCACCATTTAATCAATAATGACTAAATAAAAAATATTCATTTTTATTTCACAAAAATATTTACAATTTTCAATATAAATATTCATCAGCAAGGAAAATACTTAAGCAATACCACACTCAGTATTATAGATAAAATAATGCATTCATTATTCTTTTTATGATTGATATAGAAAAAGAAACATAGCTTTTGAAGTATATTTTTAGTGTTTTATAAAAAAATAAAATACTTTAGTTTGAAGACAAGTCGTTTATATTGTTATGCAAACCGAGATTATAGCCAATATGTAAGAAAACAGATGATACTCGTAGTTACAAAATAATATTAATAATAGCATTGAGATTCAGATTTTATTATCAATTTGCAGTACATAACACTCATTGTTCTAAATTCTTTTAGATTTTGCAATTCTTCTCATGATTTATTATTGAATTCATTTCCTAAATAATCTTATGTTTGTGGTTTTCATTATATATTTATCAGTGTTTTTTTTTAAATTACAAATACCCTTAGAGGGGTAACAAGTAATTTTAATACATGGTACATAAGTAACATTGACTATAAGAGTGGAGAAACTACCCATTGGTAGTACTCCATATAGATTGTTCTGATAATCTGCCACTAGTTTGCATTTCTTAGTAGGTCTCGGGGCCAACATTTTTTCAGCCTTCTTATAGGGTTGGTAGGAATCTGATGGGATGATAATTCCAGAATAAAAGGACATCATAGTGGTAGCTTTAAAATCATAGTTATGATTTTGTTCTATGGTATGCTGTGACAGTCCATTAGCTGCTTCCTTTTGTTGAAAAGAATATTTATGTTAGGTAATACTGGCCTTTAGGTGATGACTAGTTGTGCCTATATATATATATATATACATATATATATATATGTGTATATATTATAATATATATAATATTATATATATATATATAATCATTAAAATTAACCGCAGTCTCGGCATTCACGATCTTAAGACTGAGAGATTCGATCCTACGAACTAACCTCCTGCTAACAGGGTTCAACTGGAAAAGGAGTTGGCCAAGTGACATATAAAATTAAAATCGATGACTCATGCTTAGTCATTGCTATAAATAGATTAAAAGGATAGTACAGGTTAATGTAAGGAGAAGGTTAAAGGTCAATAATGAACAAGAAACAAGCGGTTAGAATAAAAGAGTTGAAAGTCCAAGAAATTCAAGAAAGGCCAAGTGACATGTTAAGTTAAACTCGATGACTCATGCTTAGTCATTGCTATAAATAGATTAAAATCGATGACTCATGCTTAGTCATTGCTAAAAATAGATTAAAAGGATAGTACAGGTTAATATAAAGAGAAGGTTAAAGGTCAACGGTATAACTGGACTAATAGAGAATAAATAGATTAAGAAAATTAATAATAATAATAATAATAATAATGTTAATAATAAATAATAATAATAATAATTAAGATTAATAGTAAACTAGAAAAGATATATTAAATAACGAGTTGAAAGAGAGTAAGAATTAAAAGGGAAGGTATAGTTAGTTAGAAAAAGAAAGAAAAGTTTATAGTTAGTTAGTTATAACGAAAAGAAGAATAATAATAATAAATATAAGAAAAGTAAACGTATTGAGTGCGCAAGCTTTCGACATCACAGATGTCATCGACGGGCGAAGTTGTTCCTAGGAGATCCAGGACGCAAAAGGCATAGGGAAGGGAAAGCAGGCAAGTAGTGGGGGTAAGGGGAGTGGGGGTAAGGGGGTGGGGGAGCCCAACTGGAGAACAGCTGCAGATCACCTGATGCCGGAGGCCGACTCGCGCCGAGCAGCCTCGGGAATACCGACCGCAGGCCGAGCGCCCGCCCTCACACCACTCTCCGGTCCACCAGTCCGAGTCACCAGATCAACTGAGCCACTATTATCAGCAGCACTATGTGGCGCTACACTCAGTCCGGTATCCCGCTGCACTTCACCGCTTACTGCCATACTCCTCATGCTGGGAATGACGAACATGTCTACCATCTGGCAGTTAAGGGAAGGCTTCTTAGACCTAATGTAGAGCGCTTCCAGGATTTTCAGGCGGTTAGGGTCACTTTGCAGTTGAAGGACTTTGGTTCCTTCGACTAACTTCTCCCTAGTACTCGTCTCACTAGGGAGAAGTTAGTCGAAGGAACCAAAGTCCTTCAACTGCAAAGTGACCCTAACCGCCTGAAAATCCTGGAAGCGCTCTACATTAGGTCTAAGAAGCCTTCCCTTAACTGCCAGATGGTAGACATGTTCGTCATTCCCAGCATGAGGAGTATGGCAGTAAGCGGTGAAGTGCAGCGGGATACCGGACTGAGTGTAGCGCCACATAGTGCTGCTGATAATAGTGGCTCAGTTGATCTGGTGACTCGGACTGGTGGACCGGAGAGTGGTGTGAGGGCGGGCGCTCGGCCTGCGGTCGGTATTCCCGAGGCTGCTCGGCGCGAGTCGGCCTCCGGCATCAGGTGATCTGCAGCTGTTCTCCAGTTGGGCTCCCCCACCCCCCTTACCCCCACTCCCCTTACCCCCACTACTTGCCTGCTTTCCCTTCCCTATGCCTTTTGCGTCCTGGATCTCCTAGGAACAACTTCGCCCGTCGATGACATCTGTGATGTCGAAAGCTTGCGCACTCAATACGTTTACTTTTCTTATATTTATTATTATTATTCTTCTTTTCGTTATAACTAACTAACTATAAACTTTTCTTTCTTTTTCTAACTAACTATACCTTCCCTTTTAATTCTTACTCTCTTTCAACTCGTTATTTAATATATCTTTTTCTAGTTTACTATTAATCTTAATTATTATTATTATTATTTATTATTAACATTATTATTATTATTATTATTATTAATTTTCTTAATCTATTTATTCTCTATAGTCCAGTTATACCGTTGACCTTTAACCTTCTCTTTATATTAACCTGTACTATCCTTTTAATCTATTTTTAGCAATGACTAAGCATGAGTCATCGATTTTAATCTATTTATAGCAATGACTAAGCATGAGTCATCGAGTTTAACTTAACATGTCACTTGGCCTTTCTTGAATTTCTTGGACTTTCAACTCTTTTATTCTAACCGCTTGTTTCTTGTTCATTATTGACCTTTAACCTTCTCTTTACATTAACCTGTACTATCCTTTTAATCTATTTATAGCAATGACTAAGCATGAGTCATCGATTTTAATTTAACATGTCACTTGGCCAACTCCTTTTCCAGTTGAACCCTGTTAGCAGGAGGTTAGTTCGTAGGATCGAATCTCTCAGTCTTAAGATCGTGAATGCCGAGACTGCGGTTAATTTTAATGATACTTGTTTAAAAGAAGATCTGCTGCCTATTTATACCAATATATATATGTGTATATATATAATATATATATATATATATATATATTTGGTTTCAGTCAGTACAAAGTATGGAATATACAACATTACGTCTCTGATTCGTGAGCACAGTGTCTTGGGTCTTGGAACAAAACACATTGTTTAAAGTTTTCTCTAAATTTTCTGTAATAAGAAAACTGATTGTAGAAATCATTTTCATGACTCCATATTGAATATACTCATGCCTGCTAGTTTGCCTTCATCTTTGCTTATTTTTATTCTATTTTATTTATGTTCATAATTCTAATGTAACCTTAAAACTATTTTATTTTTGTGCTAATTCCTTATACTACGAGTATACTATAAAAACTATTTCATCCTCTCAAATCATGGCCTTTGTCAGTTAAAACTTACTATTTTAACTCCTACATGGTAATAAATAAAAGATATTGTTTTTTCTTTCCTGTCCAAAGGAAAGATATGTTTTCTTTGAAAATGAAAGTATAGATTTTCAAAACGTTGAATACAGATTTTTATGTTTGATCAGATAGCACTTAAAAAGTCCACCAATATTATTTGTGTCGTATATTAAAATAATATTGTTAATTACGAATTGAAAATTTAAATGGTAATAGCATGTTTCATCACAATTTATGAAAATCTGAATACACGTTGAAGATGGAAAATTTCATTTTATACAACTTTTCTCCATTACATCATCTAAAGAACATTTCAAAAAACTGTAAACGTGTGAAATGGTTGTTTCTTGTTTAATCCTTGATCTCGTTTAAGCTGTAATGCATGCGTTTTTACAAACTCAGTTTTTAAATAATTTGTTATGTTATTTAAAATTTTTTGGTGAAATTAAAAACTGCAAGTTACACCTTTTATATATTATAGCTGTATTACATCTATATGTTTAGTGCTCCTCCCGAATGGATAGTTTTGATCAAATCTTATTTGGTATCCATGTCATTCATGACCGGCAATTACCGAAATTGTTCAACTTTTTCATGTTTTTTCATTTTGATATACATACATATAAATGAGAATTCATAAATTTCATTTATTTGTTTGAATTATATTTTAAAAATTGTATTTTAATAAAATAATAACTTTTAATAACTTATCAAATAGTTGATAATTTGATAAAAGTATATATATATAGGTGTGTTCTCTAATCCGGGTTCGGTCAATTTTCCAGGATAAAAAATTAAACTCTCGTTGCCAAGGTTTCGGTTTTATTTAAAACCTTTTTCATAGGCAGAAGTAAGAATTTTTTAACTAAGAAAATGAAATTTACATTATTTAAAGGAACAACAATGTTAACCGGACAAAACCTTCGACTAGACTCTAGTCCGGTTAACTAGATTTGTCCGGTTAACATTGTTGTTCCATTAAATAATGTAAATTTCATTTTTTTGGTTAAAAAATTCTTACTTCTGCCTATGAAAAAGGTTTTAAATACAACCGAAACGTTGGCAACGAGAGTTTAATTTTTTATCCTGGAAAATTGACCAAACCCCGATTAGAGAACACACCTATTCTATCAAACGGTCGATATATTATTGAATCCGTTATATATATATATATATATATATATATATATATATATATATATATATCACTTAATAAACCAAAACACAATCAAAACTGGACACAGTACGTGTAAAATTCAAGAAGAGTAACACACAGAGTAAGGAAACACAGTACAGACTCAATTTTTTGGGTAATCTGTCATCAGGAGAAAAGAGAAAGGGAGACTAAGCACGTTGTAGACGCAAGTGATTACTTGCCGTTTCTTCTACAACGTGCTTGGTCTCCCTTTCTCTTTTCTCCGGAAGACGGATTACCGAAAAATTTGAGTCTGTAAGTGTGTTTCCTTACTCTGTGTGTTACTCTTCTTGAATTTTGAACTCGTATATTAGTATATATATATATATATATATATATATATATATATATATATATACTACAATTAAAAGAAACGGTCCAGCGGACTTTCTTTAAAATAAAATAAATTCAAAACGAAGGAAACACACAGAAAGACACAGACATAACTCACATCGATATTTTGACCATCGTCGTCATCAGGAGGTGCGAAGAGCGAAGAGTCCCGTAGGAAGACAGGGCGGTACTCCTTCTGTGTCTTTCTGTGTGTTTCCTTCGTTTTGAATTTATATATATATATATATGGTGAGCAGGACTTCATTTATACAAGTTCTATTAAAACCTCTACCTATTTCTAGTTTAACACCTTTTCGGATTAACTTATCCAATTTTCTGACCTCTGACTTCCATAAGTTCGGGATAAGGTACATCACTTCTCCAAAATTTTTATTCCTGTACTCCAACATGTTCGGTCATCGACCATTATCAAGGATATTTTTTACAAAGATAGTTTCACAACTAACATAATACTAATACAAATCCATACAAAAAACTCAAACTATACACAAAGTCAACAACACTTTAGCATAACAACGGAAGTTATCAACAGGTAGGTTATCAACGGAGGCAAGGTGAGGTTTGCGCAGGGTCCTGGTTATCTTCCGTACGCCGATTGCATCTCGGAAGGTATTGAATTATCTTCTTTATATTTACTTGACTAGTTCGTCTTCCGACTGCCATCATCAGCTTCAGAATTCTTGTGAATATACCGCCCTGGCTGCTAATAGTGGGTTGTTTTTCCAGGATAAAAATGGCTTCCAAAATATTGTCGTGTTCCTGTTTTATTATCACGGTGTTGTCAGTTAGCATTTCCCTCGTTAATTAACAGCACATGGATTAAAATTAATTGATATTGTGGTATGATCATTGATTGTTGTTTCACGTGTTTCTGTAAAATCGTTATATATATATATATATTACATGTTCTGATATTTATTTATAACTAAACAGAATAAATATTTGTATTATATAAAATAACGAAAATTGAGTGATAATATTACTAATGTTACTAAAATATGTGTAATATATGTGAATATATCTAATTTAGTCCCTCATCATGCTGAATAAAAAAAGATATTGACTTTTTTTATAGGTTTGGACTTGTGAAAATGTATTGCATTTGATAAAATCAAGTAATTAAGACTAACAATTTACGTATACAACCCGCGGAACTACCACATTTTATGTAAGTGTGGCATATTCATAAATAATATGTATATGGATACAACCATATTCAATTTGCTACGGATTGTCAGTCATACACATCGACCCTTATGCCAAAAAAAAATGCATCGAAATGTCTTCTTTAACAGCTGAACAGAAATGCCAATAAAAAAACTTTGTTTCCGTTAAACAAACTGACAGATTGCCATGTAATTGCAATCAAGTTTTGTGAGTCCTCTAAACAATCTGAAAAAAATCACGGCTTATTTTCTAACGTTGTTTTTATATCATTTATAGAGACGTTGGACACACACATATACGTGTAAAAATATGTTTGGTGAAAGTGGAATTAATTCTAGAAGCATTTTAATAATAAAATATGTAATAAAATAAAGGTCTTTTAACTAATAGTTTTATATTGGATTAAATGGATTAGAGAAAATGTTAGTTCATATGAATTTATAAAAGATATAACATCAAGAATAAATGTAATCCTCGCTTAGGATTTATATGTCCCTTGGTAATAAAGGGAATTGCAAGCAAGGATTAGGCAGCAACAATTATAAAGAGGGAGTGGTGTGTTGTTTTATGTTGGTGGATGCAGAGAACGCATTGCGGTTCCTGAAAATTGGCTCAATTATTTATAAATAAAGGGTGAAAAGAGGGTGGGTTTGTAATATTCACAATGGAGTTAGGGCAGCCCGCATTCTAGACGGATGGAGAGTCCTCTGTGTGACGAGGGAACAGGTTGTCGCCTAAACAGAGACGGGTCATTGGTCCGGAAACCATACCGTATGAGGGTCTCTCAAACAGCGTCTTAAATGGCCCGCATTTGGTCAATCAATGGCAGGCCGCAGTTCAATTTAGCGAGGGCGACAAGTGCAGCTCTAGCTCTCTCGCTTCAACATTTCCATTACCCACATCCACATACTCTTCAAGTTCCAAACTCATTTCCATCTTTCACTGATTCTTTTATTTGTTCTTCTGATTCAAAAAAGGAAAGAACGTTAAAGGGATCAAGTACTAAGTCCACCCTGATACTTGACAACCCCTATTTAATCTTCTAAACTTCTGACTCTATTATTCGCTGTTCACGTGACCATGATTGAGTTTATTAGATAACGTGATATGTGTAACATGCGTATTTCATTAATGTTTCAAATGTTCTGGAATCAACAGTCTGTATTCTGTATTTCTAGCCCAAATTGAGTTATATTTTCAAAATTTTTTCTCTGGTTTTAACATGGATTATTATTTTACACTTACTGTAAAATCTTTATATATATATATATCAATGATCAAGCCACAATATGAAATGGGAAAACAAGACTAAGATCTTTCAACCGTAACAAGCTGTCTTCGTCAGAGTCAAAACCCAACCCAAAACTCAGAGTTATTGTTGATTATTAATTTATATATATATATATATATATATATATATATATGATTGAAATAAACGGCAGCTTCCGCATTCATTACTTTAATACTCGTCCTTTCCAGTCTCCTGACTATTTCTCTTTGAGTGGAGGGAAGTTTCCACAAAAGTTGTCCTAATGAAATGTTATAACACTTTAAGTACTCGGTCACTGTTTAAAAACACTTCAGTAAAAATGTTGTATTGATATAAAAATTAATAAGTAGCTTACGATTTTCATAAATCATCATCTGGTTTATAGTATAATTAGGATATAGTAATAATATACTAAGCTACAATACAATTACAGTGATGAATAATATAATTATAATAATAATAATAACTACGGCACAGAAAAGTTAACAATTCGGAAGTCCCGCTGAGGTTGAGGTTGCAAAACTGTTACTCAGGTGATCCTGGCCCAATCAACTGTTGGTCTCCTTTATTATTTAAAAAGCACTGTCGAAGGTTTTGCAGCTGGAAATAATGGAGTTAACATTGGACTGAACATTCATTGAGGGCTGAATATCTTTAATATACAGCGCCTCAAGGATCTGGAGGTGTTTCCGTGGTTCTTCGGAGCCCGCTGTCAGTCTGTAGGGTGAGGCTCCTCGATAATTATCTTGACACAGTAGATTAGTTTATTATTACTATATCCTGATTATACTATATTATACTATAAACCTGATGATGATTTATGAAAATCGAGAGACAGTTAGTAATTTTTATAATAATACAACATTTTCACTGAAGTGTTTTTAAAGAGTGACCGAGTACTTAAAGTGTTATAACATGTCATTAGGACAACTTTTGTGGAAACTTCCCTCCACTCAAAGAGAAATAGTCAGAAGACTGGAAGGAACGAGTATTAAAGCCGTGAATGCGGAAGCTGCCGTTTATTTCAATCAAATATGTTTAAATGAGAATCTGCTGCTAACTTATATATATATATATATATATATATATATATATATATATATATATAAAAAGTTTCACATAAACACGTGAAACAACAATCAATGATTAAACCCAATAAGAAGTGGGAAAACAAGACTAAGATCTTAAGATCAGTTGGGTTTTTGACTCTGACGAAGACCGCTTGTTACGGTTGAAAGATCATAGTCTTGTTTTCCCATTCTTATTGTGGTTTAATCATATATATATATATATAGTGTGTTCTCTAATCGGGGTTCGATCAATTTTCCAGGATAAACAATCAAACTCTCGTTGCCAACGTTTTGGTTTTATTTAAAACCTTTTTCATAGGCAGAAGTAAGAATTTTTTAACTAAGAAAATGAATTTTACATTATTTAAAGGAACAACAATGTTAATCAGACAAAACCTTCGACTAGACTCTGAACCAGTTGGTTTTTTGACTCTGACGAAGGCCGCTTGTTATGGTTGAAAGATCTTAGTCTTGTTTTCCCTATTTTGTATTGTGGTTTGATCATTGATTGTTATTTCACGCGTTTATGTAAAATCTTTATATATATATTGACCTTCCTCTTGGTTCACTTTTCTGTTACCTTCTTCTTTCTTACTTTTTGTTGTCGTTTAGACTTTATATATTTAAACGCAATTAGTCTATTTCTATATTTATATATAATTATGTTAAAGGAGTAATCATTGACACCAGTTGAAAAACAATGAGTAGCATTTAATCAAAAATGGTTCGTCAGAGCATAAAAGAAACAATATTTCTTCATTAGAAAGTTGGAATAAAATGTTCGTTTAACATAGTAATATCCCAGGTAAGTTGACATATTTAGAAGTCAGACTTAATCTTCTGTTGTAGTTTGCATCTCTTTACCTTCTGTATGAATATATGGATATGAATGAATCACATTTATTATGTAGTATTTATTGTGTTAAACATTGATAACTTTGCCTACCGCTCTGGCATAAAATTTCAGACTTTAGGATAGTTATTGTAATCAGACAACAGTACATTAAATACATAGAAACATGATTTAGATCGTATGAAACCAAATATTAACATATTTATTCTATTAAATACTGAACATAACAAAGCTCAATATACATTTGATATGAAAAAAGTTTAAATATTTGGAAAATATGTATGAATAAAAGATAAATAATTTTAAAAAAATATTTCAGAGATATGAATTGTGTTGATTTCACTTTAATATCTGTACAATATTTTTCAAAGTCATATAGATATTGTTCAAGCACTTTAGAAGTTCTTTGTTCCTTTTAATTTTAAACTGATTAATTTGTGACAGTTAAAAAACTTTTTCAAATTAATGAGCAACGAGAAGACAACTTAGCAATTTCTTCTTTGTCATTCTCCGAAATATTAATTCATATCGTATATTTCTTTTCATTTAAAGGTGGACTGCACACTCAAACAAATTGAGATTTATATTAAAAGCTGTCTATATATGAAGCCATTTTATGAAATTCATATTAATATTTCTTCGCCTCAAGCAGAGTCTACCACAGTAAGCTATTTAATAAAGCATTACTAGTTTTATATATTGATACTCTTTATAACATGATTTATATTCATTCGTATCTGAGTGATGTGCTTCAACAGAAAACTCAAACGATATTTAGTCTTAAAATATAATATTTAGTAATTTTGTGTTATTATAAAACAGTAATTTATCTCTAAAAAATAAAAATTCTTATAAAAAATGTAATAATGAAGTATAACGAATTATTTAAATAACTTATTAAATGTTGAGATCTTTCACTCTACCTAGAATGGTTGATGTCACACTGGAATATATTGTACTTTTTATCAAACTTCTAACAATTAATTTAAATTGTTTAATTTTATTTGGTATCCAACTTTCCAACATGTTAATTTAATTGTTATCATTAGCTGTAGATCATGATATCCTGATTTCACTCATAAATTCATTTTTAATCCCTGAAAGCAGATATTTGGGGAATTTCAAACTTCATGATATCTCACTAACGGAAACAATATTGACGATTTTGATTGTACCATCAGACTTTCAGAAACCTAACCCTTCTTATTACGTCATTCTGATTTATCAAAAATATTCATATAATTGTAAACCACTAGTTATAATTTGCAGATAAAGTTATATTTCATTATATTAAAATGTTTTCAAATTTATTCGAGTAACACTAATTTGAACACACGTATATATAATCATAGTATACATGCTATGTATAATATACATTTGAACTATTTATACATATATCACTTATTTATCCTTTACCCTTGTACCTAAAGAAAAAACAACTAATAATCACATTACAGATACACTGATAGTTACATCATATTGAAAACAAAAACAATTGATAACTACACGAAAGTAATAAACTATTTAGTTGAAATCATGAGTTTGAAATAACGGTATTTGTATAATGAAATTTGGCAATACTCTGATGATAAAGTGTTTTTTACAAGGAATAGGTAATCACGGAAAAAATTTTTACTAAACATCCAAAAAACATTTTTCGTTAAAGCCACTAAACTTAACTGTACATAAATAGAAATCATCTTCTTTTATGGAAATACATCTATTTTCCGGAATGTATGCTACTCAAACTGACTGTGTCATTACAACTAATGCAGGGTTCATCATTTTTAATATCTAATATTTCTAACGTTTTATTCTCAGTTTATCCACTTCATTATCAATAATAAATCATTTATCCAAATCCTGTTTGCTTGATGCGTAAAAGGAGATACATTACGTTTATTTGTTCTTATCGGATAATTATGTTGATATAGTCAATCTTTTAAAAAACACTACGTTTATCATACAATCTTTTATCATACATCTTTGTATTTAACAATATATCTATATATATGTGATTCCTTTACAAATCATTTGCAATGTTTCTTTTAAATCAGCATATAATCATTATATATTTTTTTTGTTATATCAGTATATTTCAGTTATGTAAGGTGAATATCGTTTAACGACTTTTTAATCAGATATGATAATCCTTCAACACATGAAAACTAAAAGTATATTTTATTTTAAGCTCCTAAAACTAAGGGTAGCATTGTTTAAACCTGATGTTTCATTTGTAAATAACCGAAAGAAAAAGATTCAATGAAGTTATAAAGGTTAGACTTTTTCTGCAGCAATATCTTAGTTTTCTTCATAAATAGTAAACAAATATAAACCACTGATTCGATTTATTTTCTCTCTATGCTATACACAATTTACCTGTTAGTTTATAGCATTTTCTAAAAAATACTTTAATTAATTAGTTTTTTATAGCGGATACTACTTGTGACTTTCACTTCTACAATATGTATCTTAAGATTAACTTTCTCATCCATCTTTTCCTTCTTCACAACTACATTGTAAACCACAATGAAATGAAAACTACAGAAGTTTGTCCCTTCTCTCTTTTCTTCAATATATATATATATATATACGTTTCACAAATCTCCAACCGTCGCTTCACAAGTGCGCTTGGTGTCGCTTTCTCAACTCTCCTGATGACGGTTCAACTAAACATTAGAGACAGTAAGTGTGTTTGTTCCTTAGTTCTGTGTTTGTGATTCATCTTGAAACGTTTGTTGTTCTTTTGGATCCTTTTCCTGTTTACAATATATATATATATATATATATATATATATAACTAGAATTTAAAAAGAACACATAGAAAGGAAATCACTGAACTCACTACTATATTTCGATGTCCTCGTCTTCAGGAAAAGAAGTGAATCGCTCCAAAGGCTGATAACGACTGACTTGGGGTTCGAACTGAAGCACTCAAACTCAGTGTAGCCAACTTTCGGAGGAAAGGATATATATATATATATAGTTCAATATAGACAAACAGACATAGAGAAATCAAAAGAACACACTTACAGTCTCTAATTTTCGGTTTGAACCGTCTTAAGGAGAGATAAGAGAGGGAAACCAAGCGCACTGGTTCAGAGACGGTTGGAGACCGTCTCCAACGGTATTTACGTTATTAGGTCTCCAACCGTCTCTGAACCAGTGCGCTTCGTTTCCCTCTCTTATCTCTCCTGAAGAAGGTTTAAACCAAAAATTAGAGACTGTAAGTGTGTTATTTTGATTTCTCTATGTTTCTTTGTCTATATTGAACTATATTTGTCCGTTTTGGATCGTATTTCCAACGAAAAAGTATATATATATTCTCCGAGGAACTGAGAAGAGCCTTTAGGACATTAGAGAAACTCTCAAAAAAGGTAAACAAGCATGAAATTGGCATAAAATGTTTAGAAACTTGTTTGCAAAAAGAATTGCTACCAACCTTTACTAATATATATATATGTTCATAAAAACTCTTAATGAATGCATAACTCTAAACAAATTCATATATTCAACACCATTTATATATATAATAATTTCACAAAAACGCGTGAAATAAGAATCAATAATCAAACCACAATGTGAAATGGGAAAACAAGACTAAGATCTTGTTTCTAGAAACTTCAATTAACCAGGTTAACAAGTATTTATTATTTTTTAGCTCACTTGCTCTCTGACGATGTGTTGATGAAAGGCCTTAGAGCATTGTTTCCAAATTTGTTTCATTGTGGTAAATTAATCCATCTATTACATCAAGTGTTATTTTGATTATTATTCATATATATATGCGTATGTGTATATATATATTTATGTAGGTGTGTTATCTGATCGGGATTCGGTCAAATTTTCTAGGTTCAATAATCAAACTCTCAATTCCGACGTTTTGGTTTTATTTTAAAACCCTTTCATTGGCAGAAGTAAGAATTTTTTAACTAAGAAAATGAAATTTACAATATTTAAAGGAACAACAATCTTAACAGGATAAAAGCTTCGATTAGACTGTCGACAAAATTATAATTTTGTTTATATGTATAGAAATCAGAGTATTGAACACAGCAGTTGCTATAAATCATTTTTTCATTATAAATAGTGAATCTGGATTGAACCTTTATATGTTTTGACGTTTGAATATTAACCATCATTATCTCTTCATTGAAGGTGAACCTATGGTTGAACTGTGGTTTAAAAAATCAATAATGGTGTATCTTTGCCTCTATTTTGTTATTTATTTTATTTTTTATAGTAAAATACGTATTTAGTTTTAGTGATGTATATTTTAAATACAATATTCTTCTAAAAACTTATATTGACTACTATTATATAACTTCTACTTAAAAAGTTGAATTAAGATATCTCTAATTTATTTGTTAATTACAGTGCAAAATTTACCCTCAGTGTTTTCTAATGTGATTTGAAGCTATTTGTCTACTCAATTATTAAATAAATCACAAATAGATATCCATAATTTTGGGAGTATCGTGATAACATGTGAATATAATATAATAAAAGTCATTTTTGTTAACCTGAAGGTTTTACTATAGTTGTCAAACAATAAATGCTTTATTTCCCTTGTTTGGTTGTTAATTTAATTCGATTGTAAGTAGTAAGGTATGTAATTTAACGTAGTGAATTTATAAAAAAAAATAGCTTATAACTCAAGATATATTTTAACGCATAATTTTCTTGGTATAGTCTAGAATGTTTTTTTTAGTTTAAGATGTTTCAAGTTGTTGGATTATATAATTATAATATTTCATGTCATATCATTAGATACATATATTGCAGAGAAGCGATAAATTAATTTTGCTAAGGTTAACAGTTGAGGAGACGGTTATTGTATGCATGTACTGGTCAAATATTTCTGATGGGGCCAGGTGGTCCCGCATTGCAGAGAGATGACCAGTGTCCCGTGCTGTCCGACACGGAACTCCTAATCAAATGATTTATAAACCCATTCGCCTCTTGTCCTGAACCCGCCAACCAACTATGCTAATAACAGGTATTGCTTCCATCCCATCTGCATACATGTAAATTGGAAACTCAATTCTATATACCTTCAGTCACGAAATGAAAACATACGACTTCCCCAGTTGTTGCCTTCTTATTAGATCCATGTTTCAGCGATTATGCATGCAATTCTCCTTGTAAACATGAAATACAAATATTTCAACCAAATCTAAAATTATAACACTACCTTGAGTCATTAGCAAAAACAACTCAAACAAACTTAAAGACAATTCTACGGCAGCTTTCCATATAGACATTTTCAACTCATTACTTTAAAAAGTCTCTAGAATATAATTTCTAAAATTTTCTGTATTTTATGAATAAAAATGATATAATATATAAATAATACATTTGAATATAAATATATTGAAAAAAACCTATGAAGAAAACCTTTTTTATTGGCAAATATATGTATATATATATTTGTAAAAGTTGGGAGCAGTCCTTCTTCAATACATGCTTTTAAAAACTGGATGTCTGTTTCCACTTGATTTAATTTTGTCTTATATTTTTTTTTTTCCAAATTACGAAATTTTTTCTTCAACTCAGAACTCAACTTAAAAATTAATTCACAATAATTTCTTATTTTATTATTGAACATGTTTCGGTGTACGTTCACCATCTTCAGCAAAACACACAATTAAATTACAATTACACTTAACAAATGAATCTAATAGTTAAATTACATTGCAAAAACAATAAGTGAACAAGTTAACTGAAGGTTACACAGCCATGTTAGGGGTTGTCAGTGTTGGCAAACTAGCCCTAGGTTTCCAAACAAGCGCAACTGGTTGGCAAAATTACCTTTTTGATCGTTCATGCTAGGAGCTTTTTCTAGTATGAACAGCGCTTCTAATATCCTGAGTCTTCTTCCGTCCTTTTCTTTTGCTATAATTCTAGTATTATTCACCAAAGTTTCCCTCGAAATTTTTGTTTTATGAATCTTTTGGAAGTGTTCTTTGGGGGCTCCTGAAACCAGATGCATCGTCAGCCTCCTAGAAAGGGTAGTAGTTGTTGATCCTATATATGAGTATTTTTGGAATTCACAGTTTCCCAGTGGACATTGAAACTCATATACTAGGTTCGTTTGTTTCAGCGGCTGTTTCTTCTCATGCTGGTTCCTTATAATCAGTTGCGTGGTGGTTTTGTTCCTATAGAAAATAATAAGCTGGATCCTGTCTTCTTGCTTTTTAACCTTGATATTGTTTTTTAATATTGTTTTAATTATTCTTTCGTCTGTTTTATAGCTGTCCGAAAATTGGTTTTCATAGTATATCTTGTAGGTAGTTTGCTTTGTTACTTCATCTCCCTCATTTTTTTCTTTCTTCTGATTAATATAGTTTTTAAGAGTTTCATGAAATTCACTGTTCTTGTAGCCATTGTTGATAAAAACCTGCTTTAAATTTTCTATCGCTCTGTTGAAGGTTTCCGAATCGGCCGAGATTTTAAATGCTCTGTCTATCAGTGTTTTAATAGTGCCATTTTTATATCTTGAGGGACATTCACTCTTGTTGTTGAGGTATATACCGCTGTGTGTTGGCTTGAAAACCATCGCTGTTGTTAACTCACTATCATTTGCAGATATCTGTACATCCAGGAAATTAATTTTATTGTTTACAGCTACCTCATGGGTAAATTTCAGCACAGACTTCTCTTCGAATTTTCTTTTTATTTCCATTAGCATTTCTAGGTCCTTAACTATTAGAAAACAATCGTCTACATAGCGACAATATATATTAGGTTTGTATGGTTTATCAGCTTTCAAAATTCTATTCTCCAAATTGCACATATAAAAATTAGCAAAAGTGACACCGAGTGGAGATCCCATCGCTACGCCGTCAACTTGTTGGTATAACGTTCCGTCAATATGTTTGAAAGGGTTCCTCATTGTACAAGCTTGCAATAGCTTTTCCAATATGTGTCGTTCTATATTTGGAGGGGCGATAGTGGCGTTATTATAAACCTCTTCACAGATTATATTAATAGTTTCAATCACAGGAACGTTTGTAAATAAAGATTCTGCATCTAGTGAGGCTAGAAGTCCCTTGGGTCTGCAGGTTTGTATTATTTCCAAAAAATCATTGGTCGAATGTAGTAAGAATTTAGCAGGTAAGTATTTTGATATTATACTATTTAACGTTTTCGCAAGTTTGTAGGTTGGAGTGTTGATTTGGGAAATGATTGGTCGTAGGTTATTACCTTCCTTATGAATCTTGACGTTTCCATATACGTAACCGGGGTTATACTCGCCTATGATTGGTTCTAAGATCTTAACTTCTTGGTTTTTATTGACTTCTTTGATGAGCTTATTTACCTCGATTTTTAGCTCATTGGTGGGGTTCTTCTTCAACCGAATTTGGTTTTTCTTACCAAAAAATTTCGTAATTTGGAAAAATATAAGACAAAATTAAATCAAGTGGAAACAGACATCCAGTTTTTAAAAGCATGTATATATATAATATGTATATATATATATATATATAATATGTATATATATAAACAAGATTTCACATAAACACGTGAAATAACAATCAGTGATCAAACTACAATATGAAATGTTAAAAATAAGACTAAGATCTTTCAAGCGGTCTTCATCAGAGTTGTGTTTTTGACTCTGACGAAGGGGCCACTTGTTACGGTCAAAAGATGTAAGTCTTTTTTCCTATTTCATTTTGTAGTTTGGTCATATATATTATATATATATATATATATATATAACAGCTAAGTATCTCAGTTTTCATTGAAATTATCGTCAGAATAGTAGAAAGAATTTTTGTAGTGATCCATGCTTAAGACATTAATCTGGTATACTATATCATTGTATGGTTGAAGGCTAAGGTCCTAATATGGGTACAAAGTAGTTATGCACCATTGCATCCAATTATTATCATTAAAAAATTGCCAAATTGCCGAATTTTTTAATGGTTTTAGCAATAAGAATTCTGAAATTAACCAGAAAAATTATTAAAAATGATGAAACTTGCAAAACATAATTGTTTTGTTTGAATTTTTTTCTTAACTTGCATTTTAACTTACTTAAGAATAAAATGAGCCTATGAAATTTTTTGCTATCATGATACACATACATACATACACATCACACACACACACTTACAAACACTCACACACACACACGCACCCACGGACAGATATATACTATATGTATCAGTTGGGTTTTTGTATATTGTATACATGTATATATCAGTTGGGCTTTTGACTCTGACGAAGACCGCTTGTTACGGTTGAAAGATCTTAGTCTTGTTTTCCCATTTTCTTATTGTGGTTTGATCATTGATTGTTATTTCACGTATTTATGTGAAATATTTTTATACTATATGTTTGTATATACGATACATATGTATTTAACATAGATGTAATAGTTATTTTTTGTTTAATAATTTGAATTCAAAGCTGACTTTTAATTTAAACACTAACTTATTTGGTAATCCATTAAGGTTTCCAGCAACAGCTTGATAATGATGGCTATCAATGTTCTGCGCCAGGAGGTGATATAATTTCATTAATTTAAATCAAGGTCTACTCAATAATTCACTAGTTTCAAGTTGACAATCAGCCAGGTCTGCTGCATTAAATAACCTCACGTGACCAACACTTTCCCTTCTGAGTTTATTAAATCTTCACTGAGTGTTCATTGAAAATTATTTTTTTAAACTCATCCATTATCAGATCACATCCTGATAATTCTCTGCAATCATCTTACCAATTAAAACAAAAAGTTGAAATTCTATAATATTTTGCTTTCACGACTTGCTACTGGTGCCTCCAGTAACGTGATTGCTGGTAGTTTAAATGTATTTGTATAGTCAGGAAAAAAAACATTGATTTAGTTGAAGCAACAAAATATATTGTTTTGAACTGTACCTCTTAAATTATTATTTTAATTTATTGTAACTTTATTTCATTCTTGACACACTGAAATTTATGAAAAGAATTACTAAGTTTTTTTCTGTTTCAATTGGTTTTTACATTGTCTTTAAGTTATTACTGATTCAAACAACATTATTTTAGTTATAACTGTCATCACCATTAAGTTGAATATTTATTTAAACTACCAGAATTTTGAGTAAAGTATATCTGCTTCATAGATTCTAGAGATATAGGGATTAGTGGTTTTAAAGTAAGAAAAATGTAGAGTTGAATGAAATTCCATTCCCGTTATGCAGTAGAGCGCAGAAAAAGTTGAAACAATTTTTGCCATATACCATGTACCTCACAAAGAGTTGCATTATATGGTAAAGATCACTTCGTCACCTAAATATAATCCTTGCTATATTATCCACATATCATTAACTGATTATAAAAATAATGACTTCCAATTAGTTGATCATCTAAAATTTCCTAATATTAATTATAATGGTTTTTATTTTCATCTTTTATCTATTTTTTTTTACTTATATTTAATTTTTTTTTTGAAATCCTTTCAAAATCAATCTTTTCCTTTGCCATGTTTAGAACTTCTTAATGGGAAACCTTTGTAAATGTTGTTAATGCAAGAGCATTGCGTGACATTATCATAAGGGACATGTATATAGTTTGTTACTTTAATGCCGTGAAATTTCTTAACCAATCAGTAGTAAATTTAAAATATATAATTAAAGTTTCTTGGAGTAGTTTGACGGCGGTTTGGACTTTCTTTTTTTGTAATCCCCGAGGTTGACGTGTATAGTAGTTTTAAGATTCTTTCTTTGACAAGTGAAGATTTGTTCCCCCGCACAATTTTGTGTACCACAATCAAAAAAGTAATTTAGCTATATTTATGAAAAAAAGCGCTTGTTTATTTATCTGCCTATCTGCTTGTCAGTTAGCACCACAATTACATGTACCACAATTCTTGTGTGGTGCACCACAATTCTTGAAGGCATGTATGTAATAGATTGTTTATACCTTGTTAACGTCTAAATTCTTAAAAGTTATAAGTGATAAGATATAACAAAGTCATAGCAAATGTTTAGATTAAACTTTTTAAATGAACATATAATTTCAAAGAAAATCTGAATTCTTTAGTCAATTAAAAGTATTATTCTCTACAAGTTCTATTAATTTTACTTTTTTACTTTAAAATTCTTCGATAATTAAAATTCTATTCTTCAATGGTATTGAAATTCTAAAACTATTGTAAATTTGCTTTGCCATTTTGTTTATATTTTATGTATATGACAACTATGAGTTCTTTTCTTTTTATATGATTTGATAATCCTGTATTCATTGCATTTAATAGTTGTATATGAGTGGTAAAATAATTGATAGTTACGTTTTCAAACACTAAAACTTGTACACATTCAAGTTTGTTATTGCTATAAAGGTAGAAATCATAGGTCATTTATAATTTGTCATATGGACATACGTTACTAGATTGATAATAATAGTTAAAAATCATTATAGAGAAATTCTAAAAGAAGCAGAAAATGATGGTGGTTCAGAGTGTGGTAGTTGGATTATGTTTAGGGTGACCTGAGGAGAATGGGTGTTCACATTTGTGGATGGAGGGCTCAGGACAGAGACGAATGGTGGACTGTCGCTTTGGTGGCTATTACAAAGCAAGCGCTGTAATGATGATGATTACGTTAATTATTATTTCTTTTTAAATTCATCCACATAGAAAATAGAAAAAGTCTAAGTTCGTAGACAATATTTTAATAACAGTTTTGATCTCCTGAGTAAATATAGGAACAAACCTATGCAAAAAAAATGACCTATAGTATAACGTGAATTATAAATCTGGCTCACTAAACAAACTGACAAAAATTTATGAAATGACATATCTATTTCATTTAATATGAACTCTGTCAGTGCTAGATTTTAAGTAACAGAATCCTCTTGGTTAGACATCTTATTCGACATTTTACTGAGATAATTAATCAAACTGTAAGTCAATGTTATCACATTACCCATGTAATGGATACCTGCTTAGCTTATACAAGAACATAACAATCTTGTAAGATAATTAAGTATTAATTGTGTTGCCTGAAGTGTGTATTATATATAAGATAACTATTCATTTGTATCATGTACATTGAAGTTTAAAATATATACGTTCACAGAAAATCAATGTTTCATAGCTACGATGATAAAAGTACTAACTATATTACTTTATTATTATTTGATCTCTTATTTTAAGCAATATTTTGCTTTCTACTACCGGTTTTAGTAGACCACTTTTAAACATTATAGTCTATAAAAAAAATTAAAGAGAGTGCTGATGATTTATCCATGCAATACTCTTTAGATATCAGCATTATTTTGTACGAATATAACTTCACTTAGGTTTGAAATAAAACTTATTATTTTACTTCTATATAGGGTGTAGTTTACTTTTTACATAGGGTGAAGTAAATTTGTTGTGCATGTTATTTGAGTTTAAATAAAAGTTTGAGTACGCTGAAAAAGGATAAAACAATGATTTATCTACATGATACTAAGAATTACTAACTTCAAAATCTGGAAAATTATATCTATATAAAAAATATAACCATTTCTAAGTTTTATAAACCAGTATTTACTGAATTCTATTCTATGAAAATACAATGCTTCTGACTAATTGAGCATTGCTTTTTTGCTCTCTTCATACATATCTTTTTGTAGTGTTCTTTATATATATATATATATATATATACAAAACTATAGTTTATCGGGACTCGGTCAGTTCTTCAGGTTCAAATTAAACTCTCATTGCCAACGTATCGGTCTTTATTTAAAACGTTTTTCATAGGGAGAAGTATAAATTTTGAAACAGAAAAACTAAGTATTACATTACAAATTTAATGTATATTTATATATATATTATTTATCAATATTTAGCTCCAAAACGAAGAAAAACAACACACAGAGAAAGAGACGCACTTACAAACTCAAATTTTTGGATGATCTGTCTTCAGGAGAAAAGAGAATGGGTGACCAAGCACGCCGGAGACACAACGGCAGGAAACCGTCCCGGCAACCGACTTCCGTCCCAGCACAATTTTCTAATAGGAAGTAAGGGACCAGGTTAGCCCAGTGGCATCTTGCTCCCCTCTGGGCTAGTAGATCTGGGAATCAATATCCACTCTAGCCCTCGATTTGTTCAAGCAGAAGAAGAATATTGAGCAAGTCATCTATCGGTGAAGACAATAGGCCATCAGTGCCAAGCCTGATTATAATATATTCATTTTAATGATTTTAATATGTTAATTTTTTTTAAAGTAACTAAAATCAGTTTCTAAGAAATATGAAAATGTAATGAAATTATTTTTTTCCCAGAAGGACTTCTCAATTGGCTAATTGGGAAGTTTTCATAAACCATTTAAGATTGGTTATGATGGTAAATATGAAGCCCACTCTTTAAACCTTCATTATTATTTTATACTATATCTCTATGTACCTCTGCGCATAAATATGTAAAAACTAGAAATCGTGCCCGTCTTTCACGGTTACTTTTTTAAATAATCGGAGATGATACTTGGTAATCCAAAATATCATCAGAAATTATAGAATAGTAGAAAATGACATTATTAGTATTGTGTTAAATAATGGCAAATGCCTCTCTAGACACCACACTAGCTGTCTGTCCTTCAGGTTCATGGAAGAACAAATAGTTGGAACATCTGACTCATATGAAAGAAAACTACACTTGACCATGTCAGAAAAACTTGGTCTCACTTACTTCAGTTCCTGAGGTAGATACAGTATCCTCTTGTGACTTAGTTACTGTATTGCAAAACAGACGCTGTCGGGACATTGCAGTCATTTTTTATTACCAGAGTTTATATTACGCAAATATTAAATTTAAAAAAAAATTTTACATTTATATATAATACATTTGCACTACTTTCATTGGCGTGCACGCAAACCTCTGGCTGTCCTGGCTCCAGTTTATGGAAGTAGATAATATTTTTTTTTTATTTAACATTACTCAGGTAATAAATAGTATATAATATAATTTCAGGTCTCTATTTCCACTGAAAATTGGTGAACAAACAAACAAACAAACAAACTCAAAACTCTATGTTTAGATATTATTTTGAAAATTGCAATCCAAATGTTATAAGAATCATCATAAAGTAGATTAATGTATAAATGATAATTGAATGTACATTTTTTCATAATATTAAATTATAATTAAAAAAAAAGGAACATAGTTGGCGAAAAAAGAGATACGAATTTCACAATTTCAAAACTCTGCGTGATATCTATATTTCAATGGAATGCCTCATTATTAAAATTGTTATTGTATGGACTTCATTTAGCTTTATGTGAGTGAAATGTTTACTAAACATTTATAGAAAGTTCTGATAGATGTTGTAAAAAATATATTACATTCTTCATATTATCTTAAATGTTATTTTTTTTATTTACCGTATAAAATCAACAAATAGTATCATTGAAATTTCAACAAGAACAGTTTGAAAAACTCACTTGTGACTCATAGTATTTAATAAACTCCATTTAAAGTATTGTTAATTTTTTTACACTATGAAGAATTTTCAGGTATTTATGTTAGGTGATTTTTTATGAGAAGATAAAGTTATATAAAATTACATTTATAAATATAGTAACTACTAAGGATTTAGGTGTAGAATAATTTTAATTATATTCTTGAATGGTGTTAATTGAAATTGAAATATGAAATATGATTACTTGAATAAATCATTAAAATTGAAAAACAATTAGGTACTAAGAGCGAAAAATTGAAAAGTATCGCGAGTTCAAAACAAGCTGTCTATATAAGATGAAGACTTATAAAATACATAAGAGGAGAAAAGGAGAGTGAATTATATATTTTGTGAGTAAAAGTTCATTGTGTGGGTTTATTTTGAAAGGACTTAGATTAATGTACATTTCAAAGCAAGAGAATTGATATTAAGGAAGAAGAAGAAATAACTGACATGTCTAGGGAAGACCATAAAGTGCTGGGAATATAAAGTTCTTTTTAGAGTGTTATCTGAATTTCGGAAATAATTATGACTAACAGCTTCTAATGGAATTCACCACAGCAAGTAAACAAAAACTCGTTAGTCAAATGGAAGAAGGCATAGGTTACTTACAGTATGTTTTGTTTCCCAAAAATAAAGATATTGGATCCTGGACTGCAGAGAAACAATTATTAACATTTTCCTTTAGTGATTCAGAAAGTTTTAACAATGATTTAATGGAATAGAAGTTTTATTGGGCGGGTCAGGTGTTGTGACAGACTCTAAATTCAGGAAAGGGAACAAAGTTTTTTACGAGAGTAGAAAAAAAAAACATTGTGCAGGGAGAACGGAGTGGGTTTGTTTATCGGAGCAACAACAAGTCGAGGGGTGGGTGTAATTGGATAGAGATTTGTGTAGAAGGGTTGTGGGCCGCGGGGTGGCCCCTGTCTTCACGGCTGATTCTTTAATTCCGACCTCCCTCGAGCCGACCACGCTTCCTTTACCAATCACTCGTTGACCTCTCCTGTCGATATTTACAATGGGCGTGAAATTGGTTGGACTATCCAACCCCTGTCCTCCAACCCCTGTCTTGTACCACTCCCTAGGGTGGGAACGCTGACATCAACCACGTTTTAAACAAAGAGAAAAATGGAAAAAGAGAGTAAAACTTGAAAATTAAGTCTTAGATTTGTACAATAACTTACGGCAATAATTAATTAAATGAGTAAAATAAAACGCATTCTATTACACATATCCTTATCATTAAAAACGAAAAATGTGTGTAATTTATTTCACATACTAGTTCCTTAGACCTTCCTAAATATTCAACAGTTAATTATATAAACGGCAACAGGGCTGTGGATAAGAAGCATGTAATAAGCATAACTATATACACAAGAAAAAATAAAATTATAAACAGCCCAGCGAGATTCCTTTATAACGTGTAGTGTATTTTGATATGTTAACAAAAATTTCTATGTTTCATAGTGTTGGTTTTATATTATGTTGTTTTGATGAACAACTTGTTGCAATCAGTGAAAAAATTGATATTGAAAAGTTTATTTGTATTAAAGTTTTGTTACTTATTTCTCATTTATTAATTAGAAAAAAAAGTATTTTTGACCTGATAGTCAATTCTTTGAAGCAGTTATTTGGTCTATCATACAGTAATCATAAGCGGAATAATACATTACTATCAGGAACGTGTCTTATATAGATTATGTTTAATGGTCAACTATCATACTTCTTCCTAACATAATATTTAATTGGCTTTCACATTCTGTATAGCGTAAAAACCATTCTTTCGACTATCAAAAAATTAGTGTCATGCCAATTTTGACTTAAAAAATTTTTAAGTGGCCTACACTCAACTTCACTATAAGTGTAAATAATATCAAACTAAAGTTGATAATAAATTTAGTATTGGTTTCATGTATAGATTTAATATCACTATCTCTGGAAAAGTATTATTAAACCCATGGACTATCAGGATAAAAATTTCATTTGTTCAAATGTGATTATATCGAGTTTATTAAATATATGACACTTGGAAAACATTTTGATATTTTTTAGAACAAACATTTAGATATGATTTTCACATCTCAGTTCTACCAATTGTCTTATAGCCAAACATTTTGTGTGTAAAGTTATCCAATAGAACTGTTAAATGGTTTTTCTAGTTTAACATTTCAACTGGAAAATTCTAAAAGCATTTCTACATTATTGAGAGTTTTAGCTCAGTATTTTGAATGAAACAGTCTCTGACACCAACCATTGTTTGCCCTTGAAAGTAGTATTAGGACTATTTTTAGCTAGATTTATATCAAGATTTTCTTCTTTTACCAATCTTTAAGGAATTTAAAGTGCGAGAAGCAGAAGTTCAAAGACAGTACTGTGAAACATTACTCGTTTTATAGTAACAAGTTCATCTGCGTATGCTTGTCTCTTGTAGAACTCAATATTTAGAGTATCAAGTTAATGATCCACAACTAATCACAAAAAAAGAGGAAGATAGCACAGATTTTATAGACTATCTTCAGTAGATACAATATGAGTAGCTACATATATTGTAACTACTTATAAATGTAAACTTAAATTGTAATTTGATGAGACAAATATTTACGGTCATCATAATTATTACGTTAGATTGCTGTAATTACAAAATTATTACAGCATTAAAAAATGATTCTTAGATTAAAACATCCATGGATTAATTCTAATTTAATGGATTCGAAGCCGTTTTATCAAAACTGCTCCTATATTTGAGAATCGGACCAGATAAATTCCTTTATAACGTGAAGTGTCTTTTAATTTGTTAACCAAAATTTCTGTGTTTGATGGTGTTAGTTTTATAGTATGTTGTTCTAATGTACAACTTGTTGAAAATAGCAATAAATATGTTGTTCTGTATGTTGTTTTCAATTAAGCAACAACATATTGGATCTATCTGTTACTACAGACAGTGCGAAGACTTTGATTTAAAGTTGTTTTGCCCATATTTTAATGCTATGAAATATTCATCGCCAGGAAATACTTAATACAATATTATAAGTTTATGTAACCACAAGAGAAGTGAATTATTATAATTTACCACGACATAAATATCAGAATAACATTTTTTCCCATGTTTCAATTACTCAAAAACAACGGAGATTTTAAATAACAAAGCACTTTATTTTACCAAAGCAACAAAATTTAAAAATTGTTTGTTAATATGTTAATATTAAAACAAAAATTAACAGGTAAAGCTAGAATTTTTTTAAAAGTGTACACTTGTACTCATGTAAACTTAAGATTACTTCAAAGAACTTTTTAATGTGCAACTTAACCTCAGATACATGGTCGTCAGTTTTTTTGGGCAACAACGGAGGCATCAACTAATAATCTGTATTGGCTCCAGAGTGGACTTATTGCTATATTCTATACATCCGGATGTCTGCTTTCGTGAAAGATTTGTGAGGCTCCTGCCCCAATGGTGGACCATCTGTAAAAGCCTGTCATTCCCACTGGCAGGGATTAGACAACTAGAAGGGATCAAACCAACGTCACCGCCAGAAAGAGAACCAACATCTTTTTATTTCCATAAAAACTTATTACTTACTGTAATTTAAAAATACATGTGTGATTACACATTTTTGTGTTCTAGTTTTCCGAATGAAAAACAAACAGATATTATTTACTATTATTAATCAAGAAAAAATGATATACCATTTTTCCTAAAAATGTATTAAATGAATTTATCTTTTTAAGAGAATCATTTTTGAATCAATAAGTGCAAATATTGTTATAAGATAAAATAACAAAACCTTTTTTTATTCATCTAAATACTTCGAAAACAAATATATGCTACAGATTTGCTTGTTTACTAAAACAGTGATACTTCTATATGCAATATATTTCATAGTAATCTTAAAGTTTTGTATTTATTATTTAATATCTTAGAAATGTTTCATAATAATATTTTAAGTTTTTAACTTTTTGTTTCAATGTATTAATAATTAAAACTATGTTGTTTCTACGAACATTTAGCAGATATTTCAACGAATTTATTTAAATATTTTTGATATTAATATTATGTTCTCAATCAAATCTGAAAACAATTTAGTTTTTTAGTTTTCGGTTTTATCTAACCAAACTCATAAATATTTATCGATTTTTCATTTATATTTTTTTAACATATTGCGTTCTATTGATAACAGGAAACTGTAATTTCCTGGGGAAGGTAATAGGATATGGAACATGGTTGGTGTGGTGACTCAGGGCGCACTGCATGTCTATATTAATTTCAAACCTGCCTGAGATTGATGGAAGATGTGTTTTGAGAAAAGGCAAGCGGGTGATTTGTACATGGGGTGAGTGTGAGTCCACATCCATTTACAGAAGAAGCACCATTAGCAGCTTGATAAGCAGAGGCGCAATATTTCTCTATTAGCGACCACACTGTGCAGCTGTGCTAATGGCCTTCCTGCGTCACCTTCCTGTACAGCAGTCGTCATTCGGCCTCATCTCTCAACTTCACCCAATCACGCCTAAGCAGACCTTATTTCACATTTACCATTCTCTCAAAATCCTTTTCATTAGGAAAGCTATACAAAATATTAATGTAGAAATATTTTGTAGAATAATATATATATATATATATATATATATATCAGTTCACAAACGAAGAGAAGCAACACACAGAGAAAGAGACACACTTACAAACTCAAATTTTTGGATGAACCGTCTTCAGGAGAAAAGAGAGAATGGGCGACCAAGCACGCCGGAAGCACAACGGCAGGAAACCGTCCCGGCAACCGACCGTGCTGCCACGCGCGTCCGGTTCAGGAAGTAATGAAGTAGAGACGATCAGAAGAAAATTAATATTAAAATTAAAATTAAGAATTAAGAAAAGCAGTTCTGGTTGATTGAAGGTAAAATAAACAGCAGGAAGATAAATAAAGTATAAAAATGGAATACTGTGAAAAATACCTAAAAGCATGAAGAAGGAAGATAACAGAGTTGGTAAGGCGATGAGAAACAAATGAAAATACAAGGATAAGATCAATTAAAAATAAATGTAATAATATAAAATAAATAAATAATTAAAGAAATTTAAAAAATAGGAAAAAAAATAAATAAATTAATATAAAATAAAATAAAAATAATAAATAAATATTAAATAAAAAAAATATACATATAAATATATAAATAAATAAAATAAAGATAAAATATATTTATCGCTTAAGGTTTAATCCGGGTTTGGAACGTGCCTTGAGCAAGCAAATATGTGCCTCCTCGGATGCTCTGAGGGTTACAGTATAGTCATCAGGAGATGACTATACTGTATGGTATATATACTGGTATGGTATATATATATATATATATATACCATGATAAACGAATAACGGTCTGGCAGGACAGATAACACTTAAAATAAACAGTGACACATAGACTGAAACATAACAAAAGACTCACTTTTCAATATTTCGACCGCCATTACGGTCTAAATATTACAAAGTGAGTCTTTTGTTATGTTTCAGTCTATGTGTCACTGTTTATTTTAGGTATATATATATATATACATATATATATATATATATATATATATATATTACACTAATATATACTACCGCCATTACGGTCGAAATATTGAAAAGTGAGTCTTTTGTTATGTTTCAGTCTATGTGCCACTGTTTATTTTACGTATATATATATATATATATATATATTATATATATATATATATATATATAGGTGTGTTCTCTAATCGGGGTTCGGTCAATTTTCCAGGATAAAAAATCAAACTCTCGTTGCCAACGTTTCGGTTTTATTAAAAACCTTTTTCATAGGCAGAAGTAAGAATTTTTTAACTAAGAAAATGAAATTTACATTATTTAAAGGAACAACAATGTTAGCCGGACAAAACCTTCGACTAAACTATGAAAAAGGTTTTAAATAAAACCGAAACGTTGGCAACGAGAGTTTGATTTTTTATCCTGGAAAATTGACCGAACCCCGATTAGAGAACACACCTATTCTATCAAACGGTCGATATATTATTGAATCTGTTATATATATATATATATATTAGTATAAATAGGGAGCAGACCTTCTTTTATACAAATTGTTTTAAACTGAATTGCCTTAATCAAAGATACCTTTCTTTTAAGCAGTTTTTCATGTTTTCCAGCTAATTTCAATTCTTCTTGATTCAGCTGGTGAATTATATCAGCAAAACTCCTGTTGAACATCACTATTTATTAACTTACATTTTATACAAGATTTTACAACTAAATTAAAATAAACTGGTCATGTTTCAGTTGTCTCCAACCATCTTCGGAATTAAAATTGTTATCAATCGAACAAGGATGTAACTATAACAGTAAGATAAATAAAAATTTTCACTAAAAAAAATAAATAAAATTCTCTATGTGTAATACTAGATAACATTAGGGTTTCAAAATATTACAAGGATGGATAAAAATTTTAATTTAGTTGTAAAATCATGTAAAATGTAAGTTAATAAATAGTGATGTCCAACCGGAGTTTTGCTGATGTAATTCACCAGCTGAATCAAGAAGAACTGAAATTAGCTAGAAAATATGAAAAACTGCTTAAAAAAAAGGTATCTTTGATAAAGGCAATTCAGTTTAACTCATATATATATATATATATTATATATATATATTATATATATATATATGTGTATAAATATTGATAAAAGTATCGAGCGTGGAATAGAAACAAAACTAAAGTTTATCGGGACTCGTCAGTTCTTCAGGTTCAAATTAAACTCTCATTGCCAACGTTTCGGTCTTTACTTAAAACCTTTTTCATAGGCTTGCAAAAAAAGAGGTAATATAAGAAATAATTCAATCATTCAAAAATCAAACATACATAGAAAGTGCAATTAGTTACAATTAGTTACTCCTGTTGAACATCACTATTTATTAACTTACATTTTATACAAGATTTTACAACTAAATTAAAATAAACTGGTCATGTTTCAGTTGTCTCCAACCATCTTCGGAATTAAAATTGTTATCAATCGAACAAGGATGTAACTATAACAGTAAGATAAATAAAAATTTTCACTAAAAAAAATAAATAAAATTCTCTATGTGTAATACTAGATAACATTAGGGTTTCAAAATATTACAAGGATGGATAAAAATTTTAATTTAGTTGTAAAATCATGTAAAATGTAAGTTAATAAATAGTGATGTCCAACCGGAGTTTTGCTGATGTAATTCACCAGCTGAATCAAGAAGAACTGAAATTAGCTAGAAAATATGAAAAACTGCTTAAAAAAAAGGTATCTTTGATAAAGGCAATTCAGTTTAACTCAATTTATTATATATATATATATATATATATATATATATATATATTATATATTATAATATATATATTGTGTATAAATATTGATAAAAGTATCGAGCGTGGAATAGAAACAAAACTAAAGTTTATCGGGACTCGTCAGTTCTTCAGGTTCAAATTAAACTCTCATTGCCAACGTTTCGGTCTTTACTTAAAACCTTTTTCATAGGCTTGCAAAAAAAGAGGTAATATAAGAAATAATTCAATCATTCAAAAATCAAACATACATAGAAAGTGCAATTAGTTACAATTAGGAAATTACAATAGAAGTTTTGACTATAGGTTAGTGAGAAAACTTACAGAAGTATACATTTTGAAACAGAAAAACTAAGTATTAAAGTACAAATTATTTTACAATGAAACATAGTACATGGATTTTTAACATATGTAGTCTGAATAAACAGGCGACACTGAACTGAAATAACCAAGCAAGGTAACCAAATTTCACCAGACAACCAAAAAGATACTAACACAATTTTTCATCTATCAACAATGTTTAACTTAACACACCCGAATAAATACTATTTAAATTTGAAATGTCACATATATATTGAATGGATAACTGGTCCTTTCTAATATATAACATTGCCAGAGTTTTCCTTCTCTGTTCATCCATTTCTTTGGTTATTATTTTTATTTCATCAAAATCAAAATTCTGGCCTTCATTAACACTGTGTGCTGCTTATCCCGTGTTATTAATTTCTTTTTTCTTATAGAATAACTGTGCTGGTAAGTCCTTTCCTTTAAAAAACGACTGGTTTCTCCATAATAAACTTTGTTACAGTCTTTGCACTTTATTGCATATATAATATTATTCTGTCATTCCTTTGGAATCTTCTCTTTTATATTTGAAAACAACGATTTCACTTTTCTTTTGCTATAAAATGCTAAATTAATTTGAGGTAAGTGTCTTTTGAAGACTTTTTTAATTGCTACAATCTTTCAATATATGAAACAAAAACATATGATATAAAAAGCTTTCTATCTTGAACTTTTAAGTCAGTATTTGTATCATTTTCTGGCTCTTGTTGTTGCCTTAAATATTTTGACCACAAACGTTCCATCAAATTTCCTGGATAATTATTTTTCTGTAGTAACTCTTTTACCCTTTTCTTATTTTTATCCTACCTTTAATATATGTTGTGTAAAAAATTATACAGTTTGATTTTACACATTACCGTTTGATCATCCTACAGTATTTTGTGTGAAACAGTACCTGATTCTTAGTAGTCTAGTCGACATGTTGCAGATACATTCTGTCTTACTCATGTTTTCTTATGTATTTATTATACGATTTTCATAGAGCCAACATTGCACTGAAATAATAGTTTCAATGAGTGTTTTTGATTTTTCTAAATTTTTTTTTTTGGAGCTTACATTATATTATATAGAGATGTGTGTAATTTCTGTTGAGATTATTATTATATAATAAAAATACTAAACAAAGTAATTAAAATAGAAATTGTTCTCGAGTGTAAGCTACAAATATTTCTTCTACACAAGCGTGCCATATTGTTTTTACTGTGATAAAAAACTCTGAAACGCTATGACAAGTAACGACAAAGAAATAAATAGGACAGTCGTAATTATCTTGTCTGGACGCCTGAAATCTATAATATTTCCTTTGTTTTCCATCTGATTGTGCTGCACGCGTACAGTGAAATGTTCTTGTGGAAGTTCTTTATGAAAAAATGTTATACATTTTTTTTAGTGTGATTATATAGATAAATTTTAGGCGTATTTATTCTTTGAAAAACAATACTAGCTTTCATTTATTAAATTCTGTAAATAATCTTTAAATGTTAAAAATATAGGTAATGATTAACTCAAAGCACTTTTTTATATAATTTTTTTATTTAAACTTGAATGATTAGATATTATATTTATCTCTTGCGTTAAGATGCATAATGGTTTCAAAAGACTTATAGAATAAGTATGGATTTGGAATAGTCTATTGTGAAATTGGTTTACCCACGTATCATTCTGTGAGGGTGTGGGTGCACATGTAGTGTATGGGTGCACGTGGAAGTGAGGGTATATTGATAGAAGTTTGGTTTAGTGTCTGGGTGGATGTTATAGTACAAACTTATTCAGTTTCTCCTACTAATAAAATAAAACTAATTTTATGAAATGCGTTCATCTTCTATTAAGAACAGGTAAAAATTAATAATACATTAGAACAATAAAAGCTACTGGATCCCTTGAGGGTTTTCTGGTCAAAAATTCAATACTCACTTCTCACGTTTCAAAAATGATGAATTGATAATGAAAATATAAATTGTTGAAACATCAGAAGGCAAGGTTGAGTTTTTGACTAGACAGTTCTCAAAGGGTCCTGTAGCTTTAGATGTCGTCGTCTATAATTTAATGAAATTTAAGAACGATTATTTGTGCATGGTTCAAAAAACAGAAAAACGAACCCTGAAGAAAGTGTGTGACTCTTAGTACCTTATTGATATAATTTTAGCAAACTTTGTAATAAATTGTATACTGTTTAAATTAATTGCATACTACTTGACTATAAATAATATAATAAGTTAAACTGATGTGATAAGTCATATGACAGGGCTATGGATAAAAACATGTAGTAAATGAGTTTTTCAAGTAAAGTAATTTCAATATTAGTGTAGTAAAGTTTATTTCATTTTTAACAGAAATTAATATAAATATGGAATATACATCGTTGGCGTCAGTGAAATCCCTGAGGTGAAAGAAGTAATTTGCCTTTCAAATGATTCAATTCAATGGAGTTAAAAAACGGATCTAATATATATGTATGTTTGGAAATTTGTATTCTAACAAAGTTGCGATTGCAGTATTAATATATCTAAGAAGCAGCAAGAGGGTAGAAGTAAGGGATAAAATTGTTATTTGAGTGAAATGCAGCGGTCGGGTGTTGACAATGAAATGAAGGTGCTGAGAAAAATAGTCTCTATTAGGGTAGGTGGGAGCAAATGATGCCCTGTTTGTTTCACACGATGACTTTCCGGATGGTTTATAAAGTCAAGAAAAAGCGAGGGAGAATTATGATTTATTGAGGCACGTTGGCTTTATAAAAAGAACAAGTTTGCCGGCAGGTTGTCCTACTCAGTTGTCCATATTGTTACATTAGAGACTATCCTAACTCTACCCCTCCAGTTAGTGAATTATTTAGAGTTGAATCAATAGTTCCACCTCACCCAGGCAAAATCGCACTAACCCTTTTGTTCTCTTACTTTTAAAAACAAAGTAAAAAAAAAAGTAAGTATTCATTTGAACATGAAACATGTATTTACTATATGGATTGATTCAAATGATATAATTTAATTAAATTATGAATCGATTGAATTTTTTCTAACCTAAACATTAAAGAAATAAATAATTAAAAATGTTAAAATCTAAAAAGGCATTTAAGTATTAGCATAAACATTTAATTTTAAAATATAATTCCAGAAATATCAAAAACATTAAATAAAAAAAATTTTTTTCACACCAAGTTTTGGACACTGATTGTTCCCAAGAACCACAATGAGTGTTCTATTCTTAATGTGTAAGAACTACTGAGAATGTGATTTGTTCTTCTAAACAGATCTTCTTATGAGCATGTCACATTACCTAATTGATTCTGCGTAGGAGTCGATTTTGATCTTTTCAAATATGTTCTGATCTCTTCAAGTGCTTAACATCGGAAAGCTTGAAAAACAAATGATTACGTCTCTTTTATTATATTAGAAAGTATAATTTCTCATGAAAGAAATAAATATTTTGTTTTTACTTTTTCATAACTGTTTATATCAAATTATAATAATTATTAATAATAAGCATATTTCTTGTTTCAATAAACTAAAATTCTTATCAAACATTTTATTGAATAGAGAGGCAAATATCTATTTTGAACGAAATCGGACAGAATTTTTCAGCTTTTATAAGATTGAGGAAAAATCAAAGTTTAATGAGAGAGTTTGAAAAATTGGGATGATATAGTGCACTTTTTATATCTCCGTTTATTTGATTTTCATCTAATATAATTTAATACGTACCACAACAAAACCATGTTGTCAAAACCATTTTATCACAAAAATTCTATTAGTGTAGTCTGGAACTGTATTACCTCACGTATGAACGCAGGGTATACAGCTAACACATTTAGGTTTTCGTCTTCCAAGATGATAAGGAAAAAGAATCTAACTGGTTTTACGTTCAATCAACTCCTCCCCCCCCCCCCCCCCAATTGATGCACCAATTATAATTCCTTCATTGATTTAAGGTGTATTTAGAAAAATAGTTCATGATTCAGAGCAGTTAGAACTTAAAAGAACAGTTTACAAGTTTCTTCAACAGACATTATTTTCCTAGTTACAATTTTTTGTTATTGTTAATAAATTGAGCATTACTTATTTGCAACCAAATTTTTGAAAAAACTATATAAACCATAAATTAAGTAAACTATAACGTTATAAAACTTGCTTCTTTTTTATAAGAAGTAACGTTATAAAAGCACGAAAGTGAATCAATTTGCTAATTAATGATGTGTATTAAAATTGTATTCTTTATTTACAAATATACAACTACGCATATTTTGAACTACGTTCATTTTAATGCCCATGGGTAAAGAATGAACTGGTTCAACTTTTCACTTTGTTTTATAGTATATTATCGTAGTAGTACATCCCTCGGCAATCTTCTCTTGAGTCGTATTAAGGAATTTTTGGAAAGTGAGGAGGAAGCAAGGATTCGTATAAATAGATTTGTATGAGAGGAAAAGTTATTGTGAAATGACTTCTACCGTTCAGAGACTACATTTTGAATGAATGAACTTTTTAAGTCTCTATGAAGCTTGTAGTTTTTGACGTAATAAGGAGCATTTGTAATAGTATGGATGATTCATGATTATAACGAATGTAGTCTATGAATATTGGAAGATTTTGAACAACCTCATAGTCATTTTGTTCTTCAGTAGGTTTGTTGTTAGGTAATCAATACAGCTGGGTCAAGTGGTTTGCAAATACATTTGCTTTTTCTTCATCACTCTTGATCCATATGCCATTAACTTGGAGTGCGAAGGAATTTTTCTTATCTTTTAAATATTGTTTGGTCTCTCTCGATAGAAAGCCGTATGCAATAGTTAGCTGTGTAAGTTTTTGTTCATCTTGTTGTTTTTTAAATGAGTGTATCTGTTTGTGTAATTTGTGAGTCAGTTTATTGAATACTGTCTTGTCACTAGGCAGTTTCATTTGTTGCCACTTTTTCTTGCTGTTCTTTTTAATCTGATTGTTTTTATAATATCAGACGGCAGTTTATATTTGTTTGACCAGTGTTTTTTCTTATAGATTGTCGCGTTGTTAATTGAGTTGTATATTGTCTCTGTGAATGACTACAACTTGATCAATATCTTCAGTTTTTTTTAGTCTGATGTTCAATTCGACACTGTTACTTACCTCAAGTTGAAAGGCTCCCCAATCTACCGTACCATGGATTAATGAATTTAGAGGAAAATAAGATGCTGAGTGGTTATAGAGTGTATGAAGAATTGGAGAATGGTTAGAAGGGAGTTTATGAAGGTTCTTGATCGTAAAGAAATATGAAGGAGGTAGAAAAGAAATAAATATGTCTAGTATATCCACCAGTTTTGAAGGGGAAGAGAGTCAGTAGGTGAGACCTGAAGGTGACAAGATTTGATAGCTGTTGTTTGCTACATTTTGTTATAGAACTTTTTTTTTAAGGTTAGATACTCGGCATCCCCATTGTATGTACTTAGCATTAAGGTCTCTTCCTGCTATAAATTTGGTACTTAAGGTTTTGAAAAGGGATTGGCAGTCATGGTAAGAAATAGATTTATTTGGAGGCCAGTGACCAGAAGAAAATAGTATTACTGATAACTTAGTTTGTTAAGAAACTGAGGATGCTTGTACTAACTCAGTAAAGTAAGAAGGAAGCAGACAGTGGGAAAGGGTTGATGTTATAAAAATGGCTGCTTCTCCATGATCAGGATGATCGGCTCTGTACAGTCTGTAGTCTTGTATGTAACACCGTGATATGTCTGTGAAGTGAGTCTCACAGACATGCATAAGATCAAGGTTAATCCTTCTGTAATGTAGTAGTATGTCAAGTTTATTGGTATGTCTTGCTAGTCCATTAACATTCTATAGAAGCATTGTTAGAAAGTAGCGGGGGAGTATTAATTGATTATTGATTAGTATTGATGGAGAAAAAGAATTCATGACTTTGTCTAGCAGTAAGACAAGGAGAGAAATAAGTGGTTTTAATTCGGTCAGAAGTGAATTTAATGTGATTGTGTTATCAGGAGTGGAAACAGGTGGTGGAGGGATGTATGTAGGTTGGCGTACCTGATGATGACGTGGCTGGGGTTTGTTGGAGGTGGCAGTAGTGTATGGCGCTTTTGGCATGGGCTGAGCCTCGGGCAGTTGATGTCGGAGAGCTATTTCGAGTCTCTTTGAAGAACTTATTTTTCTAAAATAACTTATTAATAAGACATGCATATTTACAATGTTCTCCTTGTCAGTGATTTTTTTTTCTCCCAGTATTTTCAACAAATGCAATATTTATTTAAACATAATCACTTATGTTTAACACATTTGACATGCTACAATAGACATCTCAATAAATTATACAGCATTGCAATAATATAAATAACCATTTCTGTTAATTATCTCTAGCAATATCCCAAACAAATTGAAATACAACTATTGTATCAAGTAACATTATAGAACACGATATTGCTTTCAATTCATTCAAAATCATTGTATAATATCTGAATTAAACATCAATCTTCCAAAAAACTTGAATTTTTTGCATAACATTGCAATCATATTATTGATATATAACATAAAGAGGAGTTGTTAAATGTTTGAAACTTTCGTTTATAAATAAAAAATGTTACTTTATTTTTTGCGTTTATTCAACGTATTTCTTTCATTTGACATTATCTATTGGAGTATTTTAGTTTACTCAAACTTTAATTAATGAAAGTGACAAAAGCATTCTGGATGAAACCAGCGTTCTAGAATTAAGAATTTACTGTATTTTCAGCTTTGTTCCACATAAGGTTCTATCGTAGAAACTACAATTAATAGGAAGTTAGAAAAATAATGTTATTGACATGAAGAGAGAAGTATTTTGTCTTGGTCGCTATATAAGCTCATATTGTAAACTCACTTGATTACCTTGGTACACAGTGGTTGACTTGCCTTGAAATTTTGTGTTCACCTCAAGCTATTTTGTACTTCTCACTTGAGGTCTTAATTATAACCCTTGTTGTTGAAAGCATTACTAAATAAATCAATTTAAATTAGTAGTTATATTATAGTTTTTTGATAATGCTTAGCTAAGCTTTATAAATATTCAAAGTTACAACATTTTCAGTTGTACAATAAATGTATTATATCAACTTGCTAATTACATTTGAAATTGTATTATCTTAAAGAACAATTAGTTTTTGTTATGAGTTTCACAGGAACTCATAGCATAGGAGTGAGCTAGTTGACTATGAATAATAAAAAAATTTGAAAAAAATTGTATTCAATCATTTGTGATTATACATATTTTTATTACTGAGCATAATAATATAAAATTACCCTAAGAGCAGTAAATTTGGAGAGCATAAGGGATAAAAAACTAACCAGTTTTGAATAAAGAAGAAAAAATAAATCCATATCCTAATATATTTATTTATATTTATTAAAAACTGTCGGATAAAAGTACATCTGGCTTATGATTGTCAGGAATGTATAGATTATGTTCATAAGACTATCAAATATACAATTAATTTAAAGATTATACTTTCGAATTATTATTTTAAGATCATACTTGATAAATAATTTGAAATTTATTGCTATAGTCTTAAGCTGAAGTTAGAATTGTTAATCAGGGTTGAGGCAGAAACAAATGGAAGCAGAGGCCTTGTTTGAAGTCGCCTGGCCCAGTGGAGGGTGAATGCGTGTTTGCACTCATTAGATTGTGTCCACTGCTTTGATCAAACGTTAGCGTCCATCAACACACTCGCTTTTCCTTTGCTCCTTGTTTAAACCTCCAACAGTTTACACCTAATTAATTACTACTGTTAAAACATTTATTTCTACTCCTGTCAAAATTGATTTCTCTAATATTTACTTGAATTGTTACCGTGTAAAGCTTTGGATATATCTTTTTTTCTTCTTTTTTCTGGATTCAATTCAACAAATATTAGCCAAACACTTCAAAGAAATCTCTCATATAACAAATTGAATATTCAAATGTGATTAACATTTCTCTTGCTATGCAATTTTTCTGATATTGCTTACAATTAGCACTTTTTTAAATAATTAACTAGACAATACGACGTCCAATAGGTCAGCGTTCATGTAATTTTTTTCTATTGTATTTCCCTATTGTAGCACAAAAGAAAAATAATTTTTTTTGAGCTCGTATATTAATATTTTGGTTGGTTTGCACTGAATGCAGGTCCAACTTATTTTTACTATCTGAATATAGGCCGTACTATGTCAAAAAAAGAACATTACATTTTAATGTTTTTCTTACAAATATTTGTAAAAATATACCACAGAAATGTTCTTATACGTGAATTCTAGCATGAATAAAAAAGATAGCATAAGACAGGAAAACAGATACATTCACAAAGAAGGGTATATATAAGGCAAGAAAACAAAATATATAGTTAAATTTCTATTAAACATTATATTATGTACATTCTAGTTAAAAGTATTTTTATTAGTGAAGTTTTCCGAGGAAGATAATAGAAGTTCCTACGAATCTCTACTGGCCTATTATGTGAATTATATGTAGCAGAGAGTCCCTTCCTAAGTTTGAACCTAGCATCTGTTTACAAATTAGCAATAATCATTCAGTAAATGAAGATTTTATTTTTAGAGTTTATATGATGCCTGTATGGAATTTGTCACCACGTGTCTTATTTTTTGTTTAGTTTACTTTACCTGTCAATCATTACATTACTTCGTACTATTTAATGTTTTTCTTTTAAATATTTGTAAAAAAGTAGTACCCACCAAAATATTCTTCTTCATGAATTCTAGTATGAATGAGTAATATAGTATAAATTACAAAACAGATACATTCACAAAGGAGAATATAGATAAACCCGTAATGTACATAGAATATCAGTAATGAAGAGTTTAACTGGCCAGGCTTTCTACTTACGCATTACAGTTTAAGAACAATCATTGTATTCATTTGAATTTGGTTGTCCCCTTCTGAAGAGGGCAATGCTCGTTACTCTTGGACCAGGGCTTGCAATGATAGTTAATTTGACCCATCAGGGCCTCATTATGGGGAGTCATTAGTACCATAGTGAACGACAAATAGGGAGATTGTAAATCTCTCGTTGGCTAAAAGCCACCTGGTTTATGTCGATAAAGTGCTAGAGAGTCGTTAAGGTCTCTCTATTCGTAAAATAATGGACTCGAGAGAGGGGTGGTATCTAATCGTCCCCACTTTGAGATGAAGTCAAAAGTCAAAGCCTCTACCAGACAAATACCAGTTGTCCAGACCATTCAGCTGAGTTCATGGCCCGTTTCTGCTGTTAGGGGTTTGGGGTGTCTAGCTCCCCGGTATGCTAATCAGGCATCCTCACGTAGAAGTTACTGCTTCTTACACAGCAACGACAAGAGTCTACCCAACTTGGGTGAGAATCAAACAGTCACTACTAGTCTGACCTCTAAGGCAGTCTGGAGAGTAAACCCTCAAGGGTCCCAGCCGCCCGTAGTACCGACCTGTTTTAAGAGTGTCGGATCAAACTCCAGACTGACCCTGCTCAGCTGCAGGTAAGATCAGTGACCTCTGTAGCCTCTGGTTCAATGAACATGTGGAAATAAAGCCAATGCAGCTTGTGGAAGGGTTGCATGTCTCTAGTAGGAACAGATGAAGAGTTTAATGAATAACTTTGATTTATGCTAAAAGTATAATAATGATGGATTGTTCATCCAGGTTGGGGAACACGAGGATAAACACTTGCCATATAAAAAGATGCAAATTATCACTCTCTATGGAATATACACAACGTGTCAAACCACTGTTTACTTCTATAATAAATGAATAAATAAAATATAATATAATAATATATTATAATGTAATAAATTAATTAAAATTCTATAATACTCTTTATTTCTTTAATAATAATAATATAATATTATTATACGTTAATACAGTGAAAACGTGCAGAAGTTAGTCTATTTTATTCATATGAAAAGAACTATAATTCATTTTTTTACTGTACATAATCAAATAATATTTTGCATCATGGAACTTAAAATATTTAAAACGTAATGTTATTTTAGTGCTTAACATACTATTAAAGCTTGAGGATACTATTTTCCTATGATAACATGCAACAGGTTATTTTTATGACAATACGTATACTCCAATAAAATGGTGAAGCAGCAATTATTATAAGCATCAATAGTGTTGGAAACATGCTGGTTAGTATGAAACACTGATTAATTAGCTATTCACCTAATACATATAATTGTAATTAATTTGAAGAATTCATTATAAAATGTAGCTGGTTCTGTTGGAGTAAAGAAACAAGCGGGACATTTAAGTTGCAGAGCAGCGTGATGGGATTACATACTAAGAAAAGCATGGGGTAAGACTAGGTGACAGTTGGCTGAGTCACTGCTTCGTGCACAAGGATCCATCAGCAGTTTTCAAAGAGGCCCTTCTGGCACTCGTGGTGAAACAATAGTGCCCTCTCATTAGGAGAGTTCCCATCACACATAGGCCTGGCCGACCGCTTTGTCGTCCAGTCTCGCATCTGACAACCTCCTTCAACCAATCTCGCTGTTCAGGCCAAACCTTCCTTTAAAACATTGCACTCCCCCACCCCTCTGCTTCAAAGCATCCCCCATTCCCCAACCCCTCTCAAATCATACAGTGTTTGACAAAAAAAACAAAACAACAAACACGCCACAAACAAAGATCATACAGTTCACTTTTGACACCAACATTAACAACTGCAGTGAGAAAAATTAAAAACTCTTTTTTTTTCCTGTCTTTTATGAGAGAGAAGAAAAATACTGCGTCAAATAACAGAGTCAGCAACTTGTAAAGAAAGCATTTCTGGTCGAAGAACTCAACTAAATATAATAAAAAGTCTCAAAGGAATATATTCCCGTTATATGCACCTTCAAAGAGCTGGATGGAGAAATATTACTCCAAATTTACCACCTCACATCACAAGAGTAAAACACAATTATATTATTTTTCCAATTTTCTAGGTCAAAAATTTTCCAATATGTCATATAAAGCACAGTATTATACTAAAATTATCTTATGATTTTAATTTTTCATTAATAAATTTTTGAGTTTCTTAAATAAGTTTCTATGAAATACAAATGTACAGCTATACAAATATTTTTGACGTCCATCATTATTATGCACTTTTATTCATATATTTAAAGATTATATATCTCCCCTAAGAAGGTAATGTTGAATTAATTACCTGAGATATTGTAGCTGCAACATCATTTATAACATATTCTACCAGCTTAGAATTATGAACTATAACTGTAGGGCCCAACATTTATTCCTTCATCTTGTAAGTAGAATTGTAAAAATGGTGTTAATAAAATAAATGCTCGGGAACTTTTTTTAATAATATGATTGAATATAGTTGAAGATAAAACAATCATATTATTCTGATTAGTTTTTACAATAATTTTCATTAGTCAGTCCATTATACGTCCATGAAAGGAAAATAATGGTATGGCTGTGTTTATTCAAAAAATGCTATAAGTAAACTTTTCCATAACTTCAGAAATTTAAGTATCATTACATTCGAAATGCACATCCATGTAATAAAATGAATCCAGGTATTTATTAAACCGAAACTAATATTCTAAATTGACATGAAAGTAGTCAATGAATTGTTTTATCCATATGTCAATTGTCATATTAGTTGCTGAAATGTTTTGGCAATTCTGCCCAGGTTCGGGGTAAAATTTCCAAATACTGATTGAAGAACAATCAAGTTGATAGCTATTATGCATTTTCTGAAATTAATGTAACATGGCAAGTATTATTTTATTGGTTTTCATTTCTTTAATGGAAGCATTGAGCCTTCAATTTTTATTAAAAATACTATCATGACTTATCTAATTTGTGAATAGTTTTGTCTACATTTTATTTTAGGGAATCAGATTACCAATCATGTCTTGAGGTATGAAAGTAAGATTTGGTTTGCAAAGGTAAGCAGAAGAAAATTAATTATTTCTGATTGAACAGAAAAGTTACGTTCAGTTTGTCACTATATTTTACTATAAGTTATAAAAGTATCATGGTAAGAATGTTTGTTTTATTTCCATGAGATGATGTCAGTACGTTATCCAAATCTTATGGTTTCTAAATTATCAAAACTTTTGGATTTCTTGACTGAAAAAATGTATAGATAGACTAATTTCTGTCCAATTTATTTTTGCTACCCTGACTAAATACACTTCATAAAGTATTTACATTTTATTAGACTAGCAACTAATTTCTAGATTTTTTTTAAACTCCATCTGTAATTTATGTTTTTCCTTTATTGTTATAGATCATTCAAGAGATAATATCTTGGTTTATTAGAATCTGGTTTTTTGTTTTCTTTGTTTATATCACTTTTCAGGTTATTAAAATTAATAAATATTGCGATGATAAAATATTATAATATTAGATTGTAGGGCAAAAAGCTAATGAAATAGTCTCCACATATACAAATTTAATGGTATAAACAACGTGTTTCGAACACGTAGTGTTCTTCCTGAGGCATTAAGTAAGGGTGAGTGTCTGTGGCACAACTCATCACGGTTGTACCACAGACGTGTTCGAAACGCGTTGTTTATACCATTAAATTTTTATATGTGGAGACCATTTCATTAGCTTCTTACCCTAAAATGAGTAAATACCACATAGTAACTGATTTCACTACGTTAGAATAATATTAGATTGTAAATATTAATATTTAAATTATTAAATGTCATAATCAAAATATACGTACTTTTAACATTTCTTTAATTATGGCGCTTAAATAAATATTTTAAAGCCTCATAAGTTATTAATGTTATTTGTTTTGTGTTTGGAGATGACATAGCTAAAAGAAAAACTTATAATTACTCTGACAACATTAAAAATATAAATTTTCATTGAAACGTACCTCGCATTGGCAGTCTTCACCTCAATGAATAACTATTAAAGCAACATTTGCAGGAAAATTCCAATCAAACGACACGAAAACGTTTCTAGAAGAAAGTTTAGAAGTGTAGAACATGGATTCTACATGCTTTAGGTAAGAACAACAAAACGTTATTCATTTCATCATTTTTGTCTGCCGCAATCCCCATTTGTTTGCTTGCTACCTGTTAATTCTACTCATTGTTTTAAATCATCATTACTATAGGTGAAAAATGATGCCTTTAGAATAATATTAGGAATCATAAGGAATAGTTTAATCTTAATAAAAAAGCGACAAGGCACCTTTAACATCGCTGTCTCATTAGGGATGTTTTACACCAGATGGTATCATAATGGGTAATCAATTATGAGTTGCTTGAAAGAAATGAAAAGATCGATGAAGTACTCTGTTCAACAGTTAAAATAAACCAGCAAGTTTGTTTAAGAGAAGAGCAATAATCGACAGCATAGAGCTCTTTTGCTGCACGACATATCTCCATGACGACTACTATAAGAAGCTCACGCAAACGCATGGCTGGAAAGTACTGCCAGACGCAAGTCTGTATAACATGCCCTATTCGATACAAATAGATTTATATTTATCTTATATTCCAAATGCCAAGTGTAGTATTTCCTTCACTACTGATGCTAATTTGAAAGCATAATCGGATAAATTTTTTGAGTCAATCCTGATGATTCCTACAATGAAGTATCGAAGATATTATTATATACTGAGAAGAAGTTATAAACACCAATGGAGCATATATCCTTGATAAATTTGTTGATCTTTATTAATAGATAAATTCAACTAGAATTGTGAAACTATTGTCAAAATTTCCAAGGGAACTTATGAACAGATTGGCTAAAAGAGGGAGATATTGCAGCTCACAGGAACACCTATATTGTTCTTTTCAAAAAAATTATTATTAAAAATAAATTAATTATATTTTAGGTGTCAATCTATCCTTATTCATGTATGTTTTGTAACTTATTTTTGAATATTTGAATGGCTTTCTCATATTTTGAAATGTAACGTAATAAGTGAATATACACTATTATTTAAATAAAGAAGTATATATTTTATCGAAGTATATATTTTGAAAATCCTTTTTGTTGTTTGTATGCTAATAATTTATATAAGAGTTTTAAATTATTGTAGTCAAAATGAGTTCTTGGATGATCTGGGGATAGTAATACAGCGAGTCCGTGAGGGTCGAAAAGGCACTCGTCACGTGGACTCCCTCCCCTGCTGCAACCCCACGCCGGATGTGCTGACTCACCCACCACCACGGAAGAGCCACACGGTGCCGAATTACCAACCAATGTTCTCTTTATTCTTATTGGTGTGCGCGCTATGGCAGAATCAGGCAGTACCATGTTTAACAAAGCGTGTGCTCTGTCAGCGATTTTCTTTTGTCCCAGTACTTCTCCACTACCATGACTTTGACTAGATACGCCAAAACATAGCAACCCATCAAATAAAATAGAAGTTACGTTCCACAATAATTGAGGAATTGTAGAAGTAAATTAAGAGGAATGTACATACATAATTGGTATAATTTTCTCATTAGGAATAAGTGAGCAAATTTGTATTACGAACTATATAAAGTCTACTAAGCAAAAAATACTTATTTAACAAATATTTATTTTAATTACTTAAAAAGTAAAAAGCAAATAAGTAAATATAAATATTATAGTTCAAGATTTATGAACAGTATCAGTACTCTGATACTAAGATGTATATCAGAGTGAATATACATATATTATAAATATTGATAAAAGTATCGACCGTGGAATAGAAACAAAACTAAAGTTTATCGGGACTCGGTCAGTTCTTCAGGTTCAAATTAAACTCTCTTTGCCAACGTGTCGGTCTTAATTTAAAACCTCTTTAATAGACTATGCAACTACGCCACTTTTTTAAACATTAACTCATATCACATCCATATGTTAGCAATCCATCATATCCATATCACAGTATATGGATGTAATGTGAGTGAATGTTTAAAAAAGTGGCGTAGTTGCATAGACTATGAAAAAGGTTTTAAATAAAGACCGAAACATTGGCAATGAGAGTTTAATTTGAACCTGAAGAACTGAACGAGTCCCGATAAACTTTAGTTTTGTATATGTATATATACACATTGGATTTATAGTAAATATATGTAGTTAGAGTATGTATTAAAAATATAAATGAATTAATTTTTGATTTCATATATTATTGTAAAAGTTGTCATTATGCTAATCAATACATTAAAACTGAAGAAAATAATTAAAGTAATACAATGAAAACTTGCTGGACTATCTAAATCAAACACCTAAATGACTATGGTGGTTAAAATAGAAATGGTGCAAATTTATAAAATCTGACATTAACAAATAATAACTAAGCAACTAGGCAGATGAGTTACAGAATGTATTCGTGTATTCAAAGAAATTTCAAAATAGCAGGAAAACCAACAAAAATAGTTAAAAATAAAGCAAATTAAGAAAAAGATATGAAATTAAAAGTAAACGTCACTATATAATTGTAATAAATTCAATTTGACATTTTATAAAACCAGTCACAAAAATTCATATATTTCTGAATTAAACACATATCTTCTTATGACATAATGTCATATATGACTATAATGTCATATATTGAATTATAAAGGAGGAAAAATGTTTCCTTATTTGGTGGAGGTTTTCCTATCGTTTGATTGGATTTTTCCAGCCAATAGTGGTTTAATGGTTATTCATTGAAATCAAGATTTCCACAGTGAAGTACATTTCAATTAAAATTTATTTTCTATGTTGTTCCAGTATATATATATATATATATATATATATATATATATATATATATTCATATATATAAATCTTTCACATAAATACGTGAAATAACAATCAATGATCAAACCACAATATGCAATGGGAAAACAAGCCTGAGATTTCCCATTGACCATAACAAGCGGTCTTCGTCAGAGTCAGGGGATTTTGACACTGACGAAGACCGCTTGTTACGGTTAAAAGATCTTAGTCTTGTTTTCCCATTTCATATTGTGATTTGATCTTTGATAATATATAATATACATAAAACGATTTTTTCCATGAACACGTGAAATAACAATCAATGATCAAACCACAATAAGAAATACAGTGTTGATTGTATTAGAAATTACAATGTTACTAATGTTACTAATTACAAAATTACAATCTACCACTATAATAGAGTTAATTAAGTTATGTGTGGTAGATTGTCATTTTCAGTTTGAAAATAATTATTATACACAAAAATTTGGGCTTGCAATGGGTAACTGATTATCCACATTGCATTATATACTAAATTTTGTATATACTAAATTTATACATGGAGTTTTTTGAAAGGAAAATGTTTAGCTCAATATTGCCTACACATGTTAAATAATATAGATATGTTGACGATATACTTTGCATCTGTCCTAATTCTATAAATTAAGATTATTTCCTAATAACATTGAATTCATTAGTGCCGACAGTCAAATTCACAATGGAAATGGTAATTTACCCTCCTTAGATTTCCTGATCCATAGGTTACCTAAAGAGTTACGCTGTAGTGTATATAGAAAACCTACGAATGTACTTGCATATGTTCACTTTTATTCTTCCCATCTAAAAAATGTTAAAATTTCTGTTTTTAGAAATATGTTTTTGAAGTCGTTAAGAGTGTGCTCTGCTGAATTCCTTAATGAAGAGATTAATAACATTAGGTCAATTGCCCTTTCATTAAAATACCCCTCCTCTTATATCGATTTAGCTTTGAAGGGTGCAAAAAAGCTTTCTCTAATACTTCAACAGAGCTCCATTCATTATCAAAGTTTATAGTTTTGCCATATCATGTACCCCCTTCCAAGATTAGCCAAACAGATATTTCTGCATCTGGAGTTTCAGTTAAGTTTTTACTCTGACGAAGACCACTTGTTACGGTTGAAAGATCTTAGTCTTGTTTTCCCATTTCTTATTGTGGTTTGATATATAATATATATATATATATATATATATATATATATATATATATATATTGATAAAAGTATCGACCGTGGATTAGAAACAAAACTAAAGTTTATCGGTACTCGGTCAGTTCTCCAGGTTCAAACTAAACTCTCATTGCCGAGGTTTCGGTCTTTATCTAAAACCTTTTTCAAAAACAGAAGTAAAAATTTTGAAACAGAAATACTAAGTATTACATTACAAATTATTTTACAAAGAAAAATAGTCTGTGGATTTCATCAACAACTGTAGTTTGATTGAACACGTGACACTTTCAAACAACAGTTGTTGTTAAATCCACAGAGTATTTATCTTTGTAAAATAATTTGTAATGTAATACTTTGTTTTTCTGTCTCAAAATTTATACTTGTGCCTAAGAAAAAGGTTTAAAATAAAGACCGAAACTTTAGCAATGAGAGTTTAGTTTGAACCTGAAGAACTGACCGAGTCCCGATAAACTTTAGATTTGTTTCTATTCCACGGTCGATACATTTATCAATATATATATATATATATATATATATATATATATATATATATATATATATATGATTATATATTGATTATTATATATATATTGATATATGATTTGCGCTCCGTTCTTCGACGTGGGGAGATCTCTCTCACTTCGTCCTCTCTACTAGTCTACTCTCCTGATGACGAACAACAGTTCGAAATATTGAATTCTGTAAGTTTTCTTTGTATTCTTTTTTCTGTGTCGTGCTTTGTGTAATTTAAATTTATATATATATATATATATATATATATATATATATAACATGTTTAATTTATATTATTGACAGTTTAATATTTAAATTTATTAATTTATCATAAATCTAAAATATTGAATAACATAATTATAGAATTGAAAATTAAATATCTAGCTAAGACCAATTCTAACTTGCATGATATCCCAAAAACAAGATTTTATAGTTCATCTATTGTTAAAAAGAAGAAAACTATTAGAATTAACCTGAATGGTAGAAATTCCTTATGTTTTTTTTTTCTTTTTGTTATTAGAAGTAAATATATTTTAAATTGCATTCTTCAGAATTCATACAGTTTCCGGAAATAGGACGTTACTGTAAATTGGAAAGGAGGGTCAATTGTTTTATTTAGAGCTAAAAAAGGCTACCCATGTTAAAACTTGTTTTTTATTCACCCCAAGTGAAAGGGGACTACATAACTTAGCTCTCGACAAGGGAGAGTACCATGCTACCGACCAGAATAAACTCCAAACTTTCTTTCGTTCCATATATCGTTCACTAGAAGAATAAATTAAATTTATTGTAATATATAACACGCTCAAAAAATATATCTTGCACAATACTGATATTGCATTCACTACTCACTTGAAACACTTCACATCTTTAGTAAAACTTAAATTTCAACATTTAATTTCACAAACTTCTATCAGGAGCGAAGGGAAAGGTATATATACATCGATAAAAGTATTTCAAATAAACTCCTGAAATAGTAATCAATGATCAAACCACAACATGAAATAGTAAAACAAGATTAAGAACTTTAAACTGTAACAAGCAGTCTTCGTCAGAGTCAAAAACCTAACTACAGTTTTGATCAGTGGTTTGATCATTTATATATATATATATATATATATATATATATATATATTCGATGAAATTCGATCCGATATGGACAAATACAGTTCAGTTTACATAATGAAACATAAATAAATTGGTTTTGTTCATTGTATACTACAGATATTAATTTTTCATTTCTTGTTATCTTGATTGCAATCCACGGATGGAGATGGTTTCCAACCAACTCTGTACCAGTGCGCTTGGGAAAGAATCCTGTTGGACAGTTTCAAGTTTATATATATATATATATATATATATATATATATATATATATATATTATATGTTCAAACAATAATAAGATGGGAAAAAATAAGGGCTTTCAATCGTAACAAGCAGTCTTCGTCAGAGTCAAAAACCAACTAAAATACAATTTGTAGAAACATCATGGCGAGAGGTTGAGAAGAGTCTTGGAGAAGAGAGCCATTTTAAAGGCTGTAAAGTGCAGAAATGGACAATAGTCCAGGGATAGAGTAAACAAAGAAGTACAGAAACAAAAAGTAAAGAACTATCCGCTAGCTGTCAATCCTCTTCGATGAGACTATACTCTCTTCAAGACTGAGTTTAATTTGAAAAGCTCTTTAGTAATGTTTATAATATTAGATCTATTAAATTTAATCAGAAGAGATAAGATAATATTTATTAACAACAACTAATTTTCATGGTTGATAAATTTCGCTCTTGGTTCAATCAAAATGATTTCCATTACTTACGAGTATATGCAAGAATAGGACATTAATTTTTTCCTATTTAGTTATGTTGCAATGGTGTTTGTTCTCCTAGTGTCTTAAATTTTACCAGTTTGACTAATATAAATTTTATGTAAATTTTTGCAAGGGATTTTATAAATTCCAGACCTGGAACTGGGCCTCGGATTTTATACATTCTCAAAATCTGGAATTCCAAATCTTTGGGAGAGTTTTATTTTAATGTATTGCCTACGTTATTACGATTAGAAAAAAACTATATTAAAATCGTTTTTACGTGCAAGTCTAGGGAGAGGGTTCAGTGACTCATGATATGGTAAAACTAGAATTTGTCAATGAACGGGGCTCTGTTGAAATGCTGGAGAGAGTATTTTTAACACACTTTCATTGAAGTCGATATGAGAGGAGGGACGTTTTAATGACAATTAGAACAACAATAGAACAATTGACCTATTGCTGATTAACGAATTTTTGACGATACATTATGCATCTGTCCTATATCCATGAATAAACATAGTTTTCTTATAAAATTAAATTCATTCAGTTCATTTAAATTCAGTTCACAATGGAAACAAAGTATGTTGTAATCTGCCTTTCTTAAATATCCTGTTCCATAATTTACTAAAAGTGTTACGTTTTAATGTATATAGAAAACCTACTAATGTGCTTGTATAAGTCCGTTTTTATTCTTCCCATCCAAGAAATGTTAAAGTTTCTTATTTTAGACATGTGCTTTTGAGAGCGTTAAGTGTGTGTTCCCCTGAGTTCTTTAATGATGAGATTAATTATTATTAATTATTAACTATTTGACATATTATATTCCTATTGGAATGAAGACAAATGCTACTTTGCCTAAAATAGAAACAAGATTCAAGAAATGAAAAATTAATATCTGCAGTATACAATAGAGGAAACCAATTCCCAATCACCAATCAAAAAAATCAGAAACGAAAAGTATAACGGGGTTTAATGCTGAGAGAGGCTCATGTTTTCTGCCAATATCAAAGAGGGACTGTGTACCCTCTATATCCAGTGGCGGAACAGAAGAGGCTTCTCTGGGTAGCAATTCACAGGGACCTTTTAACAGACGCACACTTGGACTCAACTAGGCCTTCAGAATACTCTATTCATACAGGTCACCACCTAAACTAATCATATATCTTTCTCGGACAGCTCATACAAACCATATAAATATATATTTGCACTATGTATAATTTTTGGTAAAAATGAACTTGACATGAACTGACATCTTTCGACTAGTACGACCTCCATAATATTTTTGAAAATGACTCTTCTGTGTGTGTCACTAGCGAGAACATTACAGACCCATGTGTATTCAAACTTTGAGGGTATTATAAAGCCGTAAGAAGTTTAACTAAAAAAAAACATAAATTTAAAAATTACAGAAAGGTGTTTTTGAGATAATATATGTTGTATTTTACTTGTGATTGTTTCGAAAAGCTTGTGGACACGATATAGATAGAGATGCAACACGGTCTTAGTGAAGTTGTACCCAAAAATTGCACCATTCCTTATTCTGTGCAGAGTATGATTTTGCTGAAATTAGATTGACAAGAAGGAGTTGTTAAGATAGAATTCATGATTCTGAAAATATTTTTTTTTCATTTTAATCATCAAACTATAGATGAAGGAAATTTTATCAAATAAATAAATTTTAAATTGCTAAGGTTAGAAAAAAATAGAAAATGTTTAGAATTTTGTAAAGCCAATAATATTAATTTGTAGCTATGAGTTCATATTCTACCAAATAATTTCTTACAGTAGAAAAATTCCTTTTGTGACCTCAAAAAATATATATGTTAAAGGGTTAATCCAGCTTAGCCATTCGTTAAAAACTCCAACGCCTTGCATACATCTGTGTGTTACATTTTTAGTATTTTTAATAAAGAGGTGAGTGTGACTCATTTTATTTTTTGAGGCTTACTTTCTTTCTGAAATAATTTACTTCAGCACAGCATTATTTTCTAACCCCACACAACATATGTACGCAATTATAAACAGTTAAATACAGCACAATGAAATTATGTCAGAGAAATCAGCCTAAAATTAATAAGCAATTTAAAAACTACCAATAAGTGTGGTTATTGCCAAGGAAAGAAAGGTAGGAAAACTTAAAACTCACTTATGATAACGAATAACCTGCTGTTCCTGCTCCTTTTTTTCTTTTTTACAGCAACATAGACTTTTCAAACAGCATCCAATCAAATAGTATCGTTCATAGGTTTGCAGAAATACATTTCAAGTTCATATATATTACTAATACACCTACGAACAACAAAATTCTTATAAGTAAAAAGACATATGATAATGAACAATGTATCATGTTTTACAGCTTGTGATTGATGATTGTCTTTGCAATGTTTTGTTATTAATCTACATCTAGTACCTTATAAAAAAAATTAATGTAAAATCTATACTTCTAGATTATTTGATAACCTAATGTCTAGTTTTTCAGTAATTTTAAATCAATAAAAATTAACTTTAATATCATTATTATCTCAAAAATAACAGGAACTGACCACCTGCTGTACCTTATTGTTTATATTATTATTCGGGGGTGACTATAGAACTGTTTCTTAAAAAAAATATTCTACTTACCCTATTCTGTACTAAAGTACCCTGGCAGTTGGATTCGACGCCCTTAAGAAGCTCAGCACTTTTGCTAGTTCCAGTGGTAAAAGTATTTCTATGTTTTTGTTGAGTGTTCCGCAGCACCTACCTCTATGCAGCAAAGTGGTTTGACAGTCAGCCAGCAGATGGAACGGTGTCTCTTTCTATTCTTTGCAGAATCTGCACAAACCATCATTGATAATGCCCATTCAGGCTCCCTAAGTTTCGTGAGACAGTGACTTTCTTTTTTCTTCTTCGGGACAGTTTTCTTCGAGTCCTTAAGTGCAATTGTCGGAGATTGGCTCCTACTAGTCAGCGTGTTTGGACTCTCTGCGCTTCCGGAGGATAGTCTCCGGATTTCCTTCTCCCTAGTACTGTACAGAGGAAAATTCCTGAAGCTCTATTGGTGGTATATTGTCCGCTCTGGCAGAGCACCGCATACTGGAGTAAGGCTATTTACTCAAGGTGGTCTCCTGAGACTCTGTTTGTAATACAGTAACCCCTGTATCATCCATGCTTCGGCATGCATCGCATAACGCCTTGGATTGTGACTGAGATAAGAGGAGAGGATTTGGGACGTTGGAAGAATTGAGAAACAACAGCGGTCAAGCCTAGCCCGTGCAACCTTCTCCTCCTCTTTGGTTTCTCCCTGCATTTAGCAGGTTAACAGAGTAGTCTCGTGAAGGCAGAAAGTCGGAGTTGAGTGCTAGAGGTTATAAGAGACGCATAATCACTCCATTACTACCCCTGGTGTACCTTAAGCTTAAGGACGTTGTTGAACAAACTCTCTTGTACCAAACTTTCGTTTAAACGATTCAATAAAAATTATGGTCAATATATTTCTAGATACAATGCTACATATATTAAGTAAAGTGATCGATGAAGAATAATATAATAGAATAAGTAATTTTTGGTTAATTGTTTTCAGATGTATACATTAATTTTAAAAATTATAAAATAATTAATAAAATATATTTCTTTCTGAATTTATGTTGAAAATGTAAATGAGTTTTACAATCTTTGAATGTGACTAAGTTAGATTGAGAATTGTATGGAAGGCGATACACTTAGAAGGAATGTGATCACATCAGAAGGAAGGAATCATCACAATAGACAGTGTAAAAATATGTTTATAGTGTTATAACATAGCTAATAAACACTCTCAGGTTAGATAAATTCCAGAACTATTATTAAACATAAAACGTATCCCTGTTATTAAGTTCTTTAATGTTAATTATGTTATTGAATTTATTAAATTCTTAACATAAAGAATTTATGTTAAAATTCTTTAAACATAAAAGAATTTTATATGGAAAATGAACGTATAATTACCTGAAAAATGGTAATATACGTCCATTTTCAGGATGTATATTATCATATAGATCCTGGTAAAATTTATCAAAACTTGACTTTTTCTTATTTTCTTTAATTTCTACTAATTTCTTAATTTTATATAATGCTCAATACTTAATTTATTTTTGTTTATTGGAACTTTACAATCTATTTGATTTGCTTTGACTTCTTCTTGTTATATTCTCAGTAATTTCACCATAGTAATGGGTTATAAATTCCACTACAGTTAGTTAAAGGGTCACATAACTCACTAGAATCGTAAGTATTCTGTGGTAGTTGAAGAATCATCATGACAATGTTAGTTCAAAATATCTGCTATTATAAAATTAAAAAACATATGTATTAAACTATCATTAAGGGGATTACAATTTCAATATATCCTTGAGTACAATCGGATATACTCTAATAAACAACAAAGATCACATTATTATTGTGTTACATTGACAAATTTAAAAAAAAAATGCATTAAAGATTACGAAGGAAGATAAGATATAAAATATTGGTAGAACAAAATCACTATAGATAATATACACAGATAATTGGTAAAAAGTTGTTTACATTTACCTATGATATTGGTGATTACAAATCATTATTCAACATGTGAAATAAAATGTATCATACTAATTATTATGATTAATTGTATAACGTTAAATTATTAAATCATACATTTTAGTACGATATTAATATTAAAATCTATATACGTATGCAAACACTGTTAAATTAAACTATATTTGTGTATATTACAAAGCAGAATGTAGTCTTCAATGAATGAGTGTTTCGAGCAAATAGGGAGTAACTACATGTCACTCATCATTGATTCCCCTGTAGTTCTCCAGTAAAATAAATACAAAATGTCACCCTTAACTCATGTTTGGATCAAAGAGAATAAAGTCAATTAATTATTGAGTTGCTCTTTTGAAACAGTGATTGATAGCACGCACGTTTACCAAAAATAGTTCTCCAGTAAATGAGGAGAACTCAGTGATTTATTAATGAATGAAACAGATCCAATAATTTACTTTATAAAACTAAAAGATAAAAAAATTTAGTTTTTCAGTACTGGTACAGATCAAACTCGATGTGAAAAGTGGATTGCCTTTTATTATTTAAGGTTTTGTCATTTTTTTACAATTATTACTATTTTGAAGATTATAGGGATACAAACATCAATATTTAGTAAAAGTAAACATTGACAGTAATGATTTATACTCCACTATTTCAAACAGAGAAAATGCCACTATTTTAATTATATGAATACAGAGTAACAAAATAATCAAATATTTATGTATAATTAATTCTTATACATTATTATTAATAATAAATAAATTAATTAATTGATTTTCTTCACACAGCATTTGTGTTCATTTATCCTAATGGTTTCAATATTTTTGATATATTGAATTGTCTGTATATTAACTATAAATGCCATTCCAGGCAGTAAATAATTACACCTCAGAGTAGAATTTTTAGTAAATAGAAATTAATATTCTTATAACGAGCTATCATTCTCAGCACCTGAAAGATATTACATTCTATTTAACATACAGTTTTCACGAGGTACATATACAATTTGCCATTACAGAACAAAGAATGAACAAATTTATTCTTTTACATATCACCGAGGAAACATAAAACATAATTTTTTTTAAAAATTTTTCACACATGGATAAAAAATTGTAAGGAGAAATTATGATTATTATTGTTCATATATGTACATGTACTAACAAAGTCTTATTTCCTTTCTATTTCTCAAGGTTTGGCCAAGTATTCAAAGACCTTTCAGATAAGACACATTTAAACCTCTTAAAAGATTGTCCTTGAAGTATAAGAACTTATTTTTCAAGATTGAACATTTTTAAACAAAAAAATATTTTTTATAATCTAATCCATAGAACTGAAGAATCATGTCAAATTCTGAAGTTATATTTTTTAAAATAATAGCCTAAAAAGACAAATATATTTCTTTTTTAGAGTTGTTTTAATTCTATAGAATCAGAGTTGATCTAAATTGTTTAATATTACTCAATCCTTTTCATGATTACATAAAAAAACATATTGATGTAATTTTGATACCTACAAGTTGATTTGAGTTAGAGAATAACATATCAATATGTATCTGAACAACTTAATTATTTCTTGGTTTGTTAACTTAAAGTTAGCTTTAAATAATACAAAAAATAATTTTTTTTAATATATGAGTTTTTTTCAAGAAAAGTTTATTCTGGGAATATTAATCATTTATATCAGTGTAATGAAAACAATTCACACTTATATAAATTCATACTTATATAATTCACATGTTTTGATAAATAATTAATTTATTTAATAAAAAGGTTTATATGAAAGTAGGCAATTTTTTTAATAAGTCTGTATCTAAACATTGATTATTGTTAGATTTTAATGTTTCTAATGTTGTATATTCCTTAATTTTTATTATTATTTCACATTTCATAATTATAACATTTCTGTATGGTTTTACTTCCTGTAACATTTTTGCACAAAAAGTTCAGAATTCATCTTATAAGAAAAATTAAACTATGGAATATTCATAATTAATTATAAAATATAGATTGAAACAACAAGCATCTTATCACAATTTTATCTAATAACAATTTAATAAATCGTATAGATATTTTCTTGATTTCAATGTAGACTATAAAGATACCAAAAATTTTGAGAATGGAATTTTTTGAATGAGAAAATGATGAAGTGTATGATTATTGTCAGAATTGTTATAGAATGAAGTTTTAACGGAATAGAAACTTTGGAGTAATATCAGTATTATATTTTAGTAGTAGAAACTTTAAAGTGATATCAATATTATATTTTAGTAAGAACAAAACAATTTAATCATGAGCTGGCAAAAATGAATTGCATTTCCAATCCATTCATTATAACAATTCATTTCATAATTATAACATTATGGAATTATTTGTGATAGTACTAAAACTATGTAGGTATGCGTTGTTTGTTAAAGTTATATTTTTTAATTATGGGGCTGAAGAGGGAATGCATTGAGGGCAAGTATCAGTAAAAGCAGCAGGCAGCTGGGTATTAGAGCCGATGAAGGTTGTAAAAGTGCAAGCAGAGGCGCGTGTTGTTCCATTGTGGCGTGGACCAGTTGAATCGGCAAGCCCTTCTTGCTGACTCCACCCCACCATGCTACAAATCAAACGCCGCCCTTTTGTTCCTACGGGCCAGAACAGGGTTTAATTCCGCACCCCCGTCTATTCACCTTTCAGAGGGTCGAGGGTAGGCAGCAGGGTCGATTTACGCCAGCGCGAGGACAGAGACAATGTGGGCCGCTCTCAATCTCTCACTCCCATACAACGTTTCAATTAAAGAAGAAGGGCAGCCAACACAACACTGAAATCCGCTTTATCTTCTGCCTATTCACAGTAAGTGGGTGCTTGGGTGTCATTGTGATTTGACATTTACTTTCTATTAAATTAAAGCGATCAATTCAAATTGGGACTCACAAAATTATATGGAATCCTATAATCTAACAACGAGAAACCATCATTTTACCTGATAACATAGTTGTTGTTTATATCTATTGAAATAGTTAGAAAAAACTTGGATACAAAAAGAAATAATTGTTATCAAACGTCATTTTTGTTTAGAAATCTAATATGAATAAATTTAGTAGTGCTTTTTAATTGAGTTTTTAATAAACATTTTTTTCTATTTTTAATTCAATAGTTACTTATAACCCAATGTAACATAGATCAATTAAAAACCAATAACAAACATGATAGTAATATTATTGTCTACTAAATTTAGATGGTATGAAATAATAGCTTGAAAAATTATAATTCATCCAGAATATGGAAAAATTAAAATATTTATAAGGAAAATGGTTAGTTTTTGCAGTAGAAATCATTGTTTTAAAGTCGAAGTCTCGATTTTATACAAAACACTTTGTATATAATTTCATAACATTTTTCATGTGATTTGTTTTATTTTAATTGATAATCATAGATTACACAGTAATTACGTGTAAAGAAAATTGAGATCCATACAAGGAAAAGCAATTCAGAAATGGGATTAAGATCATTTAATCAACAACAACTGACTTTAATCCATGACTAATCAAATTAAAAAAAAGTAAAAACAGATACCTGCCAACGTTACGTTACGTCAACTCTTTCATCTTTTACTATGTTTTTTACTTTGTAAGTTTTTGTGTTAGTTCTAATGCATTGCTTTATATAAATATAAACATAAAAACCACAGATAGAGTTACAAAAAAAAAGGCTCACTATATTTTTCGATACCCATCTTAATAAACTATTCGATATCCATTCCAAAAAAGAGAATTTTACCTATGTATCCACCAGGCATTTGACCCAAACATGCCCGTAAATCTAGGCCGTACCATTATATTATTTTCACTAAAGAAAGAGTAGATTGTGGACGCTAACAGCAGATTGATCACCAAATTTATTCTGATTAGATAAGAGATATAAAAATTACTGGTAACAAAAGTGCTTTGAAAAAAATAAACCTGTTATAGTAGATCGAAGCAAACTTGCCATTAAATACAAACTCTGTGGCTATGAGAAATGTCATTTGTCTACAAGATGTCAAAAGAGGTCCTTAATGTTTTACGTTTAATTGGTTCAAAGTTTGTAACGATATTCCAGTAATCATCATAGGACTGGTCTGACGAACTTATAATGGTTCTTCGAATATTGATCGATTGGTCACCTGGACATTTACCGAGAAAGTCCAATTTGCTAAAGATATTAAGCAAAGATATTAACAACCGAAGGTGCAGAATATCTAGTATAAACCCTGTTTAATTATAAGCAAAATGAATGTCAATTTACTTTAAATATAAATTGTTTAATTAATTTCAGAAAATAATTATACCATATTGATAACGTTAACTTGAACATAGTTGCTGATTTGCTTAAAAAATATTACATTCAAAAGTAGACCTTTAAAATGGTATGTTATATCTGAATTAAGTGTTCAGCATAAATTAATTAGAATTACAAAATTGAGCTGTATTTGTCTATGTCAACGAAATATAAATCATGCGTAATATAAATATATATTTATTATTCAGCTTCTTAAATTCAAATAATGTTAACTAAATAGTTTTTTAATATGGTTTTTAAATTCAACTGATAAGTAAAACTTTCTTGTTTCGCAGTGAACAATTTATAAACATCTTATTTCGTTACTTCTGAAATCTGTTAAGTGTATTAATTTAATCTGTTAATGGTATTTAATCATATTGGAAAATTTTATATATTCATATGCAATTAACATCTAACAAACTATAACAGTGTAGTAAACTATACAACTATACCGTTAACAAATAAAGTTAAATATCTGTACAAATATTAATTTAAAACTTAATATCTACAATAAGGCTATGCAAACATCCATGTAAAACAATGCTCATTTTACGAGTTTATTTCATAAAACAAAGTAGTGATCAGTAAAATAAATTTAATATAAACCAATGTAACTAAACATCTTTATGACTTTTTGACACAAATAATAATCATTTGTCAAACGACTTCAATAGATAACTTCCAAAAAAGTACTTTTGGTAGCTCTCTATATAAACAAGTATTATAAAGTATATTCTCATTCAAACTAATCTAAGCAGTCATTTACACATACAAACATACATGTATAGATACAGACAAATAACAATCTAAACCACATGAAGAAATTAGAATGAAAGGCTAAGATCTTGGAAACGAAAAAAAGTGGTCTTCGTCTGAGTCACATTGACACTAGTCGCTTGATTCGATTGAATGATCTTAGTCTTTTCACGTGATTTTTTTAATGTATTGATTCTGAAATTTATATATATTATATATATACACTTTTTCGATGAAATACGATCCGAAATGGACAAAGACAGTTCAATGTACATAAAGAAACATGGAGAAATTAAAAACACAAACTTACAGTCTCTAATTTTTGGTTGAACCGTCTTCTGTAGAGATAAAGAAGGGAAACCACCTCTGTACCAGTGCGCTTGGTTTCCCTTCTTTATCTCTCGTGAAGACGGTTCAACCGAAAATTAGAGACTGTAAGTTTGTGTTTTTAATTTTTCTATGTTTCTTTATGTACATTGAACTAATATATATATATATATATATATATATTATTGAAAATGACACCAAATTTAGCTGATACCTGTTTCTTAACAATTTTCTTAATTTTTCTAAATAACACTCTCGTTATTTCGTCTACACAATAAAGTACATCACTTATGGTCGACATGTTTTGAATGATCAACATTCATCATTAGGATGTGAATAAGATATAAGGTAAACCTTAGATATAACCTTGTTATATATATATAAACCACAACCATATAACAGGACAGAGTTATATATATATATATATTATATATATATATATATATATATATATAAGTTACGCGTGTCCGGGTAAAGAATAGGTTTTTAAAAAAAAGGAATTTAAATAAACTAGCTCGCACGTGATTGAAGACAAGAATCGAGTTTATTAGTCAGCTCCTTCTGTTTATAGGAGAGGCAATGTTGATCGGACTTCAACCCTCTAGTCTCTCGCGGCGGGCCGGCATTACTGCCCCCTCCCAGTCCTTATCAACAATGCTCTCCGTACAAGTGTCTGAGTTATATCATAAAATAACAAAACAAAACTTGACTCTAAACATAAGAAATGAATATAATGTTTTAACATTCAAAAATAAAATGACGTCCACACAAGTAACTGAATTAACATTGTTTATAGAAATTACAGAAATAACAAAAGATGAACTTCTATGATTATTTGTACAAAACAAAAATAACAAAATTAACAAAGGTAAACACACATAACTACACTATATCGTTCGCACCATTGGTGGGATTTTCCTTCTCACCCGTCGCAGTTCCTGAAAATGAACTATTTCTTGTTTCAGGGTGTCCGTTTCCTATCCTCCATATCTGTGCTCTGTACCGTGGTAACGTTGCGAGTACTTCGTATGGCCCTACGTATCTCGGGTCCGATTTCCTTCGCTTCTGCCTATTCAGTTTATATACGAAGTCCCCTTCTTGTATCAACCCTACTGTTTCTTCTGCTTTCCTTTGATTATATTGCTTGGTCCATCTTTCTTTTGCTGCTTTGACTCTATTATGTAACCTTTGTGGATCCGCTTCCTTTTTCCGCAATTCAAATGGTGTTGCCTCTGTGGTCGAGTGAATACTACTGTTGTATGCTAGGACCGCTCTGGCCATTGCCACATGACCCTTTATGTTTTTTGCATCAGCCAATAACTGCAAGTGTTCCGTTAGAGTGTTATGTAGTCTCTCTATTGCTCCGTGGGACCTTGGATGACCCGGTGTACACCAATGGGGGTTTATATTGAATTCTTTTAACAGGGTTTTTATTTTAACGTTGTTGAACTCTCGCCCTCTGTCCATATAGATCGTTCTCGGGCAGTCAAACGTGGCCAAATACGACAGCAATGCCTCTTCTGTACTTTCACTTGATTTACTTGTTAGTGGCCATGCTGAGGCTAACTTCGTTAGTCTATCTATTGTTGTTAAATATTTGTTTCCGTCGTATGTAAATATATCAATTTCTAGCTCCTCAAAGGGTCCCTCGGGCGTCTGACTTTGTAATAATGGAGGTACAAGTGGTACTCTTTCATACTTCCTCCTTTTGCATATTTCACAGTCCTTTATCACTTGGGCTATCCTCTTGCCCATTTGGAGCCAGTAATGCGACCTCTGTAGATGTTTAAGGGTCTCTGTGACACCACGATGGTTGGTTTTTCCCCTGTGATAATTTAGGATGACCTCTTTCTGCTGCTCTTCGTCTTCTACCGTTTCTACCTGGTTCTTACAGATTATGAAATGAGCTCCTTGTCTCAGCTCTCTTTCCTGAATTAGTCGGAGTAGTCTATTTTCAAGTTCTTGTGATTCTATAAAGAAATGGTATACCTTTCCTGGCACTGTTAGTTGGTTTATGACTGTACTTAATTGTTCGTTGTTCGCTTTCGTTCCTCCTGTAATAATATTTTTTTTTAAGTGGCCATATTTGTGCAATTGGGTGTTTATTATTTCTTCTGTGTCGTCTTTTATAATTATTTGATTTCTCTTGTTGTTTATTATATCCTGACTAATCTCAGCTTCCGGTCCATTTCGTTGTTCTTGGTCTTCATCTGCGTCTGGTGTCCAGTTGGCGAAGAACTCTCGCACGTCCCTGGAGGTACTTGGCTCTCTCGTACTACTTCTCGTAATGACGTTGACGTTTCTGGACAAACAGTCGGCTACTTGATTATCAACGCCCTTTACGTGCTGGACCCTGAAGTTGTATGCAGCTATCCTTTCTTTCCACTTTGCTATCCGGGCTGACGTCTCCTTTAAATTCCCGATCCACATTAGGGGCCTATGATCTGTTCTAATAGTGAACTCAGCCGCAAAAAGGTAGGGTCGGAAATGTTCTACAGTCCACACTATGCCTAACATTTCCCTTTCTATTGTGCTATACCTTTTTTCTGCTGGTGATAATTTTCTGCTGGCGTAGGCTATTGGTCGCTCTCCCTGGATAGTTTCCTGCATCAAGACTCCCCCGATAGCTTCTTGACTGGCATCTGTCATTACAATGAATGGTTTGTTTAGGTCAGGAAATTGGAGCAACAGCGGGCCCCGCAACGCCTTCTTACACTGCTCCACTGCTTCTCTTAATCTTCTGTTTGTATAAACTTCTTTCCTTTCTTTAAACTGTCCGTCAAGGGGTTCGTGATTGCTGCAAAGTCCTTTACGTACCTTCTATAGAAACCTATCATACCTAGAAAAGCCCTGATGTCTTTGGGTCCCTTTGGATAGGGTAATCGATCTATTGCTTCAACCTTCTTAGGGTCGGGTCTTACTCCTTCACCTGAGATAAGGTGCCCCATAAATCTAACCTCTTTTTGATATAAGCGGGTTTTATCCATCGCTACCTTTAAGCCAAAGTCCCTTATTCTTTTCAGCACCCTTGTAACATGTTCCTTATGCTCTTCTATTGACTTACTGAACACTATGATGTCATCCATGTAGATTTGCGTAAAGTCTTCTCCCAGTCCTTCAAGCAGTTCATCCATGAGGCGTTGGAACGTGGAAGGCGCATTCTTTAGGCCAAAGGGCATCCTCAAAAATTCGAAGTGGCCTCTATCGAACGTAAAGGCCGTCTTCTCGACATCTCTCGGGTGCATCCTAATCTGGTGATACCCGGCCTTGAGGTCGAAGGTACTGAATACAGTTGCTCCTGCCATATGGTCGAGTATGTCTTCTATCCTTGGCAGAGGGTATCTTTCAAGCTTAGTGTACTTATTTAACTCTCTAAAATCTACTACCAACCGGTATTTAGGGGGTTTACCCTCCTCGACCTTTTTCGGGACCAGCCAAATAGGGCTCGAAAATTGCGACTTAGACCTCTGTATTATGCCCTGGTCCAGCATTTCCTTTATTTGCTCCTGCATTATCTTTTTCAATTGGTGTGGGTACCTTCTAGGTTTCACGTAAACAACTGTACCTTCAGGGAGTTCTATTTGGTGTTTGACCCTACCTGTAGCTGATAACCTCTGTCCTTCACTATAGAATACTTTTTCAAATTCTTTCATTAATTCACTCACCTGATGTTCTCCTGGTATCACTTTTCCACAGTTTACCGTTATTCTCTTCCCTGGTTTAACTCTCCCTTCCACGAAGTATTTCCTTTTTCCTAGTTTAATGTCCCACTTCCCCTTTTACACTCAGGTTTTGCATTGATTCTCTCCAAAAAGTCGCACCCTAGAATAACTCCATATTTCTGGGTCTCTAAGTGGGTCACATGCACTTTCATCTCCAAGGTCTCTCCTATTAATTCTCCCATCTCTACCTGTAATTCGCCTACCAGGCTCTTCCTTCCTGCCATGGTGACCAAGGTGCAGTTGCACGGTGTCAGCCCTGAATAATTGTCCATCCTTTTTGCCACTTCATTGTCCATAATTGTGCTATCTGACCCTGTATCTACCAAACACTTAGTCTTCCATTTGGGAAAAAAAATATAGGGAGCTTACCTCTTATGCTATTCCTCTTTGCTCGCCTATATACCTCTCGCCTAACCTTCAATCCTTCTTCCTCTTCTCTCGACTAGCGATCCTCCCACCACGAGTCTCTTCCAGTGAAGGCCACTTCCCTCGCTCGTACCAGCGCTCGTGTCGTTCTATCGATGTCTCTTGCTCCGACCCTGTTGACTCTGATGAGCTCCCGTCCTCTGAAGAGCCTTCCCCTTTTTGTCTTCTCCTGCCCCACATCTTCTCCCGCCGGGTTGTGTTAACTTCCATGGGCTCATCTCTTGGTGTTGGTCTATACTGTGTCGTTCGTGGTCTCTCCTTGCGATATAAATACGGACACTCTCGCGCGAAGTGACCGAGTTCACCACACTCCCAACATCCTCTTCTTACTGGCTTCTCTCTTCGCGTGTAGCCTCCCACTGCCTCATAGCTGTTCCTCCTGGCTTGAGATCTTCTCTCTTCAAAACGTCTCCGTGGCTTCCTCTCCTGTGAATACCTCCCTTGTCCTCGATCCTCATAGGCTCTTGCTCTGAATTGCCTATCCTGAGGTACTCTCCTCCTGGTCGCAACTGCCCATCCTCCTTCTGACTTCCCTCTGTATATAACACCGTTATCTTCTCGGTCCATTTCTTCCTCCCGGATGGCATTAATTGTCTCCTCGAGACTAGTGGGCTTCATGATACGGAGGGCCATTCTCACTCGTTCTGGAGCTGCCTTGAGGAGAATTTCACTGGCTATCTCTTCATATATCGTCGTTCTCCATTTCGCTTCTTGACTGTCTGTGCACTTTTCATTTATCTTCATAGTTAATTTCCTTGTCGCATCCCCCAATCTGCGCCCGAACTCAGCGCAGGTCTCACCATTCTCCTTCCGCATTTCAAAAATTTTTAGCGCACTTCTAGCTACAGGCTTTGCGGCTCCAGCATATCTGTCCTTAAGGGCTGCTCGCACCGCACTCCACTCCGCACAAAACGTAAGTCCTAACTCCAGCATCACCGTAAGGCTGACCCTGGCGAGGAAGTAGGTCTTGATGTTCTTGTCTGTAGCTGGGTCTAGTTGAGTTGTGACTAACTGCTCGTTGATGGAGTCCATTCTCTCTATGAACAAGTCCAACTCTCGAGCATCACCCTCGAACCTCTTTATCGAATCTAATAGGTTCATCAGGTACCCTGCTTTTGCTACTCTCGCTTGTTCTATTTTCACTGTGAGCCTAACATCGGCTCCTGTTGTCTGTTTACTCGTCATGTTGGTTTCTACACTGGACACAACACTACACTATTAAACAGTTGGCGAATGATCCCGGGTTTCGGCACCAGTTACGCGTGTCCGGGTAATGAATAGGTTTTTTAAAAAAAAAGGAATTTAAATAAACTAGCTCGCACGTGATTGAAGACAAGAATCGAGTTTATTAGTCAGCTCCTTCTGTTTATAGGAGAGGCAATGTTGATCTGGACTTCAACCCTCTAGTCTCTCGCGGGCGGCCGGCATTACTTATATATATAATAAGCTTGGAAGCTACCCATAAAGAGCAGCAAACGTTTCAGAGTAAAGTACTGATACACAGTAAACAGAAAAACACCCTTACAGTTTCCAATTTTTGGTTTAACCGTCATCAGGAGAGAAGTGACACTGATACCAAGAGCATTTGCAAAGCAATCATTGAAGACCTTATATATAGTACATATATATATATAAACTCAAAGAAAAAAAATCAATAAAAAAATGAATTTATTGAATTTCATTACTCAAGATGATTATCTTCTAAGGTGATTAATTAATGCTAAATGTTAATGCAACTCTAGGTGTTTCCTCATCAAAGAATCACATCGCCAAGTGTAATTTCAGTAAAAGGGTGTTGGGTGGAGGCGACAATAGAAGATTCATATACACGTATCGCGAAGAGGCGTATTTCATTTTTTATTTGTTTCTGACGTGGCATGAGGAATCAAGGACTGAGATTGAAGCCACTTTATCTAATGAGCTGATGTCCAAAGAAGGGCATCTATCAATGCGATGCTTCTCTACTTCACTCATTTATTTTCCTTCAAAAAAATCTTTTCTTCTAACCAATAGCAATCTACTAATTCTGCTAACATATCTGGAAAATTTACAATTAACTAATGATTGCAACTATTTATTTTGCAATAACAAACAACCATAGTTTCAAAAATTTATTATTATCCTCCAATGATTAAAATTAATCAACACTATTTTTTTAACATGATAAAATGTATATTATAAGTGTTAAAATATATTATATTAAAGCTTACGTTTATAATGTTTAACCCAATCTAAATAAGATATTCTATCCCTTCTCAATTTATAGTTAAATTAAATAAAAACCTGGAGTGGACTGCACTAAAAATTATTGTAAATAACCATAGGTTCACAAGACTATGACAATCAACTGAATTTTTATATTATTGTATTTATCATGGAAACCTAACATCAAACTAATTGAAGACATGTTATCAGGCTTTTAGATAATCAGTTTAGTGAGTTCATTCATTTAACGTCCGAATTGTCATTTTATTAATTATAACACACTTCAAATCACTGATCTAGGAGACCCGTATATGATCTTTTCAATCAGAGGGCATTAGCAAATGAATGAGTTATAACTTTACCAGTTTAGTATTTCAGCAAAAGATTTTAAAATATTTCAAGCATGTCTGATAGTTCCAGTTCTAGTATAGTGTTTACAAAAGAAAAAAGAAACAATGGATATTCTTCTTCACAGTTTATAGTGAAGATAAGATAAGAATGCAGAAAAAACAGACCTACCAAGTAAAAGGTTCTCTTCTTAGAACACCTTACTCTTCTAGAAACTATTCTCTAGGTAATGAACTTAGATCAGTAATATCCTTTATAGTTCGTATTTTTTTATATAATGAATAATATGTCAATGTTTCAGTGTATTACAGTGCACACTTATTTCAATAAGTAAAAAGTAACCACAACTCAATATATGCTATATACAATTGAAAGATATTATGTAATTCATACAAGTCAATAGATAACAAAAAAGATCTAGTTATTCAACATAGTAAAACAAAGACTATTACACATCTTAAATGTTTGTTCAACTTTACTGTAAATATTATTTCTATTTTAATAGTGCAATACGTTTAATTATGGCAAAATAATTTTTATTATATTACTTTAAAAAAATACTGATAAAGTTTTTATTAATCGTTTTTTTTTCTCTGACATTTATATTTGAAGAAGCACGCCACGATATTACCAAGAAAAATGTAAAAGTAATTTAATTTACAATCAAGAAGAAATTGGTTAAGGAATGCAAGTAATGAGACTGTAATTATTTTTTCTCCTTTTTTAGCAGCCTGGTCATTTTGAAGGGAGAAAATATTGCAGTTGGGAAATTGAGTATCGGAATGATTTTACACTAAAATTCTACACAACAACTTAGTGAAGATTCTTAATAACTTTTTGGAACCATTCCTTTTAACTAACCGTATTTAATTAAAATATATTAGTTTTCGTAGGAAATATGACATTACTATAGATATTTCATTTGCATTGTTTTTGAAAATGACTGCTATTTTTCCGTAAAAGTTATCTAATGTTCAAAAGTAGCACAAAAACTAATTATGAAATCAATGAAGGAATATCAATGTTCAAATATCGAAAAGTTTCTGTTCAAAAAAATCATATTAATTCTTATAAAATACTAATTTTGGGTAATATTTTTGGGTTACCTAAAGGTATTTTGGGTTTTTGGAAGCAAAAAGAAGTTTTGCTACCTGTGTGACGTCTATAATGTCTCTCCATTATAACTGAAAAAAGATATTCCTTACTGATATATTTGATCAACATTAAAGAAAAAATAAATCTATTTCAGAAAAAGTTTTTTATTCAATAAGAATGAAACTATAAGAATAATTCTTTTCAGTTTCAGAATTATGTAAAGTTACTAAACCGAGACTTAAATGATAGACTTGAACTTAAATAAACTTGAACATGACACTATTTAAGAACTTCAAGATGTTAGCAATTTAAAGACATCTTATCAATTTAATTGCTTTAATAATTTATTAAATTTATGTCAGAATGGATAATGAAATTTTATTAAAAGGGGAGAAAAATATCAGAATTTAATTTTTGAAACAAAAAGGAATAAATAAATATAATACAATAATTTTCCCAAAGATGACTATAGAAACAGTCAAAGTTTGTTGCAGAAATAACTAATGTATACGCAGATAATCTGGATCCATAGAAGAATATTTTTCAAGACCAGCACCTCAAGAAACTAGTATCATCATCAATAGCTGTCCGATCTCAAACAACGATCAAGCAACTATAAGAACAATAGAATTGAGATCATATGACACAGTGAGGCTAATGTTGATTGCTAATATTAGTATATACGAGGTGTGTAAATAAAGTAGTGAGACTGGCAAACGTCGCTTTCGATCTGGCAACGCTGGAACGCGTGGCCTTGAGTAGCGTCAGGTGCACGTGTGATGCGCCTCCAGTATGAATCTGAACCGCCACAGTCATTTGTTTGTCCGTAGCGTTGGTTTTCGTGAAATGGTTTTTCTTGAGCGTTTTAAAAATGAGTGACCCAAAGTTGAGCAGCGGTGTGCAATCAAATTTTGCTTCAGACTGGACATAATGCAACCGAAACTTTTGAAAAACTTCAGGAGGCCTATGGAGAACGTGTTTTATCAAGGGCACAGGTTTTTCGGTGGTTTAAGGAATTTTCAAGAAGGAAGAGAGTCGATTGAAGACGAACCACGACAAGTGGGTGTTGCATCACGACAACGCGCCCTGTCACACTGCCATCTCAATAAACGAGTTTTTGGCCAGTAAAAACATTCCTGTTGCTCCTCAGCCTCCTTATTCACCAGACTTGAGTCCTTGTGACTTTTTCCTCTTCCCGAGATTGAAAAATCACCTCAAGGGAACTCATTTCGGGACACTACAAAACATACAAACTGCTGTAACCGACCAGCTGAAGGCCATTCCAGAATCCGAGTTCCAGCAATGCTACAATGATTGGAAGGACCGTCTCCAGCGCTGTGTGGCTTCCGAAGGGAACTATTTTGAAGGTGACAATATCACATTGTAATTATATTTGAATAGAAAATTTAAAAAAAATCAGTCTCACTACTTTATTTACACACCTCGTACAAAGGGAGTGCAAGCACTTTACTATTCCAGGGTTGATGACAGTGACTTATATGTTTAGAATCCAGTCTGAACAGAACCATATATATATATGTAAGTTAGAAATAGAAGACACAAACAAGAGACTTATTGATCTTATTGAAAACACTAAGTCTATTAAATTTAAATTATTAAGTCCTATTAAAAAGCCTATTAAAATAAAAATCAGAGAAAAAAAGCATTTTCTTGAAAGCTACAGCTTGAACGAGTTAATCAGTTTCTGTATATTTAAACATTTATAAAGGCTAAGGCTTATATGGTTTCTTCCAAACAGTGAAAAAAGATTGTATTTATTTTTATATAGAAGACTGAAAGTATATTCCAGCAGTTTCTTTAAAACTTTGAAAAATGGATATCATTAGACATAAATACAGGCTGTAGTATAAACCGTCTTGTAAAACATTTAAAAAAAGAATATATTTCTACATACTCGTATATGGAGGTAGTAAGACATCTGCCAACTCTGCAAAGTACTCTAATCAATTACTTTCATATATATACAAAATTATTTTAGCAATAAAATTTTTTTGGTTTGCTTGAATAATGAAATCAACTTGGGTGATTGGTTGAGATGATATCCAGATATATAGCGTGACGGTTATTACTTTGGTTTTCACTGAGTAAACGTAATTATATATATAATATATATATATATATATATATATGTATGTATCAGTTCAAGATTGCAGGTAGGTAGTAACAGGTTACTAGCCCTTGCGTCTACAATGTGCTTGGTCTCCCTTTCTCTTTTCTCCTGAAGACGGATTGTCTGAAAATTTGAGTTTGTAAGTGTGTTTCATTACTTTGTGTGCTACCTATCTTCAATTTTAAACTGTTATTGTGTCTATTTTGGATCGTCTTTCCGTTTATAAAGTGAATATATATATATCTATATATACATATCAATAAAAAGATTTTACATAAACACATTAAATAACAATCAATAATTATTATATATTGTGATTATATATCACAATATTGAGTATAATCATTGTGATTATAATCAAACCACAATGTGAAATGGAAAAACAAGATTAAGATCTTTCAACTGTAACAAGTGGTCTTCGTCAGAGTCAAAAACCCAACTGACTATCAGAGACATTATGACCAATGATTAAAACCAGGAGTTTATCATGGTTATTCTAAGTCTACAAGGTGTGATTAAAAGTTTATTACAAAAACGTAAAATATTTTACACTTACAAAACGTATTAAGAAGCAAAGAACACATAACTTCAATAACATTTTTTAAGTGTAAAACATTTTACGATTTTGTTATAAACTTTTAATCAAACCTTGTATCTTTATAATAACCATGATAAACTCCTGGTTTTAATCGTTGGTCATAATGTCTCTGAGACTGCGTTTACTGTATTCCTTAAGCTTCAAAACTTAGAAATGTTATTTCTATTCATCGTTCTTTTTTTTCAAATTTAGACTTTTTATAAAGATGTCCGTTTCTAGTCTCCCATTTAGTGATTCCTCCTTATGTTACAACTGACTAATTTATATAACATTATTAGAACATTAATCAGTTCTATGTAAATATTTACTACACTTTATTACGTAATAACAGCTTTCAAAATATTAATTGCATGAAACTCATGTTTTGTTGACTGTTATTGAAAAGTGCATCAGATTTACTTGAGTTTGTGCACAGTATTGCACTTATTTTTCTTTCCTTCTATTTTTTATTTTGATTTAACCATTTAGATTTTTTCTGTTATATACATATTTAAACTAACGCATTATGTTGTTTTACATTGCAGTTTTTCGTCTTATGGTAATGAAACGTGCTTTAAAAACTATGAATTTGAAAAACAAGTGTGTGATGTATCATTGATTTAATATATAATTGCATTTAAATAGATATCTAATATGTGATTCATCAAATATAAGTTGTAGGTTTTATTTAAGGGATGAGGACGACTCTGACAACCTAGATTTGCAGTATAAATTGTAGATCATTTTTTTTTTGGAAGAATAACGGATGTGATCAACATGCAAGTCAGCAAGATAGTCACACATTTGATTTGTCAAAAAAGTAGACAGGAAAAATCACACGAGACTGGTGCAATTTGTAGCTCTTCAGTATGCTAGAGAGAGAGGCAGTGGGAAGGAGGGTTGGAGGGGATTGGAATACTGATTCCCCCTAGAAGTGGAAAGCGAATGGGGGCTCTGAAATCGGTTTATCGGGGGCGAAGCATTGGCGGGATTACAAACAAGGCGTATTTGAACTCTGGACCACTTAGCGAGAACACAGCCCCTGTTGACTCAATTAACATTTGCAAACGACCAAGACACATCACCCTTCCACTGCCCGCTACTTTAGGCTCGCTTTATCTAATGTAGTTTTCTCGTCACCCTCTAAACAGAATAATGATTACCCATGTGGCAAAAGCACCAAAGCCTTCTCTGTTGTAACTTTAAGTGCTATTAGCACTATCGATCAAAGTACTAAAAGAATAATACATTGCTATGAATTTGAATTCTCCAAATCATTATAATTTAAAACAGATGCTCTAAAGGTTACTAACTTGTTATATATGAATTACATCATAGTAATTTATGAATTGAAAAACTTAAAAAAATGAAGAAAACACAAAATTTATATTCTCTGCGAAATTACTTTAGTAGATCTCAGTAAATTATTTTATTGCGTCTTAAGATCACAGAACTTTACTACAATATCAACAACTGATAGTAGTCAGTTGTTTTCTATTCTATATAATTAGAATAGAAATGATAAAAGGTTATATTTTTTATTATATACAACGACATTACATAAAACGATAATGATTTTCATAATAGATCAAACTACAGTTACACTAATTCATATGTAATCATTTTTATGTAAAATAAGATCATTTCAGAGAATTATAAATCTTATTAAAGATCTACTACAATTATTTGTAGTTCTATAACCTGGCGGCATATGATCCTATAAACCTTGTTATTTACCACTAAAATATTAATTTTCTTGTGCACTTGTAGATTCTTTCTCATTTAGGTTTTTTTATTTGTATATACAAAAAGATTTCACAATTAGCATGTTATTCAGTAACTATTCCATAAAAATAACTGGTTTTCATAAAATGAGTTATTGCTCATTTATGGATTATCTCATTCTTTTATATTAACCAAACCTAAATTTATATTAATAAAACCTTTTATATTAGCAAAAATAAAGGCTTATAACTGTTCAAATAAACCTACTTAATATTAAATGTTTACTTGTGATTAAATGTTAAAACTTTGTAAGAGGCAAAAATCATAATAATTTAACCATTTTGCTAACGTTTTACTTTTAGTAAAGTTGAGTGTAGATTTTAATTTTTGTTACTTTAACAAATATGAAGTATATGTATTTAAAATAGTTTGTTTCGTATTTAATAAAGTGATGAAGTAATGATTTGGGGATATGGATGCACTAATTGGATTTTTATGTGGCATCCTAAAATAATGATGATTCAATGATTAATGTTATGTTTAATTCTCTCCAATATTTTACATTATCATTGATTAAACCACAGTATGAAATTGGGAAAGTTTTTAAAGTTCCAACTTCTATTCTTTCAATCTCAACAAGTGGACCACATCAGAGTCAAAAACCCAACCCAAACTTTTTCCCCATTTCATATTGTGGTTTGATCATTGATTGTTATAGCACGTGTTTTTGTGAAATCTGGTTAACATTATATTATGTATTGCATGTTTACAAATTTCACCATAAGTTATACAATCAAAACTTAGTAATTGGCATTGGGTAATAATTATCAATCTTTTCAGTAATTAAAAGTTTAAGGGCATAAGTCATTGTAAGTTCAATTCTGATTAAGCATAGTTGACGGTGTCGGATATTGACACTATATTATGTCTCCTAGCGAAACCAATTATTACCTGTCTTTCTCTCAGTGTGACATTCAATAGCCCACAATCTTATTCACAATAGAAGAAGAGATGAACTGCAGATAACCTGTCTTTTGTATTATCATCCACCACTATACAAAACTAGAAATATACTTTTAAGGAAATGTAGATTACAAATATGCGTTTACATTTCCATATAATCTTAAAAATATGCAAGTATGAAATTTGATATGCGTATTTGAGAGCACTGTATGTTTATTACCATGAAATGTTAATCATTTAATTTAAAAAAGTATTTCCATTGTAAAAATCTTAAATTCCTACACACCCATACGGTAAAGAAACCTCCCATCATGAAACAGTATTAAATAAGAATGCTGCAACATAAACAGATTTCCAAGGTAATCAAATAGTGATCTCTATACTTATGCAATAATTCTAAAGCAATAGAATAATTATAACAATATCCTTTTGTCAATGTATAACAAAATAATCCATAGTTCTAATAACTGTTTTATCAATAAATTCCTCTTTGTTACTGTACATATTAAAATGTAATAAATTACCAAATAGTAGTAATAGTAGTGCTAATTGTAAAACAATCATGTTGTAGCCCTGAAGATGACATAAATATATGTCGAAACGTCGGCAAAAGTGACTAGTTTAAAATCATTCGACCTCAAACCTCAAAAAAAAAAAATACATCATATAAATATTGGGTCAAGAAAACAAATCATGATATATATATATATATATATATATATATATATATATATATATATATATATTATATATGAGATATGACATAAATTAAATAACTTTTTTTATTGCAGTTTTTATTATAACTATCTATATCATTACTCGCTTCCAAATTATATTCCACAATTACGATATTAAATACACTATGGTTATTAATGCACGGACGGTTGTTGGAACAGTGATTGCCTTATAGGGTTCTAATGAGTCTAGAGTCTAGAGTCGGTGGGAGCCGAGGCCTATTAGGAGCGAAGCAGAAGTTGCCAAAAGGAAGGTGAGGGTGCAATATCAGGCGTCCCAAGTGGGCAGTGCAGTAATCCAGCCAGCTCAGCAGTCCCTGACTGCTCATCAATTCTAGCTTATCATAGAGCCCTGCGCCCCCCATAAATCCAACAGCCAGATATTGCAACTTGCCTCTCCACTTCACCCCAACAATATTACTTCCACCCTTAATTTCCACTCCCACCCTAGCCCTACTGTTGCTCCACTTATTAAATTCAACAACCCCCTTTTCAGAATCTTGAATGATTACAGTAACATCCTAATGATCTTTACTTTAACTACTTGCATTTTAGCTTAAATTACACGATTTATTTCATTTTTTAAAAATACTAGAAAGTAGAAATATTCATTTATACCAAAACGTTTCTTTCATTATATCATAACTTGTTCCTTCATGAAAAATCACAATTCCCATAAAAAACAAATTTCAAATTATTCAAGCGCTTCTCTACCAAAAAAGAGACAAATTATCTCAGATTATCTATATAACCCTATAGTGCCTTCTCTGATCATCAATTAATGATTTTTTATTTTAATGTATAAATATCTGTAATGTAACAATCAAATGAATTTAAAAACAAATCGATGAAGCCAAAGCTTAATATCAATCAAGTTTCTTTTAATGACGTTGTTAAAGAAAAAAATAAATGTTGAAAGAAAAAATATAATGTTCAAATAAAATTAAGTAAATAATAATTTAAATTATTTAATGATTTATTATTCTTTTTTTGTTTTATAATCTTCATATTTTATTATTTAAATATTTGTTTCGTAAAATAGATATGTAAGCAAAAGCATTAAAGGTATTATTCCAAAATAAAATAATCTTATAAAAGTTAAACCAATAATGGATTTCTGTTACATAATAGAGTATAATGATAGCATATCCTAGAGTTGGGAGTGGCCATACTACCCATGATTTAAGAACAAAAATATCTTCGTAACCTGTTTTGCTTGCTGACAGCAGTGTGAAAATTTGGCAGAGTGAAATTATAGGTTCATAACTGCAAGTTAAAAAAAAACAGTACTTTACTTTTTCCATCATGAGTCAGCTGTGGGTGATAAAGGAACTATAAAATTTATATTCCTTAAACAATTTTATATAATTCATTTTTTCTATTAGTTTTAAATATAATTGATAATCTCTTTTGCTTCCTCCAAACTCTTTTAAGTGGCCAGTTAAAGTATTTTGCTTTTCTCGAACCACACCAAACTGGTAAAAAGCAATTCATTTACCGAATTAGACTGAAGGATGATATAAAACCGAATTTGAAGCATTACATCTACATGAAAATAGTCTTATGTAAGATGACTTCATATTATTTTTAATAGTATTAGCTTTTTTTTCAGTTGGTCATTAATAGTCAGAAAAGAATGCGGTTAACAAGAATAGTGCTATCCATAAAATCTGTTATAACAAATATAATAATGTTTAAATTTATTACTAAATTATTATATTGATATTGTCATGGGAAAACATTTTATTCTTTTTTTTACTTTTATGGTTAAAATGGTACAAAGTGTACAAATAATACATCTGAAATTTGTGATATAAAATTGGTGGATGAACATGTTGTTCAGAAAATATTGTAATTCAATTTCCCCTCCCGGAACTCAATACCTTTTAAAAGATTTTACATAGATTTTTTCATTCTGATTCTACTGCATTAGACAATTTATCGAAATTGGAGAGGGAGAGAGGAAATGGGAAAAGAAAAAGATACCGGATAAAGTAAACCCTCTTCTTTGGCATTTACAGTCTTTCTTTCCAATATTTAATGAGTCCTTTGTTGAATTTTTTTTCGGTAACTCTTCTTAAGTATTATTTTTTTACTTTCTCATACATTTAATATAGTATTGTTGAGAAATACTCACAGATTTAAATGTTTCTATGTCCCCAAGATTTCTTATTTATGTTTTTTTTTTATCATAAATAACATGTTTTTTGATCCTTTATGTGTATATGAGTGTGTGTGTGTGCGTGTGTCTGTGTACGAATGAATGTCCAAAGTTTTGTAAAGACACCATTTGAAGCTTTTTCATGGTGTCTTACCATGGTGTCTTAACATGCCGTACCAAATAGTACGTATAGATGATACCAAAGATCTTAAAGTCATACCAAAGAGTCAATGAGATATCAGCTCATTGGAAGTCTACTTTACTCCTCGGAATGTGTTTTCTTAGATTTCATTTTTCTTCCCCCAAACTACTATCTTATCAGAGTTCAACTTTTGTAATTATTATTAACTTATTTTTTATTAGTAGATAATGGAAGGGTCAGACAATTTTGCTAAGAAATGTAAAAAAACATTTTTTAAGCTTTAAAGAAATGTGGTATAAGCGTATAGATTTCAGTATGAGGAAGTATATGCTTTTGTTATTTGAACACAGACTGTACAGCGATCTTCATGCTGTCATACTTTAGATTTATATTTATAGAATCATTATGGATATGTATAATATATATACCTTATTTGATATATTTTCATGAGAGCTAGGTCTTTGAAATGAACTTCTGCTTATTCCTTTAGCTTAGAACCATAAAATTACTTAAAACCATAATTTTTAAAGACAATTTGAGCAAATGCATTCATGTTTTGTTATGATGATGCAGATTTTTCCCCCGGGCCATACCAAACACCAAGGCGGGCTGGTTCTGGCCCGTGGGCCGTATGCTTGACACCTCTGCTCAAGAAAATTTCAATTGCAATGTCATAATATAAATATTGTATAACAGAATATTCCAAAATTTATGGTATTCAAAACAGAAATATAGCATTTAGAAGGATTACTGATAAACTAAATATTTACTTTTATTGATAAAATATATTTTTCTACATTTTCCAAAATCAATTATTAGAAATTATTATAATGCATTAAACGTTACTTATTGTAAAGATGTAAGGTAAGAGAATTATGTAATTGATGTTTGATAGTACGTTTGATTAAATGTACATATAAGTTTATTTAACAAGTTGAATCTTGATTTTTTTTTGTTTTCTAGCCATTTTTAGCAAAATAATGGTGGAAATTTAGGCTGTTATAAACATGATTATATTTTGAGTGGTTAAGGTAGTGCTCCTGCTTTAATATTTTCTTGCAAAAAACATACCAACAGCTTAAAGCAGTAATAGTTCACTGGTATGGTTAAGCAAATGTTGGAATGTATCACCCAATCCTATCACTCCGCCCATTCACTCTGAATATAGATAACTTCCTTACCACAATTTTACGTAACACACTTCTTACCCTAACTACAAAAAATGTCTCAAATACTATATCTCAAGATATTCTTACCTCATTCACTATCGTTTATTCAATTTAGATAAATGAACAATTTAATATCTATCATTCAATAATTTTAAATAATAATACGTTAAAGAAAATCAATTACAAACATCAAATCAATTACAATTAATATTTAATATGATTGACATAAAATGTGTTTTAGAAATTAAGAAATAGATTTCTTATTTAAATTATGAGGAACTTCAAAGTTTAGTAATGTGTGAAAATAATTAGGCATTAGTACTACAATAAACTACTATATAAAACATACAATTTATATTTATCAAGTTGGACAAAAGGTAAGTCCTACACCTTATTTAGTATAATGTGTCCTTTCGTATTTAGCAATTTATGATGAACAAATTATGAAATGGATTTATTGATCAAAACATGTGATAGATAGTGAAGGGGAATTATATTAATGGATACTTCAAATGGTTTAACGATGGATTTTGTGTTGTTATAAATAAAAATCTTTATAATATATATTAGACAATAATGTAGTTTCAGCATTAGGATATGGTTTAAATTTTGTTCCTAAAAGTAGAAATATATATATATATATATATATATATATATATATATATATGTATTATTTTCAATAAAACAACGACATGTTTCGGTATCGTAGACCATCATCAGTTTAAGCCAGTGGTCTTCAACCTGGGCGGTACCGCCCACTAGTGGGCGATTTCAGATTTCGGGTGGGCGATTTCAGATTTCGGGTGGGCGGTAGAATAATTTCATTTTATATCAAAAACATCCAAAATATGTATCTTTAGCATAACGCACCCCAGCCGGAACAGTCTGGCTTCCGAAGTGAACATGAGACCACTTTACAGCTTCGAAGATTGGTCCAGTTCATCAAGCAGGGAACTTCACTGGCGAGGCCATTCCTCCCTTATAAGACAGTGGCAGTGTTTCTGGATCTGGAGCGAGCTTTCGACTCGGTCTGGCATCGGGGTCTACTGCACAAACTAGGCTGCTTTGGTTTGCCTGAATGGTTTGTGGAGATTATTGGGTCTTTCCTCTCTGGACGAAACTTTTTTGTTTCTATTAATGACAGACATTCTCCAACTGGACAAATGCATAGAGGTGTTCCCCAGGGCAGTGTTCTTGGTCCAATCTTATATTGCCTGTATACACTTGACTTCCCCAAGCCTCCTGCTATAATAACTCCCGATTCACCCAATCAGATTGAGACATTTCTCGGACTCTTTGCGGATGACACCGCTGTAGCTTATAGATGTGCTAATGTGAGCTATGCCACCAGGAAATTGCAATGTTTCCTTGATGGGGCTTTGCATTGGTTCTCAAAGTGGAAACTAGCGGTGAATCCAACAAAGAGTTCCCATGTTCGCTTCTGCAAGGGTGTCTCCCCCCGTCCTCCTCCTGTCTTCGTTGGTAACCAGATCATTCCCTACCAAACCCATGTAAAATATCTGGGTCTTATTTTAGACTCTAGATTAACATTCAAACAGCACCTCCATAAGAAATCCAAGCTTAGAATTTACTTGATGTGTAATCTATATTCTCTTTTCAAATCAAGGAATTCTTCTGATTCGGTCAAGGACCTTGTCTATAAGGGGGTTATTCGTTCAGCGATGACTTATGGATGCTCCGTCTGGTTTAGAGCTGCACCAACGAACAAGGCGTGTATCCAGATTGTTCAAAATAAGTGTGCCCGCCTTATAGCCAGGGCTCCTTGGTACGCCCGTAATGTTGATATTCACCATGATTTGAAAATGGAATCCATAGATAGCTACATCACTCGACTTACTACCAATGAAGACAACAAACTATCTACTCATCCAAACCTCCTTGTACAAACTCTAAATCCTGTCGCCAACCTTCCTCAACCTCACTGAATAATTACTTCATCCAGTGACTATCTGACTACCTTTCCAGTTCATGACTAAAAGCATTGAAAACTATGACTAACAAGACCACATGACCGCGAATACGACATCATTACTGTACAGACTAACTTAATATCCGACATGAATTACTGACACTCCATGTTATAGTAGCACAGTAATCAAGCAGTAGAAGGCCTCTGGTCTGGAACTGCTAGTTACGACGTGCACTATAGTGCGCGGTTATATTCGTTGGTCGTTGGTCGTTGGTCGTTGATAACGCACCGAATCCTTCAATGGAAAAAGATGGAACGAAATGTCACTATCCGCAGTTTTTCTGTTCGTGCAGTTGTAAGCTGAACATGAAATGACCATGGTATGATGCAGAATGACGTCACTGAAGTCGCAGAATCAAAGCACGAAGCGTCGTTAAATGACAGCTCTCAACAAGAACGGTAGGGCTTTTGCCATGCAGCTGCACGGCTCGCACGGAATTAGGGAAATTCAACGAGGACCGGTGGCAGTCAGCACTGATTATTAACTCAATGATCTGTGGTCATAGATAAAGTAGGGAAGATTGTCAGTCAGCAGCGCAGCGCATGGCGTTGTCTGAATGAATAAAGCGGCTGTAGTTAATTTATGTCAGTGTTCGTCTCGGCACACTAGTGATTCTGTGTTATCTTCCTTCGTCGTGCGGGGCTGTGCTTGACAATATTTCTAATATTTTCATATTGCTGGATTGTGACATTATTTTGTGATACGTATTTTACACCCATGTCTCAAAAGAAGAAATATGTTCGTGGCATATAATACAATACTCATACAATATTCATTTGTTAATTGTATGAGTATATTTTGTAAAGAACTTTTTACTTTTATGGTATATGTCACAAATCATACAGTCAGTTTAAAATAAAGGAATTTCAATCCATTACATTGTTTTGCCTGTCTTATGTAATGTATTTACTTTCGGGATCAAGGTGTATCAACGATGGGGGACTTTTTTGATAAAATGTTAGTGGGCGGTGAGAAATTTTACTTTTCCAGAACTTACAAAAATGGGCGGTACGTGGAAAAAGGTTGAAGACCACTGGTTTAAGCTTACGACTAAAAAGGTAATCAAGCATGAAATTGGTATAAAATTTTTAGAATCGTAAGGTTAGTCTGATGATGGCCTACGAGACCAAAACATATCGTTGTTTTATTGTAGTAATATTTAGTTAGTTATTAAATAGTGTTAGATATAAATAGTGTCAGAATGTGTATTTATGAAAGGAAAAGTTTGAGCCAGTTGATTTTTTATAACCCGAACAACTGAGAAGAGCCTGTAGGACATTTGATTGCTACCAACCTTCACTAATATATATATAACAGTTCAAAAATGAAGATAGGTAGCACAGAAAGTGAAAGAAACACACATACAGACTTAAATTTTCGGGTAATCCGTCTTCAGGAGAAAAGAGAAAGGGAGACCTAGCATGTTGTAGACGCAAGGGCTCAAGGCTCAAAAGTAAAGGCTCAAAGTAAGGCTCAAATATATATATAAATCTATATGTATATATTTGAAAAGTTTATTAATGCATAGATTTTTACTTTTTTTTATGGAAAAGAATTTGATAAAAAATATGCTAATTTGACATAAAATCATAGTAAAGTAAAAATCAACGAGCAATCTCTAGTATTATATTAAGAAGAAGAAATTTCTATTTAGTAGCTGTTCTCTTTAGATTAATAAAAAGAGTTTTAATATTTATACGCAACTGAAAGGAAACAATTTCAGTGATATATATTTCGAAAAACATTTTCTCATCAGGGAAATATTGAAAGTATTATAAAGAGAGAGGAATCTCTTCTCATCTTACCATAATGACGAAGTTTTGTCGAGAATATCGATCACAGTAACTTTGATGCTAATGCAAATGTCATTTCTTTGTATTACTATATTAAAGGAAGTTTTACAGTTTTTTTCTCAATATATATTTAAAAGCACATTCAAGGTTAGAATTTATGTATTCTAGAATTCTAGAATCTATGTGTTTTAGAAGAACTCTAATTAAAAGGAAGAAGTGAGATCTAGAATAATTTGTTTAAGTGTCAAACCGTATAATTTCAATATTGATAAAAATTCAGCCACAGCTAGCTACCCATTTCATCTAGCAGGAAAACACTAATTTACCTATTGTATTAAACAACGATGTATTCATAGTACACCTTATGGCCGAAGGACAAAGATATGCTATTTATCACCAGAATCTTAAATTGAAAGATACCCCGCTAGATACTCTGTTAGTCTACTCATTATCAAAGCAGAACTCTTTGACTTCTGTCTACCAGTTTAATTAATCATTGTGACTAAACTTCATTATTATAACATGAACAACATGTAACTGTGATAGCAGATATTTTTTACTGCTTTTCTATAAGTTAGTGTACAAATTCTAAATTGAATGGCTAAAACGATAGTGATAAGTAGAGACAAGGTTGTATAAAATTACAAATAAATAAATTATTTTTTCAGTAAAAATACTCCTAAGAATGTGCACTGTCGGTACCAATTTTTCTGTACTGATCACAACAATTTAAATATGAAATTTGATGATTATAACTATTTTTATTCCAGAATTATCGTGCTGACACATACAGACATACTGAAACGCATAGACCATATTCTGAAATACATTTTATTAAATCCAGTAGACCACCATACGTCAATTTTTCATTGTAAACCAGATATCGATATTAAGTTTTATAATTAAATTCTATATAAATACTTACAGTTGTATGTATTACTTATACACCATTATATTGCACACAGATTTTACATGAATGTAATCTAAAATTCCGTCTAACATTTAAAATAATATATATATATATATATATTAACAATAGTTTGGCTTATTTGGATTTGCAAATCCATATTTGCGTATACAATTTGACAAATAAACAAAATCTTATATGTTGATAAGCACTGAGTTCTATAAAAGTAGACTATCAAATTAAAGATGTCCTAAATTAAACTATACGTTAATGATTAAGAAAAATAATATTTATATTGAAATGTTTTGATAATCTAACCAGTTTTATCGAGATTATAAACAAATATCATAATGATTTCATTCAAGCATAGCTATTAGAGATGCATAATTTATTATGGAATGCTCTTCACAATTAAGAATATTTTAATCTAAGAGCTAAGAGAAAGGCTTAATATTAGATAATAAAGGTGTTTATATTTCTGAAAACTTGCATAGGATAATAAAATATTTTAAATTTCATTGTTTGCTAAATAGAAGCATAAACTATAATATTTCTTATTAGAGTTAGTAATAATACAATCTCGTAAAGTCTCAGAAAAGCTCGACCGGTTTCGGGTCCGTCTAGATCCCATCTTCAAGAGCACCTAACTGACTGTGAATGTTATTTTCCTATAACCTACCTATATATGTCATCTAAATTGTGGAATCAGTGTTGTCTGTGTAGTTATTTTTTTTTTTTTTTTTTTTGGAAGATGGGATCCAGATGGACCCGAAACCGGTCGAGCTTTTCTGAGACTTTACGAGGTATGACGGATTGTATTATTACTAATTCTAATATTACTAACCTCAGTGAAACTAACCCATTAACTATATATAATATTTCTATTTCGAATGTATTCAGCTTTTCGATTTCTCTGTAAAAAAATAAAACACAATGGTTATTAATATTTCAGAACAAAATTCCCAATATCTAAAGCAATTATTAATTCTTAACAGTACATTACAATTGGTAATAAATTGAAATATTATTTTGGTATATAAAGTAAAACTGATTTTGAGGGGAAATCTAGAATAACCAGTTTCACGAAAAACTGTCTTCAGTAATTTGGATTAAAAATATTAAATATGTAACTATTGTGTTAAACTATTACCTTTTAAAGGTGTCACATTTTAAAACATTGATCCACTTATTTTAATATTCAATATGAACAAATATTGAATTTTAAATAAGTATTGTGTTATAACAATAATATTTAACATAACATGATAATACAAGTAGAGTGAATGTTTGATTTCTACTTCTAAAGTGCTAAATACTGCCTTATTAAATTTTAGTGATAGAATATTCTTTTCTTCATTTATTAATTTTATTAAATAAAAAAAATATTATTTTGAGTGGTTATTATTTTGATTAACTTTATTAATCATAAAAATGATTTTTTAAATGTTTAATTATAATTTTTATCACACAATGTAAGATCCTTGCTAGAGGTACTAAAAAAAAATTTAAAAAGTAATATATATTCGAATAAAAAATTAAAAATAATACATAAAAAGATGGAAGAAGGTGGTTATCTGTAAAAAAATGAAAGTGGTTTAGGAAAGAAAGAAATAATGGAAGAGGTAGGTAGAGAATCGGGAGAACTCTTTAATAACAGTACCAAGTTTATGATCACCAGGGAAAAAAGTGGTAATGAAAAATGAAAAATTACTCCGATTCCTCCTGGGTCTAAACCAGTGAAATGTCTTAGTAGGTAAAACATAACTTCAATTAAATTAAAGAGATAGTTGTGTTCAGGAAATTTGTTTTTAAACAGAAAGAGGTAAAGTCTATGTATGCAATATTACTAGTAAGTCCTTGTAGAATTATACAATCAATATTTACTATCAACCTTATATCATTCTTTAATTAGTAACCTTGTCAATTACTATACTTTATTATAATGAAAATTAATATACCGTTAGACTTAACATCTTCTGACTTCTTTTAAATGCATTCTTTCTCTCAATTAATTATTTTTTTCACCTTTAGCTAAACACTGACCAGCCAGATTGACCAAAACCGGGGTCAATTTTGTGTATATATATATATATATATATATATATATAAAGTACATCGGGTTGACTACAACAAAGCTCTCCAGGAGGTTAACGCTTCATTTGGCTGCTGGCGCTCCAAAGACACATGCCCAGGAAAAGCACAATGTACAGTTAACCAGAGAAATGCTTGTGCAAGGTACTAGTATTATCCAACGAGAGGAAAATGTTGATAAACTGCATATTTTAGGGTCTTTATACATCAAAGAAAGAAACTCTTCAATTATTCTTCAAGGGAAAGAAATGTTCGTTATTCCAACAAACAAGAACATAGAGGATAAAATGAAATGGAATAAGAACGAAAACTGAAACCTGTACTCTGATTGACCAATATGGCAAGTTTATTGGACCAATCAATAATCATATGCACTAAGGAAGTTTGTATAAACATCCTTCCAGAAGAAGATTTTACCCGATGATGATCAACATAATTATGGTTGAATGCTCGTATGAATTGATGTCTCTTGGACAATTAATGTGGAAGCTCCAACCACAAGATAGAAGAATCGCCCTTAAGATTGAGGCCACCAGCTCAAAAATCGTGAGAGCAGAAGCTGCTGCTACTTTTAACTATATATATATATATAATAATTTTTACATCGATGAATGCTGGATGAAAAAATCAAAAAGTGAAAAAAATCATCATTGTGATTCCCAAATCACTCCGCTTTTAGTGCTAAAATTAATATTTTTTTAGTACATTTCAAAAACATATACCCTTATCACAATATGACAAAGCAGAATAATAAATAGGATATATAAATTATCTTCCATTAAGCATTTTGTGATGTAATCTCCAGTACTTTTTGTCAACTTTTCTGCGAGTGACATGTAGATTGAAATGCCACAATATAAAATGACTATAAACAATGAAGTAGCCTTTGATTTTGCAATAACTATTTACTTTGAAAAGTATAGTTAGAAAAGTTTTAAAAACGACAATGTCGGAAGGAATAGTTTGATATAAGAAATAGTATTACATTAAACAGTATAATAGAATTTATCATTTTCCATTAGTTATAATGAAAAAAATTTAACAACTATCTAATTTTTTTTCTTGGAATCAATTAGTATATTCTTGCATATTATCATGTCAAAGTAGTGTGTATTTACTTAAAAACTATGAGAGTAAAAAAATAATCCTTCATAAAGGTTTGAACAACTGATCTTTGAGCAGCAAATATGAAGACCTAGTGAAATGCATTGAGCTTTCATTTCATACTCGTGGGGAAAGTTGTACATTTGTTTGAATTTAGAAATCATTTACTTAAAAGGTAATAATGTATATATGTACAAGTTTTTATAGATGATAAATGATTAAAATTACAGAAATTTTTAGAATGAGCTACAGTAAGTCACATTTGTTGTTTTTGTTAAATATCATGTTCTTTTTTATAATACTCTTTAAACAAAAAAACCATTGAGGAAGATAACAGTTTCTTAAAAGAAAGATATATTCATACAAAATGTAAAAGCTGGGTTAGTGCTTAGTGGAATGAGCAAGCTGTGGAATAGAAATAGGCTGATTAATGGAAATAAAGTCTCTAAAAAGGGGTAATGAGACAGCTTGTTAGTTTATTCAAGTCGGCGCCCTTTATTAATTCCACTTAGACGAATACGTGCATGCACTCCTTCTCGTAAAACATTCACTCCGTTTTCAATCAAACACTGACTAACAAGTAATTTATGTAATATCCTTCATTTAACTTAACTCTGCTCTGATTATTCCATGCTATAATTAGGGTTTTAACATGTTCTGTAATCAATGCTAAAGTAACTGACTTATTTCTAACTATCATGTTTACCTGACTTCATTTAAATATAAAAAAATTCGATTATTCAAAAGACAGTTATGTTTTGGTGAATAATACTTTCTGCCAAATATATTATAATTTCATGACATTATGGGTCGCTAGTATTGTCAACATTCGTCTTTATTAGGCCGAGCGATTTAAGAAGTTTCTGTATTTTCTACATAACTTTTCTAAACTAGCTTAAAAGATAAAATTGCAGTCTTAAAAAAATGTTTTTATAAATATGATTGTAAACGCTTAAGAAGGGTTATTACTTGATAATTTATTTGGATTTTAATTGGTTTTATACATTTACCATTAATATTTATTACTATGTTGAGGAATTAGAGGATTTAATATATATTTTTCTATTAGAAATAGGTAAAACCTACTGGAGTAGGTTTGTTGTGATCGAAGATGGACAACGCCCGAAAGCGCTCCAACTCCAGGATCATCTTACGAGGTATGACGGTTTTACCTATTTCTAATATAAATCTTACTAACCTCAGTGGTATTAACAATATGCATGTATATATTCTTCTATTATGCCTCATTCCCCAGTTACATAACTCTTCACATACTTAATGACGTAAGATATCTATTGATATAGCGTTAGATATTTGCTTTATGTGAAACTTTTAAAGCATGCATGTATAGTACATATCAATCAGTTTCAGATATAATAGCTACATTATTTTACGGTTCTTCAGAACCCATTATAACATTGTCTTACAATTGGAAATCTGGCCATCTAATTACGCTTATAATCTCAGAAGGAAAGTACACCCTCATTCAAAGGTATACAAACCGCATAACATAACAATGAAACTTAATAAACTGAGTACTATGGACAAAATAATTTGACGAATGAATCATTGTACAGTTGAGTTTTGAAAGAAATATTGAAAGAAAGACAATGTAAAAAGGAAATACAAATTGTGTTTAATACCTGTCATTGTTCATGTAATATTTCTTTAAAATATTTATAGTAATAGACTTTGTTGTCAGTAATATTGAAGATATTGTGTTTTACCATAGACGACTTCTAGTGAAAGGTTGGTTCTAGTGATTCTTCTATCTTTAAGAAACCATTACATGTAGAAAATATTTCTGTTACGAACAAATAATTTTAATATATTACATAATTAATATATTATTTAACTAATATGTGAATTAACTAACTAACTAATTAGAACTAACCTTAATAATATGTAAGCAAACAAATAGATATTAAAAATATTTTTTCTAATAAAAAAATAGAAAATGTTAAGCTAAACAAAAAAATACATATTATAAATATTGTTTCTAATAACAAAATAGGAAATGTTAAGATCTTAATTAAATAGTTGTCAAAAATGTAAGTTACTATTGATAATAACAAACTATCATTAATAATATAACAAATAAAAGGTGGAAAATGAAATGGATTGGAAATTGAAGATTCATTTAACAATTAGCAGGTTTTAACATTTAATCTGCTTTGAGAGGAAGGAAGTAAAATGATTTTCTCTTTATAGTAAAGTGAGAAGACAAAGAAATCCTGTTGTTCACTTGATGGAACTAACTAAGTAGAAGAAAGCCCGGTCTTTTCTGCAGCTGTCATTATAACTGCTCCAACAGGTAAAGCTTTTTTGGATCCCTCAATGCTATCTTGAACTTAATTTCATTCAGTATATTCCTCTATTATCTCTTCCTATCATGTGACTGGTAGTGATCTCTTTACTAGAAGTCGACACTAGGTAAATAAAGGATTTTTTTTCACATCTGTCTATTAATATCATCGGTATCAATACCAAACAATATCTCCTCTTTCAAAGCTGTCATCCACCTCGTATAAGTATATAAGTAGGCTATACCTACATAGAATCGTCTCTATTCGCCTTCATAAAATTATCAGTACATAGTTGACTTTTGATACCATATTAACCACTTAAAACCAATTTACTCAACAGATTTATTCTCTAATTTATGCATAGTCGAGTCTTACTTGCTAAAGCTATTTAGGTTTAAGGTTCAATCAAATCGTGGTGATTCCATCTTACATATAAGCAATTTTTTTTGTGTTTCTGGGCCCTAGTGTTGAGAATTTTTTTACATTAATTCACTTTTACTTCTCTTTGAAATTTACTATTTTAATCATTAGATAACCTTTATCAATATCCATCCAAAAACCATCTACAATTAGGTGAATTTTTTCCATATATCTTACAACCAAACTTATGAGGTAGACCAGTGTGGGCATCGTAAGCGTCTGTCTTGCCACTTAAATAATCTTGATCCCTGTTACACTTCTCACACTAAGTATTATTCTTACCTTATAGATGTCAAGACTTCTTGTATTTACCAAGACTGTGTCTACTGACTGGACTCTATTCAGTGTAATGCATTTTATGTAGGCTTGGCTTTTACTAAGCTAATTTTGCATATGAATAATCATAGGAATTCTGTTCGTCAAAGTATCAACCACTCTATTTCCATCCACGCAAACTCTTACGAAGTTAACTTCAATGACTGTTTCCAAGTACAAATTATTAAACAGATCCCAAAATTTGAATGTCAATGGTTAGCTTGAGGACTTGAGGCTCATAATAGTATTCTTGGTACTAGATTACATACCCATATTGATTTTTTCTTTTAAATTCTAATTAATTCTAATTTTTAGGATAGTTTTACCCAAATCAGTATTTTATTGGTTTCAATATCATTTTGAACTTTTACAGATTTCATATCACTATATTCACCACAGACAATAACCGTTAACAGTATAGCTTCTTTAGATGTTAGTGCCACTTATGTTATTTATCAAATCTGAAGTGAACTCCAGGAAAAAATATTTGTCATGAGAAATTAGTATATGAATGCTAAATTTTATTAGTATAGTTACTGCAAAGTTTTGATATAAAAACCATGACCCTAAAGATTACTGTTCTACAGGAAATAGTCTAATTCCGTAAAAATAATGTTTCTTGTTATTGATGGCTATCTTCATTTTAATAAAATATATAATAATAATAAATTATAATAATCATGTATTCTTACAGTAATAGCCCATTATGTTACTAGACTATATTATAATAATACTATAAATGTGGTATTTAGCAATATTTTTTTTTTGAATAGTGCAGATTTGAATATTTGTGTATTTGAGATGCCACATGGTTCCTCCTTGTAAGGTGCTCCAAGGTTCACATTTTGAGTCAAGTTTCCACTGATGGTAGTCATGCAGCCCAAAGTGTGTAAATTATATATATATATATAATCAAAACATAATAATAACTTCTTTAGAGTTATAATTATTGAATCATTTGCATCAATTATTGAATAATGGTTTCAAATGCTACCTAACTCAATGCATTATGATGACTCCATTCTTTGATATATATTAAATAATCAATATATGTTTAGTGTAAACGAAACTAATAAATTAAAATTTCATCTACAGTACATATATATACAGTTCTTTAGAGTGAGAAATTAATTCAAAAAAATATTGTGTCTTCAAAATTGGTTCATAAGACAGTTATTCAAAACTTAATAAGAAATCTGTGAGTTCACTTATTACACCTGTGTATATGCAAAATATTACCCTGCAAAATTCGCTGCATTTCTTATATAATAAAATATTTTTTCTTTTATTTCTTGCTTTAAAGTATTTACATAATTAAATGAAGACAATAAGGTCGTTATTAATATAGAAAGAAAGTAATAATAACTTCGATAAAAATGTTTATTGAAGGCCTCTTGTAGAACGTCAGTTTAGTTTAGCTGAAGAGAAATTGATGTGCTTTCTTTGCAGAGTGAGCGATCGAGATGACGTAGGGCGTGGCCCTTGGTAATGTTGTCTGCACTTAACTGCTGTCGGAGTTTCCGGGGATGATCCGTGAAAAATATAACCCCGCCCCTGGGTGAAAGGGGGTAGGGGCTTCATCGTTCTAGAGGGGTGGAACGGAAGATAGAGCATTACCGAGGCATAGTCAAGGGAAGGAGGGAAACTGTCTGCATTGAAAATATATTATGCACAGTGATCATGCAGGAAGAAGCGACCTGCTTCCAACTTACTTCTCCAGTTAGCTCAGAATTAGCGAGAAAAACTTCTTTTATTCGACTTTGACTCGGAAAAGTCGACTTTGGACTTTAGATTTAGTCGGATGGGGTCAGATATAGGGTCGATTCTTTCAGAAAACTTCTGACATTACCCCACCCTCCTGGAAAAGTTTATAAGCGCACGAACCGAACTAGATTCCAAGCACATCACCAAGTCTGAGGTTTTTAAACCTTGTTTAACATAACGACTTCAGACATTTTATTTAACAGCAATAAACCTGGAGTAATTTTAAACTTTAATTTGTGGTGTAAGACTGTCGAGGAAGTTTCTTGCAATGATTTCTTGACAACCCCATTTACTTGGCAGTTATCAGCAATTTACATATAAATGGCGTTCATATAATACAACTCAGTCTACCATGAAATGATTCTCTTAAAAAGTAAATTCCAACTTAATATATTAATTGACTTTTCAATGAATTGCATTTTTATTCCACTACCAATGAAAAGTATCTCTTTTTTTTTGTTATATATATACGATCCGAAGCGGACAAATATAGTTATATGTGCATAAAGAAACATAGGTAAATTAAAATCACACCTTTACTGTCTCTAAGTTTGGATTTCAAGACGGTTCAAACAAAAAATAGAGACTGTGTGTGCTATTATCTCTATATGTTTCTTTATGTACATTGAACTATGTATATATACATTTTCGATAAAAAGTTTTGGAGTGCTGAAGACGGTTGGGTCTCCAAACGTCCCTGTACCAGTGCGCTTGGTTTCCCTCTCTTATCTCTCCTGAAGGCGGTTCAATCGAAAATTAGAGACTGTAAGTGTGTGCTATTAATTTCTCTATGTTTCTTTATGTACATTGAACTATATATATATATATATATATATATATATATATATATATATATTGAAACTACAATATGAAGTGAAAAAAAATACTAAGATCTTTAAACCGTAACAAGCGGTGATTGTCAGAGTCCAGACCCAACGATATGGGTGTTACGCTGTATTTCATATCTTTATTGTTAAATATTGTTATATATATATATCTTTTCCTGAAGACGAGGACATCGAAATATAGTAGTGAGTTCAGTGGTTTCCTTTCTATGTGTTCTTTTTTAAATTCTAGTTTATATATATATATATATATATATATATATATATATATATATATATAAAAAGATTTCACATAAACACGTGAAACAACAATCAATGATCAAACCACAATAAGAAATGGGAAAACAAGACTAAGATCTTCCAACCGTAACAAGCGGTCTTCGTCAGAGTCAAAAACCCAACTGAGTCAGTTGGGTTTTTGACTCTGACGAAGACCGCTTGTTACGGTTGAAAGATCTTAGTCTTGTTTTCCCATTTCTTATTGTGGTTTGATCATTGATATATATATATATATATTAATAATTTTTGTTAGTCTTTGCTGTGCTACAATACGCAATGCACCATTTTCTACCGTCCAAAATATTCATTCTTTTTTCAAATGAATATAAATATAGAACGTAAACGATTTTCTTATATATATGCCTTTATAACAAAGTTTGTAAGGGCCCTCTCTTTGAAATATACGTTTAGATTTGTACAAAACAATAGAATTGACTAAATAAAGTGAAGCTTTGTGGTTGTGATTCTATGTAAGAAATTCGTTCATAACATTTAGTTGTTCACGTTGATATGTAAAACAATTTTATGCATGTCTCGAGAGTTTGAAATATTGAGCATTTCGAATTAGATACAAACTCAGTAACTCAGAGAGAAATATTAATGTAATGGATTAATTGAAGCAAAACGGAGGCGGATATTAAAGCAATACAGCTTTAATTAAAATATGTAAGGAAGCACGTGTTGCTGGAGTGGGACATCTGGTAGAGCTTATTGAGAGTCTCGTCTTGCCCCACCACTGGTTTAACGTCGCTCCAGATTGGTCCTTTAATACTCTAAGTCATACTTCTCCAACAACTTTATTACTAGTGTTTTTTAAATTAAACATACTTTGCAAAAAAGATAGAATGATTTACTTCAGGATAACTTTTAGTACTTTAGATACTTCAGGATTGAAATCGTTTAGTACTACTCTGTAATTCCAATAAAACAAAGTTATTTTTCATGATATATTACAAGTATTTTTCATGATATATTACAAGAATATGTTGACATATATGTTCTAGAACCACCCAAAAATGAATTCTTTCATTTTTGAAGCCTATTTTTTTTCTAAATTGGTAATCTACAATAAAATGAAAGTGCTTTAATAAAACCTATCCAACTATTTAAAATTTTTTTTATTAACGGGGAAAGGTTGTTCAAATATTTAAATGAAATTGTAAAACAATATTTTTTCACGCTATTTCATTTTCTTGAAAACGGCTTTAAAGACTCAGGAATCCTAAATTTAAGTTGATATCCGCCTGAATATCAAACACATTTCAGCTGTGTTCACACGTGTTCTTGACCACAGGAGAAATAAATAAAGTTCAAATGTATTTGTAATGATAAACGCCCAGCAATAGGTTGTTGTCCTAATTTGTTTGAATAAGACATTGCTCTGGTAGGCAGAATTTTGTAAAATCATTCATCCGCATTTTGGAAGGTATTTGTGTAGAGCCCAAATGAATAATGATGTTATCAGTACTGTATGGATGGACCCAGCACCAAAGAGCATACAAGTTTATTGTGAGCAGTATCTGTGGTTTCAAAACCAATGTTAGCTTACACTTAGGTGTTAGAATTATTTGTGATAGAGTACCATTTGTCCTTTTCTCACAAGCAGCACTAGATCCATTGATTGAACCTGAACAGGCTTGTGCTTGAACATGATGCATCTACCACTAAGCCTGGATGAGTTAGCATGATCTAAGCTAGAAGACTAGTATCATCTTCGGGTGAGTTCAGGGCCAACAGGTATTAGTGACAACTTAGGCAGACAACCATTCCATCATTAGTTTATAGTAGTTTTAGAAAAAACAATAAAAAAGAACAAAATAACACTCTCAGTTTTTCACATTATCCTGTATTTGGTCGATTTCCTGCAGTTGCAGGAAAATCTTATTACATATCTACAATCCTTTTTTGTTTCACGCAGCAAATTGATCTTGTATTGTTATTTTAACCTTAGAAAAACTCGACCCTAGTCTTGATAAGGATTTTTTCACTAATTTTAATTGTTTTGCGTGCATCATTTATAGTTGGTGGAATGTCCTATATGAATATGAAGTAACATGGTTATATCATTTCTTTAAAGCGATATATATTCTACAATTAACTTTATTTTTAAAAAAAACTATATTAAATTTTAGATATCTGAAAAGCTGCAACACTGGAAACTGAAATATAATACCTTAATTAATTCCACGCAAGTAAATGATTGTAATCATTACAGCAGTAGAATTCATTTTCAATGACAGCACTTTCGGCCGAATTCTGGTAATATAGTAAGACGTAGAAATATAGGTCACAGTTTTATAAAGTATTGTACATTCGTAATAGTGGGCAAAACAGTAATAAGCACACACATGCATATATATATATATATATATATATATATATATATATATATATATATATATATGTATATATATATATATATATATATATACAAATCTAAAATTTATCGGGACTCGGTCAGTTTTTCAGGTTTAAATTAAACTCTCATTGCCAAAGTTTTGGCTTTTATTTAAAACCTTTCTCATAAGCAGAAGTATCAATTTTGAAACAGAAAAACTAAGTATTACATTACAATTATTTTTACAGAGAAAAATAGTCTGTGGATTTCAACAACAGCTGTAGTTTGAATGAACACGTGACAGAGTGATCATATATATATATATATTATATATATATATATAATATATTATATATATATCACTGATAAAACGAAATACGATCCAAACTGGACACAATACGAGTTCGAGATTAACAAAGAACAACACACAAAGTAGGGAAACACAGTATAAATTGAGTCTGTAAGTGTGTTTCCCTACTTTGTGTGTTGTTCTTTGTTAATCTCGAACTCGTATATATATATATATATATATATATATATATATATATATATATATATATATCAATGATCAAACCCCAATAAGAAATGGGAAAACAAGACTAAGATCTTTCAACCGTAACAAGCCGTCTTAGTCAGAGTCAAAAACCCAAAAGAAACACTAGATGCAGAAAACATCTGGTGAGGGGTTGAGAAGAGTCGGAGGGAAGAGTGGTATTTTAAAAGGGTGAAAGCGCTGGAAAGAACTAATGTCCAGAAAGGGATGTTTGGGGAAACAAAGGAGTACAGTAAGAAAAAGTAAATAACTATCCGCTAGCTGTCAACCCTCTTTGAAGAGGCTATTGCCCTCGTGACGAAAGTATCAAGTTTGAAGAGACCGTTACTAATGTTTATAATATTTGATCTATTAAATTTAATTAGAGACTATTCAATAATATTTCTTAACAACATTGATTTTTCATAGGTAATAAATTTAGCTCCTGTCCAATCAATATGATGATTTTCATTTGTTATATGCATGAATAAGTCACTACTTTTTTCCTGTATACTTACGTTGTATTAGTGTTGTTTTACACGTGTTTTTAATGATTTACTAGTTTGTCCAATATACATTTTATGGCAATTTTTGCACGGAATTTTATATACGATCGGACTTGAATTCGCTGGGAGAGTTTTTTATTAACATATTACCCACATTATTACGATTAGAAAACACTATATCAAAATCAAGTTGTTTGGCTAATCTTGGAAGAGCAAATCTAATGATTCATGATATGGCAAAACTATAGAGTTTGACAATGAACGGGGCTCTGTTGAAGTATTTGAGAAAGCATTTTTAGCACCCTTGAAAGCTAAATCGATATAAGAGGAGGGTTATTTTAAAGAAAGGGCAATTGACCTAATGTTAATCTCTTCATTAAGGAATTCAGGAGAGCACACTCTTAACGCCCTCAAAAACATATTTCTAAAAACAGAAATTATAACATTTTTTTGATGGGAAGAATGGAAGTGAACATATACAAGTACATTCGTAGGTTTTCTATATACACTACAGCGTAACTCTTTAGGTAACCTATGGATCAGGTACAATGATGTATATTTATATTTACATATACTATGGATTTGTATTGGAAATAGAATACTTAGAAACGACTATAACAACATAAATAATATATGATTAATGAATATATTTACATTTATATTGTACTATTTAAAAGTAGGCAGTATATATTCTTCTACTTTGATTATTTTGAACTGACTGTGTTTCTGTATACACTTACTAAAGTCTAAACACTTATAATTTTTGAAAAATTAAAAATTTTCATTTGCAGCGGTTGGTAAGTGGAGGAAATGAGCATTCACCCATATATACTATAATCTAGTGAGTAATAGGGACTCAGAAACTGCGGCTAAGCTTCAGAATTGTTGAACTTATCATGTATAAGTGCATATACGATTAAGGGAGAATAATGCCATCCTACTACCTAGATGTATGAAAACTGTGCTAATAGTGATCAATATGGGCCTTGAAGACAATGTCATACGTTTTTGTCTTTCACAGAAGCTAATATTTGCGCTTCAGCGTTTTCTATATTAAGTATAATAATAAAAAAAAAAAAACTATTATTGTCGCATAAACAACATTCAAATGTAATTTAAATGTATCTAAATTTAATGATCCTATCCATATTTCTGTAGCTGGTGTATAAAAAATTCAGTATAGTTTATTATAACAATTCAGAATAATTGTTAGCTAGTGTTTTATTAATTTTTGTATGATGCAGAATTGAGTGATAGAGTATAGTCGAAATCGTTATATAGTGCAGTACTAGTATCCTACTTTTTGTTAATATTTTATTGTTTTCAACGTTCCTATTTCATTGTTTAATTGTAACCAATTTCCATCCAATTAAAATATCACATATAATGTACCATACGATTTCGATAAAACTAGTACGCTACCTGAATAAGAAAATGAAACCTTTTACTTGTTGAAATTAGAGTAGCCTAGTACCAACGTATTTACCTCCGGACTAGTAAAGTTCAATACCCACTCGCTTTATTCACGCGAGAGGTGAACAAATCTGATGACGTTATCCTTAGGAGTAAGCCATCCAACGGCTTGACTACGATGTCATGGTCATGATCATTGAAGATCCCTACTCTGAATACAACTGAGTTAGGAAAAATTGAGCCTCCCAATATCGTAGAATGTTCATTGTGTGGTGTACAAAGGGCCAATTTTCGGCCAATGTGTTTTTTCTTGGGAGACTGTTACTGTAATCTAACATAACTATAATTTTTATGATTATTTATTGTTCAATATAAATTAGTTTACATTATGAGAGTATGATAACTGTGACCCTAGCCACTGGCGTTATAATAATTATTTTTGCAAGATATTTTATAAGAGGTTTTGTGAAAAGGATGAATGACATGAGGGAAGGGAAAGGATTAGTAGGGAATAAAAGTTACACTAATTGGCTTTGTGTGACTGTATTTTATCATAATAAATCAGAGGAGGTAGAATTACATTGGTGTCGAAGAGTTTAGACTAATAGGGCGAGAGGGTAGTGCCGTGACTCACAGCAGTGATGGAAGCGGATTTGTCATAGTCGCGCGCCATCCAAGAACTAGAATTAATCCTGATTAGGGATTTTCCTCCCGATTCCCAATCATTTTACCGGCGACTAAATTAGGCGAGTGTGTCGCAGCGAGGACCCTGTTATATGGTAATTTTCCTCTTTATTCCTTGGAATCAACAGAAGAAAGCTGCCGTGACCAGACTTATCTTAATTCATGCATCAGGCGGCCTTCTGATTGAGGCCCGACCAGTGACCAGCTCGCTCCTGCTTAGTACCCACACTAACCAACTAGAGGCCCTGCGACACTTTAACACATTTTCTTTTGCCAAAGCAATACCAAAGTAAAACAGACTTTCTTATACATCTTCAAGCAAACTCTCCAGAGCGAGATTTAGCATTTAGCATATTCATATATTCAAAGCACCTCTTAAATTCTGACTTAGGTTAACGCTGTCTCAATATCAAAATAAATAACTTACTTAATTTTTACTGATTCTTTATTATTTCTAAATTCAAAAGGCACTTCTTTTTGTTTTTACGGGTTTTGAAGCTTTGGTTACGTAAAAAGGAGATGAATATCACAGTTAGTACTATTATGGTGAGAATAAATTTGTTATTATTCACAACTAATCAATCTAAATCTGTAACATCAACAATAATATTAAATGATATATTAAAAAAACAATATTAATTAATATATTTACATGTCTACAGAAAGAGCATGTCAAGTAACCTATACTCAGCATTAACATAAATAAACCTTAGAAAATTAATTGTCCTTTGGTTTTATTTTGATGTATCCATAGTGCAAAGTTTCTATAAATCATTCTGGTAAACTTTTGTAAAACTCATATCTAATCGATTCAATGGTTTAATTTGTCTATTGGAGCTCTATCTACTTTATCATTTATAGCAACCTTGAAATTACTTATCATAAACAATGCAATGCATTATTCTTACTATTAAACAAAGAACCTTAGCCGAAGTAACTCTTACATGGCTTTTTAACTTAGCTTTATTCTTTCGTTTAAAGAGATTCAATTTTAGAACATCATAGAGTTCTGGCGTAGTATATGTAGTATTCAGTAAAGAGGTAATTGAGCCATGCTTTAACTTACCAAAATTTGTATTTTTTACTAATTGAGAATATTTACCAATTTTTTCATATTATCGTTCTTTGTAAAAAATAATGAGATCTGGTGTTAAGCAAAAAATTTTAAACAAAGAAATGTGTAATAAAACCAATAATACTTAATGCCAATAATACCAATAATACGATTGCCTCACAATCGTCATAAAATAAAATTATTCTAAAATTATATTATACCTCTTTTAACAACTTGATCAACTAAAATCTAATAAATTAATTGATATTAATGCCTCTCAAATGTAATAGTCTTAATTTTTTTGCATGAAAAATATTATTTATTTATGATTTTATTTCACTAAAGCATATTTATATTTATAATTTTTTAGAATGATTATTAGTTATTTGAGAGTAATATTTTTCTATCTTCACGTCTTATACAAGCTGGTCAACAACGAATTCCATTAAGGAGCTTCGTCAAGAGGATAAACATTTTTAACATTATAATACTTTTATACCATTAGAATTACTAGAAATATTACTAACCTCAGTGCAAATAACCCATTATAATAGATAATAATAAATGTATATATATATAAATATATATATATTATAAATATTTCACATAAACACGTGAAATAACAATCAATGATCAAACCACAATAAGAAATGGGAAAAAAAGACTAAGATGTTTTAACCTTAACAAGCGTAACATACGTCAGTTGGGTTTTTGATTCTGACGAAGACCGCTTTTTACGGTTGAAAGATTTTATATATATATCAAAAACCCAACCCAACATTTGGGTTTTTGACTCTGACGAAAACCGCTTGTTACGGTTGAAAGATCTTAGTCTTGTTTTCCCATTTTCATATTGTGGTTTGATGATTGATTGTTATTTTGCGTTTATGTGAAATCCTTTTATATATATATATATATATATATATGTGTGTGTGTGTGTGTGTGTGTGTGTGTGTGTGTATAATATTTATATAAATATACAAGTACATATACCATATAATATAAATATAGAGTTATACTTATATATTATGTAATACTTTTTTTATTAAAACCAGTACAAGTATGATATAAATAGATAAACATATAAAAAATAGATGGTAAAATATCTTAAAAATGTTTCACAAATAGAAACACAAAGAAGGTAAAAGTTGAAAAAAGTGATTTCATTACTTAATAAATCAAGGGAAAAGTCAAGAAAAATAGAGAGTTAAGTATTATCAGACTTGTTAAATAATCAGGTTATCTAAATTGATCAAGTTTGGCTGATCACTTATATCTATACCAAAGTCGTGCAGCGAATGTAAGATTGATCACAGTGGACTGATTATTGAAAAAACTATTAGAAATAACAAATATTCTTCTATGAAATATTAACTCCAAGTTTATTCCCCTCCATGAAATGAGGGTTAAATACGAATCTAGAAGAAGAATCAATCAGTTTTAAGATACCTAATATGTGTCAGTGATTGACAGTAGTAAGGATGACGTAGAAATGATAGCCAGATAGTGAGTGCTCCATTGGTAATCTTAATAGTGCAATGATGTACAGTTTCTCAGCACCTTGTAAAAATTATTTTAGCATAAAATAATGAAAGCTGTTCTTCCGTGTCATCAATGCGCATAAAAGTAATATCTCTTTTCTTGACTTCCCGACTCTTGAACATTTATTAAATTAAAATTTGGTTTACAGGAGCAAAGGAATGACTTTCAAGGTAACAAAGTTATTCTCCGTAAATACTCTTTTAATATTATTGTTAAAATAGTTATTTTAATATCAATATTATAAGAGTAAATATCAGAAAATATTTTCTAATGGTACAAACATGTAAGTCGTCACTTGCTTGGCTTAAGTGGATTACAGTGGCTTCCTAGACATAAAATTTTAAAAACTAGTCTATTGTTCAAATATAGTAATTAATGTACGGTTTGCTGTTAAATACTAAACAGTTATTTTACCATGTTTGCAAATTTCTTCTTGTAGTGCTTACATTACCACAACTTGAATTTAATTTATTGTACTGAAAAAAATTTTTAATTTTTGTAATACATGAAACAGAATAATTTTTTGGCTGTGATAAAAAAGCCAAGAAATATTTGTGTTGAATGTGTATAACTTAATTTTGTTACATTAGGAATTAATTAATATATCGTTATTTCATTTTATATAGAAGACAAATTTAAAGTAGATATTATATCGCTTAGTGATTGTTAGATTACTTATAAGATAGCTGTTTTGAACTTAGTAATATGATACGAATTTAATATTTATATATTGTTTATTTATATATATTTATATATATATAATATTTATATATATAAATATTAAATATTAATAAAATAAATAATATTATATTAAAAATATAGGTTTTAATAAATATATATTTATTTTATATATATATATATATATATATATATTGCTATAATATTAGTTTTTTAAAAACTAAGTATGAATAACTGGATTATTATTTCCTTTAGTAGTATTAACAAATATTTTATATATATATATATATATATATATATATCAAGCATGGTTATATGTGGAATATATGTTCACTTCTAAGGGCACTGGATAGAGCTTGTAATCAATTGACTGATTGCAATGATTTCTACTGGCACTTCAAGTATGTATCAATGGTTACACTCAAAACCATTAAGAAAACATTAAACGTATTATTTTGAGATAAGAATTATTTTTTGACAATAAGAATTGTAAAATATATCATTTATTTTTCATAAAAATACTTGACCGAAAACAGATGAGAAATATTTATTCACTTCACTTCTCAGATCACCGCTACTGATCTACATTGATGCCAATCATAAAACTGGCTTGAAAATTAGTTAATGTTTGAAATAGAACAAAGTTAAAATGTTTTAGAATGTTACTGTAGTTAAATATAATTGTTTTTTCAGAAACAATTATAACAAAAGAATGAAATCTAAAGTTATTTTTAAAAGCAATTGGATATTCATTTTTCTAGTAGAATGCTGATTACCCTTATGAGTTGGGGACTGGAAAAAGCAAAAAAACTTGTTTCTCACAGGTGACTGAGGTGGCAGCAGGTAGGGGTGGTCAAGGGTTGCCGAAGACGTGCTCAAGGGGCTGGGAACAGGGCGGGTAATTAGACCTGGCTCCATCTTGTTACCTCGAGAGCTCCTCCAACTTTACGCCCTGTTGCCAATAACAACTATTCAGCTTCTGCAATATTGCAAAGTCCTTTCAGGCCAGTCAATGACAACTCTAAATCCTTCATAAATTTGCCCCCTGCAGATAGAACGAGCAGAAAATATATCAGCTTTCGTACTGTTATTAAGATTCTAAATGCTTGCCAAGTTTTGAAGAGATTAAAATGATAGTTTTCTTTCTCGTTATCAAAATAAATACATGAATGTATATGGGAGCTTACAAAAATAGAAGCTAAATGATTGGTTATTTACCAAAGAAAAATAATTAGTTTAAACTAAATTCCCTTGCAAGATCATGTTAGAAAATTCTTTCAAAAATTATGCCATATTTTTGGCTAAAACTAAATTAAAACCACAACCAGTATATTTGACAACTAGGATATTCATCAACCTAAACACAGATGATAGTTTGTTAAAAAAGTTTAAAATTTGAATGTCTAATAATAATTCGTAATTCTATGTAAATTTTCATTACACCAATTAAATCAATTAAAAAGAATATTTGTAAATTGTTAAGTTGTCACACTCTGAAACTGCTTAAAACTTGATAGTTGTAAAGGGAGTCGTATTAAATATTTCCAAAAAAAACTTGAATTTAATGACAATTACAGTGTGGGTCTAGTCAAATAAATTCATTTAAGTTCCCTAAATCTGTAAAAATCTTTTATTCCCTAGATTCCTACAGATATAGAAAATAAAATTTTCTAAAATCTAGTAAAGAACTTTAGCATTAAATGCTTTCACAATTTTAAATTCCTCATCGACTCACTTTAACACCCTCGTAAGTTATTCATTTAATTGTAATAAGAACTGTCTGAAAAACATAGAACTTACAAAAATTTCAATAAATGCAATGAATAACTGACCATGGTTAACAAGATATATCTATAAAATATCGAAGTAACGATAAAGGAGTGATTTTTACATACATATTCTTAGTACTACAGAGTTTAGTAATAATAAACAACATATTATTCAGATCCGGTGTACCGACGCCTACAACAATTATTCATGTGTTTTGATGAATTACTGTAAGTGAATAATATTTGTTTTCCTCCTTGAGTATTATTTATTGTTAGTATATTGTTATGATTGGCTATAACTAAACGTATCTGCAATAATATATTGAACCATTTTTTCAACCACTGAGAAATATTTTAAGCAAAAACTAAATTACCACCCACAAAATAACTCCAAATTCTATTACATATGTGCATATTTTTTTAGTGTTTAGATAACCAAGCTAGGTCGATGACGAGTCAAACTGGCATATAATGAGTTCTCCAATCTAGATGAAACAAAATTCAGCGGTGATGATGAAGGTCCGGTTTTTGTTGATCGACGTCAAACTTGGAATGCACTATAAAGCACCCTTGGTCTGACCCAAGGGAGCGGCGCCTCATGCGGAAGTCCGTTCCTTTCGTTTTCTTCCCCCCACAGACACCACCCTTGGTGCCTTAACAAAGTCCCAAAAAGACATTTTGCAATGCACTACTTGTGTGGATGACTTTTTTTATAACATAACAATTAAATCATAACTTAAAGTTATGGTAATTCGTTAGAAACTAAGAGGCAGTTTGTTAAAGTTAATAACGTTAACGAGAAAGAGGGATGATAGGAAATATTCTTAATAACATAGTCTAGCTTATGAATACGTAAGAAAAGAGTAAATGCAATACTCCTAGAAAAGGTACTGTTAAAAATATCTGAGTTTTGTAGGAACTCATGTAGAGAAGGTATCATTAACAACAGTGACGTCTACATAAGGAATAGATCGGAATAATATTTAAAATGGATCTAAATAAAATTACTTAAAACATATAATAATAACAATGTAAGTACTATCATAATTGATTTATATCATATTTTGATATCATATGTTGAGATTGGCAACAGTTTGAACCGACAGAGTTATTGCAGTGGCTTTCTGGAGTAAATTTAACAGTCAGTAGTATCAATTTTTCAACAATTAATGATTCTCTTTTTTAATTCAGTATGTATTTGTAAATTTTTCACAGTGATGCAGCTTAGTGTATAACATTTGGTTTACTCTATTTTAATTAACATTGATAGTTTTTGACCAATACATGATCAAAGATTGGACAAAAACTATAAATAGATCTCGATTGAGTATTGCCCCTTTTCTAACTCAGAGACAGATATATTACAGAGAATAACAATTTTCCATTTATATTATACTTAAAGAGGCCGCCTTTTTCTCCACAAAGGCTAACTTTCTCTGAGAATAATTTCATTCTTTTCCCCCATTTTTTTTTTTTAGCAACTTGCATAAACTTTCATCTCTTTTTCACATCACCATTTTCCTTTAACTCCATCCCCCTTATTTCCGCAATATTATACGTTTCCATACTTACAGGAACTAGACTTCAAACTTTGCGATTTATCCTGTCATAAAAGTGTTCAGAGAAGAAAATTAAAATATTTTAGGGCGAAAATGTTTCCTGTAATGCAAATTATATATTTATTATACTGGACACAAACACTCCTAATATTGATGAACTATAGATTCGTTTATAATTCTGAACGTACTGTGATAAAAAAATATTTTTTTATAATTATAAGTTATTTAATAGTTAAAAAAATATATTATTTATTTATTTATAATAAGAAATAATGAAATTATTTATTTCAGAAGCAAATAAACATTGTAGGCATATATTTCTCTTTTAAAATAACTCTTATAATTGGAAATTGAATTCTTTGCTACTACTGAAACTACAGAAATTCAAATTATAATTATAATCATGCTTATTACAATTGTTTTTTTCTGAACTTATATAAATATATACATAGCTTTATATTCCTTACCAAGGTATAAATAACATAAATAAATAACATTAGCCAAATATAAACATATGAACAGATTCTAGTGCAGAATATTAAGACTGAAACGAAACGTGTTAATGATGAGTGAAGTTAAGTCAAGTCATACATATTTCTTCACTCCCCAGTTGTTTTCAACCAAACTCAAAATTACTAAAGATTTGATATCTGACTGGAAATTTCATTTCTTATTTAAAATAGAGAAGCATACAATTTTGTAATAAAAATTTTAACTCTTTTGATTATATCTAATAAGGGTATAAAAAAAACTGGTTTGAACTTTTGAAATTTTAAACTCATTGTAAACATGTAACTAAATGAATGTAATTTTTTAATAATTAAAGAGTATCTCAAGTCCCATATACATTTTTAGATAAAACTGAAGGTCCTATCAAAAACAGTAAACATCACTGACAATCTTATTCATTATATGGTCATAATAATATATATATAAAGGTTGTTCTAAGTATATTGTCCTTGAAACTTATCTGTATTATAGAAAAATTTTATAAAAGTATGACCCTGATTTCATTAGCATCTGTTCTATATGTTTCACACGAGATAAATAACAGATATCAACTATAAAACCAGAGTAAAGCTAGTTTGACAAAATATTAATGCTGAACTTAAGGTTTGATTTCAGGGCTAATGTAACACAAATATGTCCTTTATTGGTTACTATTTTTATAGCTTTTAAGATAATTTGAACACTCATATAAACTACTATAAGCAAACTAATCTGCAAAGCTTATGGTATTGTGCTCAGTAAACTTCAAAATATAATTCAATTGAAAAATTTATGTCAAAATTTTGGCCAAACAAAATAATGCATCCCTTATATTTAAAATAAGAATTAAATGGAAGTGATAATTTTTTATAATGACAAATTTAGTTAAAATAAAAATGTTGAAATAATATATTTAATCTATATTCTTAAAATAAAAACTGGAAGTACATGTCTGATTTTCATATATCCTTGCTTCGTCTTAGTTTATATGTGTTGTATTTTATGTTCCAACATCTGTTTCAAAACATGGTAAATATTACAGTAAGAGGTGATGTTGTATTAGCATTCTGCAGAGTCGATATTTGCATCTTGGGACACTATATATATATCATATGGCTTGTCCAAATGGTTAGTAAGTATTTTAAGCCCCTTAATTGGAAAAATTTTAGGCAGCCATATAAAAAACAATGTAGATTTAATTAAAAAATTAAAAAAACGTCAACATGAACAAAAATTATAGATTAATCAGTTTCGATGTGAAGTCTCTTTTTACGAATGTACCTGTAACTGATCTGTTGAGCTTACTCCAGGAGGAATTAATTAATTATTCCCTTCCCCTTCCATCTACCACTATAATAGAGTTAATTAAGTTATGTGTGGTAGATTGTCATTTTCAATTTGAAAATAATTATTATATACAAAAATTTGGTCTTGCTATGGGTAACTGTTTATCCCCCCTCCTAAGTAATTTATATATGGAGTTTTTTGAGAGTAAAATGTTAAGCTCAATTTTGCCCAAAAATGTTAAATGGTATAGATATGTTGACGATATTCTTTGCATTTCTCCCAATTCTTTAAATAAAGTAGATTTCCTAACAAAATTGAATTCATTAGTGCCGACAATCAAATTCACAATGGAAGAAGAAATAACTGGTAATTTGCCCTTCTTAGATGTCCTGATCCATAGGTTACCTAATGAGTTACGCTTTAGTGTATATAGAAAACCTACGAATGTACTTGCATACGTTCATTTTTATTCATGGCATCCAAAAAATGTTAAAATTTCTGTTTTTAGAAATATGTTTTTGAGAGCTTTAAGAGTTTCCTCTCCAGAATTTCTTAATGAAGAGATTAATAACATTAGGTCAATTGCCCTTTCATTAAAATACCCCTCTTCTTATATCGATTTAGCTTTGAAGGGTGCTAAAAAAACTTTCTCTAATACTTCAAAAGAGCCCCTTTTATTATCAAATTCTATAGTTTTGCCATACCACGAATCATTGGACCCCCTTCCAAGATTAGCCAAACAACTTGATTTTAATATAGTGTTTTCTAATCGTAATAACGTGGGTAATATGTTAATAAAAAACTCTCCAAGCGAATTGGAGTCCGCTGGTATTTATAAAATTCCGTGCAAAAATTGCCATAAAATTTATATTGGTCAAACTGGTAAATCATTAAAAACACGTGTAAAACAACACCAATATAACGTAAGTAGACAGGAAAACAGTAGTGCCTTATTCTTGCATATAAAAAATGAAAATCATCATATTGATTGGACAGGAGCTAAATTTATTACCTATGAAAAATCAATGTTGTTAAGAAATATTATTGAATCGTCTCTAATTAAATTTAATAGATCTAATATTATAAACATTAGTAACGGTCTCTTCAAACTTGATACTTTCGTCACGAGGGCAATAGCCTCTTCAAAGAGGGTTGACAGCTAGTGGATAGTTTTTTACTTTTTCTTACTGTACTCCTTTGTTTCCCCAAACATCCCTTTCTGGACATTAGTCCTTTCCTGTGCTTTCACCCTTTTAAAATTCCACTCTTCCCTCCCACTCTTCTCAACTCCTCACCAGATGTTTTCTGCATCTAGTGTTCAGTTGGGTTTTTGACTCTGACGAAGACCGCTTGTTACGGTTGAAAGATCTTAGTCTTGTTTTCCCATTTCTTATTGTGGTTTGATCATTGATTGTTGTTTCACGTGTTTATGTGAAATCTTTATATATATATATATATATATATATATTATATATATATATATATTGAACTATATTTGTCTGTTTTGGATCGTATTTCCAACCAAAAAGTATATATATATATATATATATATATATATATATATATATCTTATACTGGGAAATGAAAGTCTAGTAGAGAGTACCCAAAAATCTATTTCTGTCAATATACAACCTCCATTTCAGTCATCATCAAACTCAATTATGACGAAAAGTCATAAAGGATTCTTAAATCCTGCTCCTGATATTAAAAATCAAATAGATGCTGGAATTGAACATACAGAAAAATAAATTACAACATACTATAGTTACAAGACATAACAAGTACTTCATTAATCCATCATGCTCTTGATAAGATCAATTTTACGATTAGTCATTGACATATATATTTATATTTACTGGTTTCCCTTCTTGAGAATGAAAGTGAAAGGTTTTCTGAAGAATACCTACTTATTTCATGTATCGAATAAATAAATATAATTGTAATTAAACAATATATATTTGGTAAAAGTTAAATAAATAACAAATATTGGATGGCTGTTTTGTAGATATGCATGACGTATGCTACGTAGCCATGACTATAGATTCATATCCTCATGAACTCGAATAAAGTAATAATTACCTCTCCCGATATCAAACAACAATAATTGTTTGGGATTTTTCTGATGACTAAGTTCGTGGTTGTCCGGGACTTATCATAGATATTTATAAAGGCAGCTTCATCTGTTTTGCATTCCTTTCTAAATTGGTTCCCATAGTACAGATGGGTCATTTATGATATTGGTATTTCCTTTAATTTTGATGAGGTAGGATTGTAGAGCTTTATCAACTGAGTTGTTTGAATAGCCAATATGTACAAAGGTTTTCTGGTGGTTCATCCTTCCGTTGAATAGTTGCCACGTAGATGTTAAAATAGTTGCATGAAGACTCGAGTTGAGCAACCTTGCTAAAACCTGCTTTTATTTATAACTAACAACATGCCATGGATGACGGGTATTTTACAAAAATTAAACAATGATACCTGGTATTTCAAACTGTTATAAAAAAAAATTACACAATAATAAAAAATATATTTATTTGCACAGTGTTAACTAAATGACTCTGTATACACAGCATTAGCTGTCTGTCGTTCAGGTGCATGGAAGAACAGAGTTGGAATCTCTGACTCCTGAGCAAGCAACATACAGTTGACCATGTGAGAAACACTTGGTCTCACTCACTTAAATTCCTGCCCTAGACAGGGTTGGCCTTGCGACTGGTTTACCTTCATTGCAAAACAGACTGCTGACGGAAAATTGCTACCGTTTAAATTGAATGGGACAGTTGCTAGGAATCCGTGGTATGAGTGGTATGAACACTGATTCTCCAGTACCATACCCAGTCATGATATCAGCCGTATCTGTGCAAAGCACGAATTTTTTAAACACTGAAGTTTTGTAACAGCATGATTGGTGCCCCTCATGCATCCTCTACATTTACAGATCCTGGAGCCATCTATATAAAGGAAAGATGGCCAGAGCTGACCTAACAATCCAGCAAAATGTTTGTTATATACACTTCCAAAAACTGACAATAAAGTTAAATTAACAAGAACGGAGTGTCGGGTGGTTAACCTCACTCGTAATGCTTGGCATGTTACCTCTTTCTATTGTTATCCTTTATGTGTGTATTTCTAGTTGTATTCTGTTATCCTGTTACTTTGAGTTATTACTTATCTGTTTTATTATTTTCTTCTGCCTGAGGATTACCTACCAGGTTGACAGGTTGTGTTTTCTCTTACAATCTTAAGTTAGTAGTGAATACATTTTAGTAGTTATTGAAATATGTTTTTTGTCTGAAAATGTCCCTGGGAATTTACTATTTCCATTGCCTCTACAACAGAGAAATGTAATTAGAAAAAAAAAATAAGTATATGAATGCAGAATCTACTCTGGCAGCTTCATCTGTTAGGATTGTTAGGTAGGATTGTAGAGCTTATCCTTATATATATATATATATATATATATATATATATTTTCACTTTAACACGTGAAATAACAATCAATGATCAAACCACAATAAGAAAATGGGAAAACAAGACTAACATCTTTCAACCGTAACAAGCGGTCTTCGTCAGAGTCAAAAACCCAACTGAGGCAGTTGGGTTTTTGACTCTAACGAAGACCGCTTGTTACGATTGAAATATCTTAGTCTTGATTTCCCATTTTCTTATTGTAGTTTGATCATTGATACATATAAATATGTATATATATATATTAGATAAATTGTAAGATTATAAGATATTTTAATAATCGACCGTGTCGTATAAACAAAGTAAAGTTATCAGGACTCGGTCAGTTCTGACCAAGTCCTGATAAACTTTTATTATATATATATTATATATATATATATATATATATATATATAAAGATTTCACATAAACACGTGAAATAACTATCAATGATCAAACCACAATAAGAAATTCGAAAACAAGACTAAGATCTTTCAACTGTAACAAGCGGTTACACTCTGACTCTTCGTTAGTCAAAAACCCAACTCTATATATATATATTACTAAAACTGGGGATATTTTCATTATTTCCGGTTGCCCTTTCTCTTTTAGGAAACATTGGCTTAGAAATATTAATTGCAGTTATCTCCATGTTTTATTATTTTACACCTCTTAAGCTGTAGATTTTTGTTTGTATATTTAGATAACGGTTTAGATATTTTAATTATATTTTAAATACTAACGCATTATTTGTTTATATTGTGTAGCTTTTACATTATGTTTATATGCATGACAATATTTAATGATTATAAGCTGAACCATATTTTATGATTCAATAAAAACTAGTTGTGTGTGTAGATAAATTGAAGTTGATGGTGGGGTGGAGGTTGGTTAACGTGATTAAAGGCTAATTAGGGTTGGTGGGTGCTAATCGGTTCCTGATATGTTTTCAATAAGAGGCTGCTGCAGCTTAATTGGAGCCGGCTGTGTCCCATGCCCACAATTCCATTAGCTTCAGATATGACACTCTACCTCACACCACTCTATTCCAAGCTTTACTTTTATACATTACAACTAGCAATTGACATTTTTCTTACCCTACTAAACGTTACGTAATTACCTATACACATACATATACTCATCCTTGTGGTTCCAGTGTTCGTGCAACCAACTTATACATGAATGGGAAATAATGTAGCAAACAAAATTACAATCTATAAATAGAACACACACAGCAAAAAAAAAATAAATAAAATCAGTCAGATTTAATAAAAATAATAAAAAAAATTGGAGAATTGTAATGATAAATCACAAAGATAATTAAAAATTAAGCAAATCTGGAGTGATCCCCACTCAGCTTTACTATAATATCAACCTCGTTGAAATCTATTTGTTTTAGGCATTATTGTAGTGGGTCTAACATGTAAGCTTGAAATCTAACTCTCTGACAATTAATTATTTAATTTAAAGAAACTTTATCACATTTATTTTAATGTGAATATAAAATTTCATCAGTTATAATAATCTGAAATCTTTGGTGTAAAACAATTTGACAACCTAGTGTTATTAATGTGACGTGTCATAATGTTAATAGATTTGTAACGGCGGAAAATTTCAATACAAATTCAGTTAAAAGAGTCTTTATACCTCAGGAAGAATAAAAGAAATCTGAATTTCTTTATTACAGTACTAAACACCCTGCCTACAACCATTAGAGGTTGCAATTGTGGGAGATATTATTTACACTATTTCCTTTTAATCAAGTTGTTTCAATTAATTAATTAATTTTATGGTTCGTGGATAAATAAAGCTGTATGCTATTACTGTTGTATGGATCTATAATCAAGGCTCGTTATTAAGAAGTACCTCTGAGTTATTCTCGTACAATTTACTGTTTTGGGTTTTGTTAACCAATACTTTGGGAGCTGATTCTATTCTGACATGAAGTTCTGTTCAAAAGTGCAATTTATAGATTGATTAGTGCATTTTGTGAGACATCATACCATGAATAGCAATAAGAATTTATATTTATTGCTGGTGATTTCCTACATATGAAAATAGTATTCCTGTTATATCTTACATAAGTCAATAAATTATTTGAATTTTTCCATTATTCTTTTAAACATCAATTCTATTTCAGTGGATTCACTCAAAAATTTTCTATGCCAATGTAAACAATGAAAATAAATATCAACAAATTAGACAAGTATAGAATGTGTCAGTTAGTTATGGATGAAAAATCAGTTTTTATAGCGTTATTGATCATTAGTATAATTGAAATATCGTGTTTTTTTAATTGTTAATTGTTCGTTCCATTTTTTGGAAAATTTTTATGTGGTATTTTTATGACCTGTTTGGCGTAAAAAAAAACTTTTCTGAAAATAGAAATTGCACTCAAACTGCTCTTTGGTTGATGAAATTTAAAGAAAAATTATCTAAACTCATTTTTCATATAATGTTCTATTTTTAGGTATTCTTTCATTTTGATAAGTTAAGAGGAATGGCATGTATTGATCTCACAAGCTTTCAAATTGAATTGTAAATCAGAATTTTTACATTTTATTGAAAAAAAAATTCCTGTAGTTTTAAAAATCTGAGGACATTATTCGATTATTACTTTTGTAGTTTTAAAGGTAATGCAATAATTTCATGACTCTAGCAGTAGTGGTTTAGGAGAAAAAAAAACAGGTTTTTGGCAAAAACGGGACTTTCTCGCATCCATAATAGCTTCCAAACAGTAGGACTCATCTACTCTACGCTATCCATTTTTCTGTATAATATCAACTTGATCCAGCAAAGATTCTAGACCGTATCTTAGTTACAATCTTTACAATCTTAGATACATACTAACCCACCCACCAACACATATACAGACATCATCGATAAAACGTCATAAAACGACTAAACGACTTCTGGGACTTCAAAACATGTAATTAGGTCAAAATCTGGACATTTTTCGATCACTGTACTTTTTTTTTAGTAAAAACCTAAAACACTTCTATTGGATATATAAATAACAACTGTGCTTTCCTGAGCACTCTTAAACAATGTCTAAATCAATGTAAACAAATCCAACTTGTACAACAGTTATCTTTTCATCGGAGTTGAGTTTCCACTTTTCAGCTATATTGTTTTTTGTAGAAATCAGAATTACTTCAATTTTAACATGTATATAAATACGCTTATTTGATTTTTTATAAAAAAAATTAGCCTCCTTTAGTAGCTGTTTAGGACTAGAGAAGCAACATACTCTGAAATAAAAAAATGTACCACAATGCCCACTTTCGTTAACGTAATTTCAAGAAAAAAGTGTTCCATTCATTGTCTCAAAATGTTTCATATTTGGATATAATTTGATTAAAGCCTATAAAATTGTGATACCAGTATTGTATCTACAGGCTTTTAGAGCTAACTGAAAGTTAAAATCATTACTTTCTACTATGAAATTGACCTTCTAGTAATTGTAAAATTTGGATGTTTTTATTCATCTTTTGCTGCTATTGGCTTCGTATTGACACAAACGATTCAATCCTTTAATGTTAAAAGTTCATAAAATCAAATGTACACCAAATCCCCAATTGATAGTTACTATGTTCTTTTTAAGTTCTAGCACAGTAATTAGTTCCAGTTGGTAAGACTCAACTATTGATTACATTAGGAATATAGTCACGCTCAGTGAAGTTACCTTTTAAAGAGTTAATTTGGTGTCACTGTGAGACGTTTAGATTTCATAGAACTAGATGAAGATAGTGAATGGCTAGAGAAGTTTTCTCCAGCTTTGTCACAAATAAACTTTAATGAAGAGGAGTCATTATTGTTCTCATATCAGAGGTAATAACTGCTCTCAAGGAGAAATAATTTATGGTTACAGCAAATTCAACTATTGCAACTATAAAGTTAGTAGATGGAGTAAGAACAATAACTCAAGAATTAAAGGAAAATGGTAAACGGTTTTAACCCTCACAATGGTCCACGACAGTAAAAGTGATGAAACAAGAAGACGCCATGGTAGCTATGGTTATCTATAAGGTCGAGTGCTTTGCGAAAAAAAAGTCTCTTGAGGAGTTGGTGAAAATATAGAATTTTTAAATAAGAAGGTAGAGGGGAAAAAAGAGGTCGTAAAACAAGTCAACGAAGGCTGAATGTCATTCTGTAAAAGAACAATATTATCGAATATGGGATTACCAGGGAAGAAAAGTCAGGCATTTGAAAAGTTGTTATATTCTTTTAGAATATTCTTTAGAAGATAGATGATACATCAACGAAGATGGGAAAGTATAAGAATGTTAATATCATTCTGAGAAAGGTCTGCACTCTGAGTACTCTTACTTGGAAGGGAGTTTAAGTGTTTATGAGACTCAGAGATGGGATCAAATTGATGTGGCAGATAGAAGGATAACAATGAAAAAAGACCTTTCAGGATATATAATTTTTTTAAGGAAATTACTATATGTGGAACTATTGGTGCAAAAATAAGAATTTTCTTGGCAGATAAAAAGGATGGATCACTAAACTTTCAGGAATTTATAATGATAAAGAAAGGTTTAGTTTGATGTAATTAAGGAAGGGTTTTCGAAAGTGTGTTAGAGATAAGGATCATTTCAGATATTTAGTCATTACTTTAATGTGACTGCATAAATTAGGAAGTAGTGCATTAATTTTACTAAATTAAGTAAAATCCAGTAATATATGTTACTGAATATGATATTACGAACAGAGGTCAAAAAAGTCTTTGAAATCGAAAAGAATATCGCATTATGATGTTTAAACTTTGAGGGGTAGTCAACGGAATGTAAACTTCAAAAAATTTGTTTTTTGTTCCTGAGGAATGTCAAAATATCAATGAGAGTTTTGTCAGTGACTTTCTATATTTTTTTTAATGTTCCCTGTTTATTATCTAGCTAGACTATTTAGTTTTGATTATAAATTCATATATATGAGTTGACTGCTTCATTTACAAGTGCAAAATATTTCATTTTTAGTCCTATTATTAAAAACTTTACAGAATATAAAGCAAAACAAACAAAACAACTTTTTTAATTGATATTTGGAATTACATTTCGTCATCAGGGTAAAGTAAAGATCTAATTTTTACATGATTTTTATCGAAACCAACATACGTCAGTTTCAATATGCTCGACTAGAATATCCTGTTTTATTTTGACTTAAAACTTTTCTCTAATCATGAGCTGTTTTTCAATTGCAGTAATTGATTTTTTTAATATGTTCAGTATTTGTTCAAGAATCTTTGTTCTTTCGTCAGCGATATCAAAACCTCAGTTGTTGCTATTCAAGCCAATTGCTATGACCGTCCTTTTAATGACTACTAAAAGTTAAAAATTGTTTAGCACGCAGCCCACAATGTCAGAACATTTGTACAGAATGCCTATAAAGGGATTCACATTTCGTTCATAGAGATTGTTCTAAAACCAGCTTAAAGTCTAAGCACTAGAATTTTATTTATTATAGAATATTACTATTGTGATTATGCTGCATTATACGTTAATATTATGCTATTATTATTATTATTACAAGTTTTATTTTTATATATACTTCTTTTATTATTTCTCACCTTTTTTCATTACTTCATTTAAGTTTACTTTCACTTAAGGATTTCTCTTACCAACATCAATATAGATGTAGTTATTGTAGAGTCATAAACAACTACAATTCACCTTTTTCGATATTGCTATTAAGTTTAATGGAGAAAATTGATCAATATATCTGTCGTAGATAATTTGAAAGGAGTAGCATTCACTGTTTAAAATAGGACACAAATATTTGACTTTTCTGTTAACTTTGTTTTCCTTTCTTTGCCTTTTCTGAACATAGCTCAATTAATAATTGAGGCTCTGTGATTTTCTGTATTTTCTATCATAAACAAACGTCACATAATTTCATTCAAATATCATTAGTAATTAATATGTACTTAGTTATTTCATAACGTTACAAGTCTGTCTTATATATCTGGGTTACCCATTAAGCAGACACTTCCAACATTAACATTATCATTATGTTGTAATAATAAAGTATTCTTAGAGTAATTATTTTATCATAAATGGCATGCTAAATAGAAATGTCATTGAAGTTTTTTACAGTTATAACAACCTATTTTCCACTATTAGTAACATAGTGCCAATTTAAGTTTCATTAATTTTCTAGTATCTATATCATCGCAGTTTGATTGAATCAGATCCATATTTGGAAACCTAAATTGTCAACCATGCAAAGTGTTATAATGAAAAACATTTTATGCAATTTTTGCTCATCTCTAACTTCACGTTAATAGAAAATTCTTAACCAGATATTAATATCCTTCTGTCTGTCTACCCATGAAAAACTTCTTTCAATAAATACGTGTGTGTTCTAAAACTGTTAATGGCTTACTTAATTTTCAGAACTATAAATGGTTTGTGTCCAATATTATGGATGTAACAAGTACAATAAAAATTATATTTAAATATGTATTATTCAGTTATTTAAATTATTTGATTAAGGTACATTTTATTATTTTTATTTAAATAATATCTAATATTTATCAATTTAAATTACTTTGCTTTTAAAATATGTTTTTGGAGTCGGATGAAATATCTTGTGTATTATAATGTAAAAAATGGATCATGCTAAAACTATTTTAGTAAATGTACTCACATTTTTTTCAAAAAATTGTGTTAGTTATTATATGTAGAAAAGATCAATAATTTACAATTTTAAATTATTTAGAATGACTAAAATATTATGAGAGAGATTGGAACATTGGATTTTCTTCATGAAGCAAACTATTGAAAGTTAAGCTTTTGTAAGTGCACTGATGAAAGAAGAAGGGAATTTTATCTGAGATGGCACAAAGCAAAGTTTATATTTTGCTAACTCGCTAATGCGATAACGGTATAACTTTTCTTCCTTTCTGATGAAACTTGTTAACACTTCCTAGCGATGAAGCAGTTCTGATATACAGCAACAGAAATATAAAAAAAAAAAAGAAAGCACATTCGAGGTAAAGATTTGTTATATTAGCATAATGCATGGAAGCGGCGTATTTTTAAAGCACTCACTCTATATGAAACGATAATGTATTTGAAATATTTTGGAATATCACAATGCATAATGGATAAAGCATACATTTTAGTAAATACTTCAAAGCCTCAATAGGGGTTTGAAAATATTAATTTTTAATGGAGTATTGATCTAATTCAGGATATATGAATTAACTGTTAGATGACAATAACTGTAATGTATCTGTAAAATGTATTTCATTCACTCATTAAGGATTCATCATCCTTCATTAGAGCAATCACAATAATAAAATCCCAACAGTAATATACATGTTAATGAAATAATAATTAATTTTATTACCTTATTTTGGCCATTTGACTAAATTTGCGATTATTTTGTTTAATAAGCCGATTGAATGTTATGTTAATCAAAATTCCTAACATTGTCATTTTTTTCCATACAAAATGTCTTGCTAACTTCAATGAATGGATATTTAAATACTTTTTATTACAGTTAATTAATAAAATAAATAGTAAATTCTAATAGTAATTGATAAACTGAAATATACTTTAGTAGAAGCTATTCAAAGCAAGAGGACATTCTATTTATTCTAAAAAAAAATCTGGAGTGGCCTGCACTCAACTTTACTATAAGCAAACTTAATATCAATGTTCTTGGGTATATAATATATAATGTCTCATTTAAGCATAATGTTTTTATAAATAAATTCATGCAATTTTTGACAAACATGTTTACATTAACTTTTAATTTTGAGATATGTTTAACATAAACTCAATTACGAAATAGTCACAAAATAGCCAATGCTTCTATAATAAGAAAGATTATTGAGGTTCTGGTAAATAATAGCCACTCAAACGGTGAAGGGCAAAGAACTGTCAACCAAAGAAAAATGTTAATTGACATGTGAAGCTTCCTGTTTGGATGAAGTTCATGTCTGTCGGTTTTATAGATTGTAAGAACAAACTTCTTAATCAAGATGCATAAAGAGTTTAACAAATTAGAAACAATATCCAGTTATCCTAATGAAGAGGACAAACATAGCCTTCTAAACTATTTTATGAATAATTAGACTAGTAGTCATATTATGAGGAATATATCAAGATATTTGCTACAGAAAAGCTTAAAGGGATGATGAGAATAATTGCAACTTAGGGAAATGTGTAGCCTTACCCTCAATGTACAGCATGGTGATGTCTACAGTATTTTTCATGCATATTGGATAGTATTTTAAGTAGCTTTAGGAGAAGTTTATATGACACATTTTTCTAGGAAGAATTTGGTTTGAAAGCCTAATATATCTACAGCACTATATCTAAATACCACCCTAAATTCTGAATTCATTGTACATCAAGACAAAAAAAATTATTTCTTCATTGACAGACTGGTTTTTTAAATCGCAGCAAGTAATATAAGTAACAACAAATCACAATAAATAATGCAATTAAATTGAATATGTATTACACGTTAGGGAATAATATCAGCATCAAATTAATATTGTTGCGCAATTTTTAGGTACTAGTAAAATAATGATTTGAGTTGGTATGTGCATTTATTTACCTAATATTGGAATGAATATTGGAAATTCTCCCTTCAATCCCAGAGGAGTCGGACCCTGGGGGTCTACAGTTGCAAATTAAATTAGACTGTCGGAATATTCAGTCATAGGATATTTTTCTTTTTTCATTTATATCTAAAAATTAACTGGCACTCACGTTTTCTTTATTTGACAATTGCAATGTTCTTACGGTTCAGTCAGAAGAAATATGGTTTTAAAATAATATATCAAACTGTTTCGCATTAAATTGATAGTTATATATAAGAATAGGTACTCATAAATCTAGAAATTGAATGCTTTCCAAATATACTATGCTAATTTAGTCAATTCTCCAGAATAAAATAACGGTTTTTAGCATGAGGAAACGTTTTATTTTTCCTACTTCTATGGTTTTCCTACCTCCCAATGTATTATTCACTCTCATTTCAAGGTTGTGAAAAATATGATATATACTTCAATATATGAAATATAGTTATTTATTTCTCAATATATTTTACCAGGTATATGTTACTGTCAAATAAACATAAGTGATTGTTTGTAATTATGTTTTCGAACAATAGTATAATATCACTTTTAAAAATAGACTAACTAGTAAATCTAATATATGCTTGCAGAATTAAAACGATTTTATTATCATAGAAGCTTCATGCATTTCTTGATTGATGAAGTCGCTGTGGGTTTGATTATTTGTTTGGTATTACACAAGTATTATATGTTTCATATCAAAAACAGTACAATATCAAAAAGATATTAATCAAACCATTTATTTACTCCAGTTATGTTGATGACGTTTAATAATTTGAGTAAGCACTTAAAACTGTTGCTTTAAAAAAAAGAAAATCAAAAAATGTCATGACTCAATTTAGTATAGTAAATGCAATTGACAAAAAACTTTAGTTTTTGGATGTCAGTGTTAACTCCAAAAAAACACTGAAACCTTATATTTACATACAAAAAATATAAGCTATAGCCTGCTGTCAAAATACTGAGAGTGAATATCCTCAGGGTTATTATGGCGGACCAATTAAAAGAGGCATACCCAGACATAAAATCGTTTTTTGTCTCGGTCATAACAAAGCAAAACATTCATTAACACTGATTAATCTAATGAGCTCATCGATGACACCTTGAATGGATCCGAAAAGAGAAGGATGCTATTAACTATCACCATGTCATGTCCATAAAGTTTATTCCAGAAGCCATTACTCCGAGGAATACAGATTGGATGAGCAAATATTGTAAGATATAATAAAGAACAATATAAGTTGTAATTGTAAGCTAACTTATTTCTTATAACATCTTAAGGCCTAGCTCTGTGTGGCTTTGTGATAAACAATAACTAGAATACGCCATATTTTTTGAAAGAGAAAAATCTTCTGTATTAGTACAAATATAATGAGTGGAACCGAGCAACCGCTTAAACACTACAACAGAAAAATGACAAGTTCACTATTCAGAAGATCCGCAGTATGTTAAATTATATGAGCCCTTAAAACACAAAATAACTAGGGAAACAAAAAAGTGTGAGAAAAATTTATATACAAGGAAAACAAAACCAAAAATTGAACGGAAAATAAAATTAAAAAATGATGAAAGCAGATGTAATTATTCACTCAAAAATAAAAATTAGAATTTAACAGTATTTTAAGTCATAACCAATTTGAGTCTTTCCAAGTACAGACTCTAACCTCTAGGCTACACAACTCACAAATAATTTAGAATTAATTTCGTCTATTTATTTTTATTTTTTATATACATAAAAATCATAAAGATGGATTATGATGTCCCATTTATGACTAGAAATATTTCCTCACAAAGTGATTATATGATATTGTTTAAATAGTATTGATAATGTAACATGAGTGCTAATATATACAATTTGAAAAACATTGTAAGAAGAAAAATATCAGTCAAATGTACTCATGTGTTAAACAATATCCAAATAATATATACATATATATAGAGCAGATTCAATAATATATCGACCGTTTGATAGAATAGGTGTGCTTTCTAATCGGGATTCGGTCAATTTTCTAGGATAAAAAATCAAACTCTCGGTGCCGACGTTTCGGTTTTATTTAAAACCTTTTTCAAAGGCAGAAGTAAGAATTATTTAACTAAAAAAATGAAATTTACATTATTTAAAGGAACAACAATGTAAATTTTATTTTCTTAGATAAAAAATTCTTACTTCTGCCTTTGAAAAAGGTTTTAAATAAAACCGAAACGTTGGCACCAAGAGTTTGATTTTTTATCCTAGAAAATTGACCGAATCCCGATTAGAGAGCACACCTAATATATATATATTTATGCAATGTTAAAGATGAATTAACCATCAATCAAGAAGAGTAGAAAATAATATTCCACAGTATAATAACTCTAGGTAACTAAAAATAAAGTTATAGAAATAAAAAGTTATAAAATGACTAAAGGTTTTATCAATCGTTCAGGTTTAAGGAAGACGCATTCAATTTTTAAATTGGAAACAATTTATTCCTAATTAACATAAAACTATTAATTAACACAGCTTTGGTTTAATGTATGTAATTTATTTATTAATTAAACTAAGTAATTTAATTTATTACTTAATTATTCATAAATTAATAATAATTTAGAAACTTTCTTTCTGTATTATTAATTGTCCTTCTTAATATTAATTAATTATTTTAACATTATTCATTGCCATTATTATTTTATCCCCTTCATCTCTTAACCAGGCGTGTAACGTTAACTATCATAAGGCGTACCATGAATCCCTTCTGTATAGGTTTGCATGGTTTCCCTCTTCTAATTGTTATGATGACGATTCAAACCAAAATTTCTAGGGGGTAAATATTAGTTGTTCATTTTTTTGTGTATGCTTCTCCTACTGAACTCTTAAAATCTGTTTTAAATTATTTTCTATATATTATTATTGTTCTAGTGCTGTAAATGGGACCATATAACCTCTTCTTATAACCTCCCTAACTTTTTTACTTACTTCTCTTAATTTCTATTCTTAGTCAGTTAATTTGTCTCTGTCCTTCACCGTTAAACTTTATTTTTTCCTTGTATGCCAAACAGTTTTTATTTTCCGTTGGTCTATCACTCTTCTTCTGCACCGCCTGTTTAATTTGACTTCTTTATTAGTTTATTTAGCTACACTCTATTATCTACATACAGACATAAACCTACCTTCTATCCTTCTATCTGTTACAAGTTTTTTTACCTTTTTTTACGTCTTCATCTTAGTTTTGTTTCATTTTATATAAAGTATTTTTTTTAATTAGTTCTCTTTTATGAATTTCTATATTAGCTCAATAATTTTAATTGTTTTTTAATTCATTTCTCTTATTGGTCATAATCTATTTCACTCTACTGTTACTTATCTATTAATCAATTTTATTTTTCTGTTACGTATTTTAATCTGCTCTAGTTGAATTTTATTGTAACAACATAATATTTGTTTAGACCAGATATTTAATTTTTACTTTTACCTTTCCCTCTTTGGCTTGTTTTTTTTTCATATAATATTCTTGTTCCTTTCAGAATGCTTTCCACACTGTTTTATTTTTACTATTCTTTTGTTCTCTCATTAACTTAAATTTTTAGCTGTTTTACTTTTCTTACTTTTTAACTTCACCATCCTTTTTTTTTGTTTTATTTCATTTGTCTGTAATAACATGAAATTATATATTAGTGATCACCCTTTACATTTTAAATCAGTCACCATTATCATGTCACCTTCTACGAGGCCAAGTATCAATCAAAATGGGTACCACCATCCATCTTCCCCCTCACCTGTAGCACTTTCCACAGCACTTTTAAACTACGCTCTTATCTAGCCTTTGTGATTTCCTCTCTCAGATATTTGGATGGGGGGGATTACATTGACACCGGTTTTGCATTTCCTATCTATTGTTATCGCAAACCAAATTTCATTCTTTTCTCAACAATAAATATACTACCCAAATGACTACCTTTATACCTCAAAGAACTCATTTTAGTGTTCGGAGTGTACCAAATGTGATTAGTTTTACTCATGCATGGCTTCCAGTAAGCTTAACCTCCGTATGAAGGGTGATAGGGCTTCCGCCTACAACTCCCTCGATACCTCGCTATCCATGCCAATAACTGAAGTCTTTCCTTTATTGAATTCATTAAGTGGCAAAATCTACGTAAGATCTACTAAATATCAGAGTCACAGGTCGTACCATTGAGGAAGCTCACATTTGTCAGCTCAGTGAGTGCAATTGCTTCTGGCATTAACTTTTAAAGGATAATAATCTTAATATAACAAATTTTTTGTGCAAATTTCTAAAATATTGAATTATTTTTTTCATATTCTTAAGTTTTTTTAATTCTTTCTATAATTAAAATTTATACGCTGGTCCATTTGTTATTAAATATATACACAATAATATACATTGCCATTCGTACATCTTCAATTGCATTTAAAGTTTTTTTGTGATAATTGTACACCACTTTTATTTACTCATAATTATTTAACTCTCCTGTTCATTTTTATTTTTTGCTTATTCTCGCAGTAACTTGTAGTTTTATTATGGTGAATTTTTTCCTCAGATCATTTAGAACTTCTTTTATTCCTCATTTTTAATCATCTACTCTTTCAGTGTTATCTTTCTTCATTATAATTGTGAATTGTATGATGTGGTTCTCTTTTCTTCCTACAAATTTAATCTGATATGAACGTTGCTGCACTGTTATTTTTCAACCTTATGGTAATTTAAACTGAATTGAAGAAGGCCTAAAGATGTCTTAGGCCTAAAAGGCTTAGGGTGATTTCTTTGAAATTTCTAAGATACAAGACCAAAATTTAATAAGAAATAATGTTATATACTATTATATATACATATATATATATATATATATATGTTTAATAATTGTGAATAAATTATCCATAATAACTAAGCAGATTTGAAAGACAAATTTTACACCTCGAAAATTTTATTTTAAATAGAAATGAAATATGTTTGTAATATATTTTTTTTAGACATCACAGCAAGTGCCTTGTTTGATGGGAGCACACCAACTTTACTTTTATAGGGCAAATATATTTGATAGCCATGGGCTAAAGTTGGCCAGGGAAGTTGAAGTGTGCGAAAGACAGGCAAGTAATAAAGAGGTGGCAGGTGTGCTGGCCAATATCGAGATGGTGATTCTTCACCGGTATGCGGTGCTCTCGTTAGAGCCCGACGTGACCCGTGCTCCTGAATACTGATTCAGCCCACAAATCATACCAACCCTTCCTTACCCAAACATTCCCTACATGAACAACCTTAATCTAACTCCTCTTCAATATACTTTGCCCTAACTTTTTCAAAATATTTATCTTTGGACATAAAGCAGAACATTCTATGGATTAAACTTTCTATTAAACTATAAGATGATAATTTTGAAATATTATACGTTTCTTTCTCAAAACACATTTAAAATAGTGAACTAAAGAAAATGTTTTTCCCAAAACCATCCATTGTATTAAAACAGTATTGCATTTCTTAGTGATATCATTAATTGCATTTTGAAAACTGGTATTTGCTCAGTGTTGTGCTATCCATTTCTGTCAAACATGCTTCGTTGGTTCTAAGCAACAGAAGCCTTACCAGTAAGTCCCTTACCAGTGTCTTTAGGGTTCCTAACTATCGTTTTGTTACTACCTTAAACAGCCGAGCTCTCATGACCTTATCAACCATGCTAGCTCCAGCTCTATTATAACTGATTTTTTCCTTAAAACTGATCCAGTGTGTCTCATTTTAAATACGTTTAACATATAAGACAGAAATAAAATTCTGATCAGAGAAAAATATAACGCACACATTTCCACACCATCTAATAATGAGCACCTGAACTTATCCATCCTGATAAATGAATTCTCACAGCACCCATTTAAAAAGCACAATAAGTTCATGTGTGAGATTCAGTTTTCATTACAGCAACTAATTAGCATGATTCATTACCTTAAACATGTCTTACTTGATAAGTTTCTAGTCCTTAAACAGTTCAAGAAATATTTTTACTTTACTATAAGTAAAGCATAGTGATCGTGAAAAAATTCGATCTCGAGATTTTGACGGATTACATGTTTGAGGTCCCAGAAGTCGTTTTTAAAGTTTTTGCGATGATGTCTGTGTGTGTCTGGGTGGGTGGGTGAGTGTGTTAGCATTGCTTGTTACTACGCTACGGTCCAGAATCTTTGATGGATCAAGTTGATATTTTACACAAAAATGGGCCCCATAAAGACGAAGATCCCTATTGTTTGCGAAGAATTATGCATGATGGGAAAGTTACTTTTTTTGCCAAAAACCGTTTTTTTTAAAACATTTATTTCTCCTAAAATGATAACCCTGGAGTTTTGAAATTTTGACATTATCTTTGAGGTTACAAATGAAACAAACGAAAAATATATTCAGAATTTTAAAACAACAAGAAATATTTTTTTTTCAATAAAATGTAAAAATTTTGACTTATAATTCAATCTCAAACCTTGTGAGAGCGATACAAGCCATACTGTTTGACGGATCAAAACGAAACTCTGCCCAAAAATAGAACATTTTGTGGGAAATGAGTTGAAATATTTTTTTTAAAATTACATTAGCTAAAGGGGCGTTACAGTACGATTTCTCTTTTCAGAAAATGTTTTTTTGACGCTAAACGGCTCATTAAAAAATAATGAAAATTTGACCAAAAATGGAACAAAAAATGAGAAATTCACAAAAAAAAAATAATAAAGTATCAATTATAGGGAAAGAGCAATAACGCTATAAAAATTGTTTGTTTACCCTAGACTAAGAGATCACCTGCTATACGTGTTGAATTTTTTATATTTTTACTTTACTATAAGTAAAGTATAGTGATCGTGAAAAAATTCGATCTTGAGATTTTGACGGAATTACATGTTTTGAGGTCCCGGGAAACGTTTTATGAGGTTTTTACGATGATGTCTGTGAGTGTGTGAGTGGGTGGGTGAGTGTGTTAGCATTGCTTGGTACCACGCTACGGTCCAGAATCTTTGATGGATCAAGTTGATATTTTACACAAAAATGGGCCCCATAAAGACGAAGATCCCTATTGTTTGCGAAGAATTATGCATGATGGGAAAGTCACTTTTTTGGCCAAAAACCGTTTTTTTTTAAAACATTTATTTCTCCTAAACTGATAATCCTAGAGTTTTGAAATTTTGACATTATCTTTGAGGTTACAAATGGAACAAACGAAAAATATATTCAGAATTTTAAATCGACAGAAAATATTTTTTTTTCAATAAAATGTACAAATTTGGACTTATAATTCAATCTCAAACCTTGTGAGAGCGATACAAGCCATACTGTTTGACGGACAAGAATGAAACTATGCCTATAAATAGAACATTATGTGTAGAATGAATTGAGGTATTTTTTTTTAAAATTACATTAGCTAAAGGGGCGTTACAGTACGATTTCTGTTTTCAGAAAATGTTTTTTTGACGCCAAACTGCTGATTAAAAAATAATGAAAATTTGACCAAAAATGGAACAAAAAATTAGCAATTCTTAAAAAAAAAATCATGAAGTTTCACTTATGGAAAAGAGCAATAACGCTATAAAAACTGTTTGTTTATCTTAGAGTAAGAGATCACCTGCTATACTTGTCGAATTTTTTATATTTTTTTTCATTGTTTACATTGACTTAGAAATTTTTTGAGCAATTCCACTGAGATAAAATTGATATTTATAATGGAACAATTTAAATTGTTTATTGACTTATATGAGATGTAAGAGGAATAATATTGTGCAGGAAAATGATAACACACACTCAGAAAAAATTCGTATATATGTTATTTGATAAAGGGGAAGGAAAATGATCTTATTAAATAATAAGAAGCCATAAAATTCAAAGTATAATAATTCTGTAAAAAACCAAAATTGTAAAAGATAAATTAAAATTGAAATCTTTCGTTTAGAGATTTATAAATGTAATTATCGTACATCTTTAATTATAAATCACCTTAAAACAACATTTTCTTCGCTGTTTATGATGTTTTTCAGAGAAAAAAAAAGTATTTTCCTGTTTTAAATTTGAAAATTTTACTTTAATATTCAATGTAGAAGGATGTCAAGTAAACGATGTAAGAAATCCACTGGCTATTTGAACAAAAGCAATGTTCTCTTGTAGGAGAATATTTCGTATCAAGAAATGTTCACTTTGGTTTTTCAAAAATGATATTACTGCTGTAGTTATACTAATGAAATTATTTGCATCAGCTGTGTGATGTACAAAAATAAAAGATTATTTATTGATATGTCATTCAATCACTATCTTTACTAACTCAGGAATGAAAGACTAATATTCATATCCAATTTAGATGTTTACGTTATGCTTAAATGAGACGTTATGTGTTATATACTCAAGTAATTGGATATTAAGTTACTTATAGTAAAGTTGAGTGTAGGCCACTCCAGATTTTTTTCATGGTTTACATTACTACATAGATATTTTTTCATAACTCATAATATTTTTTCATTATACCTTAATTATATTATCAATAATTTATATTTAACATAACTTATTTTTTTAGAACAGTTCTTTCATAACATTTGTGAAGCGATTAATGAATTTGCAAGCAATTAATTTTCTTTGAAAACTAGTAATCCTTGAAAAATAGCCATAATGAGAGGCTAACATCAGAAATTATGGTTATGACCTTTGTAAATTACCAGATTTTATTTGGTTATAATAACATCAAATAAGACACAAAGTTTATGTCAGAGAAACATAATTAAAAGTATAAATATCTTCAGTTTTTAATCCTAAGGAAAAAACTGAGACCTATTGGCACAAGCAAGATACCGTGTTAGCACTTATGGAATCTTACTGTAACGTAAATATGAATCATAAAGAATCGGATTATTTAGGACGTTGGTTAAATCTATACATTAACTACAATCACTGGTATTATAGGAATAAAAACAGTTGATAAAGGCTTCCATTATTCTAATGATACAGGAAAATTGGTAGTAAGTGTTTGTAAATAAAGTGAAGGTGGTGTCAAACAATAAAAAGTGGGCACCGCTTGCACATTCACCAGCGCTAAAGAAGGAAGGATACCAAAATTTCTAGGTATTAATGACCACAGTGAATCTAATGAGGTCATGTGTATGATTTACGAAGTGATTAGGAAATTTAATGGGGAGGATGAAATAATGAGAACTCGCTCAGCTCAATCAATAAGTAAACCATAATGAATACTGATTCAGATTTAACCTTCTTCTATAATAATGACTATGTTATCATTCAGATTAAACAACCTTCTCGGAAGGCAGTAGATAATAACAAATAATGCTAGATATGTTGAACAATAAACATACTAATATGTAATTTATGTATATCAGTGCAATATTAAAAAATGACTTACAATGGGAATTAACACCAATTTTATTGAAAATTTGGCTTTATGAAGTTTGATACTTGATGGGTTCCCAAGTAGTTATGTCATAACTCAAAAACATACCGGTTGAAAATCTTTGAATACCTTCAGCAAAGTTCTGACAAAAATTGTAGGAGTTTTTTCAAGACCCATTGATATGTGAAATGATACTTGGGTTCATCAATATACCATAGAATAATAATTGGTAGATATAGTAGATGTAATGAGACTGAAACCTACCAAGTGAAAACTTAAATACTTCTATCATCTGGAATAGTTATCCTGAAGTTTTCTTTAACCTCAGAATTTACTTATTGATTCCTTGACAATAGATAATATAATTTCCCATGGCATTAATTTTAACCTCTTGGTGTTAACAAGGATTAAATTAAAGAAAATTTTCTGAGAAGTATTCTCTCTGCAGTTGAGTTTGTTCTCTTGTAACTACTTTTTACTTGAACTTCTATAAGTTGATTCATGAATTTCTTGAAGGAATCAATGTAAAAACAACAAAAACTTCGGTAAATGTATGCGCAATTCGTTAACAACACACACTGAAACATATCCTGAGCAAAAAAAAAAACTCGATTTTCTAATGACTTATCTCAGCTATATTTTTAGTGACTTTCATTTAGAGAAACACTACCGCAAAATATTGATATTTCATTCATACATAATACTTACATACTTTCTATGTATTTTTATTCCATTTTAATTAAGAAAGAAATTGTCACTATTGCCTATAAGGCGTTAACTAAAGTTTTAAAACGATATATACATTCCTTGCAGCAATTTTTGTTATTAAATTAAAGTATATGCTTAGAGGAAATAATGTGTTTTTACTCAGTCTGCCACTGTAAGTATAATATTTCAGAGTCTACCATTAAAGTGTTATAGTAAATATAATATGGTACATGCCCTACTAAAATTTCAGGCTTCCTATGTATACTGCTGGAAGTAAAGAAGTACTTGAGATTTATTATATCTCGAACAAGATTCAGTTCTAAGGCAGATAAAAGTAATATAAAGGTAATAATTTATCAATTATATTTTCTAAAAAAAAATCAGAAATGTATATACCTAATGAAAAATAATTTTATTGAATCAAAAAATGGCACAAAACTAAAAATTTCAAATACAAAATTAGAAATTTCATATATCCAGATAAATTGAAAATGGCATAATGTAATAAATCTGAATGATTCCTATGAATTTATAAATTTGATGCACTCACGCTGAAATGATAAATTCAGCCAAATAAAATACCTAAACAAATCAGGGAGATAATAAATTATAGAAATGTCCCTGGCTATAAAATTTCAAGAGAAGTAGCTAAAATAATTAAAGATTTGTTCAGGTTCGAAACATATACTCAATATATATATATATATATATATATATATATATATATATATATAAAGTTCAACGGAGAAAAAGAAACATAGAGAAATTAAAACCACACAATGCAAAAAACCTTAACTCTATAAGCTTCCGAAGAAGTTCATAGTTGGTAGAAGTTCTGCGTTGTGTACCTGGCCTTAATCTAAACAGATAATGCTATATTTAATTACTTCCTTGTCCTTTTATTTAGGTTATATGTTATTCTTTCGATTTTTTATTAAAGCTTTGTCCGTAACTTTTATTTATGTACTACTTCCTCTGTTACCCTCACAGTTTGTCTTTTATTCATTTATTATTATTTCTTCATATTTCATAATTTAATTTTAAAGTGATTCTGGTCTACTTTATTCACTGTGCCCAGATACATGTGCGGTAACATGTCCTGGTGTCCAACCGTCTTGGTTTCCCTCTCTTATCACTGAAGACGGTTCAAACAAATCTTAGAGACTGTAACTATGTGTTTTTAACTTTTCTATGCTTCTTTGTCTACATTAAACTTTATTTGTCCATTTCCGATCGTACTTTTATCGAAAATGTATATATATACGATCAAACCACAATATGGGGAAAAAAGACTAAGGTCTTTCAACCGTAACAAGCAGTCCTCGTCAAACCATTTCATATTATGGTTTGATCATTGATTGTTATTTCACATGTTTTAATTGTATATATATTATATTTGATATATATAATTTATATATCATGTATATATATATATATATATATATAATATATATATATATATATAAATGATGAAACCACAATATGACATGGGAAAATAAGGCTAAAGTCCAGTTGGGATTTTGACTCTGATGAGGACCGCTTGTTACGGTTGAAAGATCTTAGTCTTGTTTTCCCATTTCTTATTGTGGTTTGATCATATATGTATATATTGATAAAAGTCTCGACCGTGAAGTAGAGACAAAATAAAAGTTTTTCAAGCTTTGATCAATTTTTCAGGTTAAAATTAAACTCTCATTGCCCAAATTTTTTTTAAACTTTTTTCATAGGCTCATATACATCGACATGATCTTTCTACATCCTCAGAGGAACCCATAATTATTATCCCAATTATATGTGTACGACCGAGTACTGTAAAAATTTATCATGTTTATATATGTATATATACATACTTATATTTTTACAAATTAACATGTATATGTTGTAATTAAACTATATCATAAATCCTTGAAATATTTTTTCTTAATTTTTTAATAAATCTTGAAGATAATAAATAATTTTAAAAAAGTTACTCTCCTTCAGATAATAATTTCTTTTTCTTTTGTTAAACAGTTTTTATATGTGTTCATGATTTAGATTCGATTGAGTTTAGCTATAGAACCATAATCAACAAACAATTTTATTTTGAAAAATAAAAAAGATTTATTGTTGTGCACTTCGATATCTGGCGAATAGACTGAATGAGGCAATAAAGAAGTTGCAATATCCAAGCTATAATGAAAATACCTCCAGAATGGAAGGGCTATAAATTTTTTTATTCAAACGGGTCATTCATTGGAAGAACTGAATGATAACAAATGAAAGGAGATGAATGTGTTTTTGCCCAATTAATTCTAAATTCATTTCTTTTTTCTCGTGGGAGCGCTTTTACGGTTCATTATTCACGGAAGTCCTTTTCTTCGACTGTACAGAGCTGTGCTCTTCCTTCCTGGGGGTGGAAGCATTCAGTCAGTGCAAGCCAAAAGAGAAGGTTTTTCTATTATTATTATTTTTTTTATTTTGAGTGCGGGGAAGGGCAAGGGGAGGAGGGCCTGGCCCTACGCCAAGCCTGGCCGCATTGCAGACCACCCTGCATTATCCCTCCTGCTACAAATATTCCAGCCCCCGTAATGGACAGTCTTGTTTACCACCTGCCCTAAAATATTTCTCCTTCTAGTAACATTTTATCCCTCCAACCCTCTGCATCCTACCTACTCCACCACTTTGTTTTGCACACGATAACATTACCAACAATACGACAGTCTTGCGCCAATGTCAGCAGACTATTTGTTATAAGCCCTTCAAGCAACTGCTATTAATCATCCTACTTAATGCATATTTCAATGTATTTCTACTTTTATATTTTCTCTACTATGAGCTAACGTAAATGTTATAATATGACAAATAATCATTTCTTTAGTGTATCTAGAAAAAAATATTTTTAATCTTTGCTCAAACAGAATACTTTTCATGCCAACTGGTAAGTATTATTGTATCTTTTAGAATTGATTACTCGATTAATAAAATGTGCATGATTATAATGAACAAACATGCTATGTTTTCAAACATTTAAGGATAAATAAAACAATTCAAGGATAAATAACAAAATTATTCTAGTAACAAGAGACTCAAACTTTATTAAAATTAATTATTCTCTGAAATCATTTAACTTAAGCAACTTTATTACTTATGTCTATCTTCTGTTTTTGTGAGTATCCTGAGATTGTGTCCAAGACAATAGACACTGAATATTTGTATAATACATCAGGTTATAATTAATACTACCCATTATTTCTTAAGTATATTCATGTTTGATGTAAAATTATTTTTTTAACATTTTAAATATAATATCAAATCTACAATTTCTGTTATTTTAACGCAATTAATTCACTTTTATTATATGCTTAATTTTTGTCTTTTTTTTTAATATTAATTTCAGTTTATGATTTTTGTAGACATTTGTTTATAGACAATATTATGTCTATAGTTGCTACAACAAGAAATTTTTATTCATTGTTATATCTGAATCTGAATGTTATATTTTTGATATTATTAATTAAATTGGAATAACATTTAGAATAGTAATTCGTGTTCAATTATTTGTGGATAGGATATTCAAATTACTGAAATGGCTATTTCTAAAACAAAGGAATGTGTCGTAGAGTAATTTGTGCTAAATTTACCTCTTTATAATGATTTAATCGTCTCGAATAATATACTTCACGTTCAGTTAGTTTAATCCCATTCATAGCATATGTTGAATTAACCAACCATACAAATTATTCTAGTAACAAGAGAGTCAAACATTTTTATAATTAATAAATAAATAAATCTCAGAAATCATAAATGATAATTTTTGAATAATAATGTTCATGGCACTTATTAGTCAATAATTTATACATCATTCAGATATATAATACTGAATGATACAACCATTTTTAGGTATCAATATTAGATTTTGAAATTTTTTATTTTGATTTTATTGTCTTGAGAGTCACTTATTTTATAATAACAGGTTAATGTGTCGGTTATTGTATTTCATTTAATAAGTGCTAAAAAATACCACAATAATATGTTGTAAAATTAAAATATTACAATAATTAAAATTGAACTTGTAACCATAATAATGCTTTCATATTTCTTAAAAAATGGCTTTTCTTCTGTTCATAAAATATGAACCTATTCCGTTATGCCTATCAGTCCAGTCCTGGACGTTATATATGCCAATGTCATTCCAGCAGAAGGTGGATCATCTGAACCACAGCAAGTACTTCACAAAATGTCCGCCTTCACTCTTCCTCCGACACCTTACTCAGAATTCACACACTATATTACATCCTTTATAAGTGGACTAAAATCAACTACGAGTATCTCTCCTCTCATCTCCCTTCTCGCCACAGTCATAAATAGTCTTGTTTCTTCTGTTGCTACTAAATGATCACCTCTCTAACAAACAATTTCTAATTATTAAAAATTGTGAATAATATTAATTTTGTTTTGTAATGCTACAGACTTATTTAACACAGACAAAAACTCGACATTGTATTACATGACAAGAGAGTTGACATTGCACTACTTACGGAAATCCACGTTTTGCCAAGATCATATTTTCAAATAACCGACTACATAACATGCGGCAATATGACAATCTTGAAAACATGCTCTTGGTGGAGCAGCAGTACTTAGACACAAATCTCTCACTATGTCCTTTGGCCTGTCTACACCTTCTAAGCAAATCAGCACAATTTCCCTTTAGGCTCATGTATAAAACTGCATACAACTTCTTCAGCGCATTGCAATCAAAACAAACTTAGAGCTCAAAGTGACTTTTCAAAATGGGTTACAATTCCTTTCACTCAAAAGGAAAGTAATGTAAACTGATGTTTACTTCAATATTAATCACCTGTTGTGAGGCTGTAGAGTAACCACCCTATGGGATTTTGTTCTTCATTAGTCTCTTCTTAACTCATCTTATACTGTCCTAAGTCTTGGAAACCCTTCTTTTAGGGTTAAAAAACTCGACTTGTTTAATATTTTTGTCACTTGACCAATCTTAAAACTAAACCCATAACCACCACTCTTCCAGACCTCTCCTCTCACCACTTATCCTACTTTTATCAATATCCATTCACCTTAAAATATGTATGAATAATCAAGCCTTAAAAAAAATTGACATGTTGTCTTAGAAAAGCTTAAAATCGATATTTAATAACAGACTGAGCTTAATGTATGCCTTAAAACATCAATTGGAATATATCATTCAAGTAGTAAATTAATAAACAACATACATGGTTCTATAATTGTTGTCCAATATTTTTAGAGACTAAAAAGGTTCTCTACTTAACTACCGACATACCTCAGTCAAGTAACCGAAGTCAAACCATGGGCAAGAGATAAATTACAAAGAAGTCCACATCCATCGGCAAACAAACATTTAATAGATTACAAAACGAACAACTCGAACCTTAAAGCTTTAAAGCAATGTAGTCTTTTTAAAAATATATAGAATTAATCATACCAGAAGGAAAGTCACTGTGGATTGAAACTAGACAAATACTGTCTCATAAATATACTAGTACTTCTATCTTTGAAAACGATAATATCTGAACAAAAAGTGACTATGACAAGACCATTGCCTTTTTCAAACACCTTTAAGTACTTTCAATAATTTTTTAGAGCCTTTTAATTATTAAAGCCCTTTTAACTACATGTATTAGAGTAAAAGAAATCTGCGAAGACATTTGCAGAAACTGTGGCCAAGTGTCTTATAATTGCAAACTGGTTTTAGTGATTTTTTCCTTATAATTAAATTTTAGAATTTATTGAATACTAGCAAATGTACCCGTCTTTGACGGAATCAGAAATTCTATTATACTTGGTATTCCAAAATATCAATTATAGTATTATACTAATACTATAATTAGAAATTATAGAATAGTAGAAAACACCATTATTAGTACAGTGTTAAACAAATGCCTCTGTATACACTACATTAGCTGTCTGTCCTTCAGGTTCATGGAAGAACAATCAGTTGAAACCTCTGACTATTGAGCAAGTAAACTACAGTTGACCATGTGAGAAAAACTTGGTTTCGCTAACTTGAATTCCTGCGTTAGATAAAGTCTCCCTTTGCGACTTAGTTAACGTCATTGCGAAATAGACTCTGAGGGGACCTTGCAATCATTTGAATGGAAACAGACAGTGGCTCGGAATCAATGGTATGCGTGGTATACACACAGACTCCCCAATACCACATCCAGTCATTATGTCCACCTCTATGGCATATCTGTGTAGAGCACGAACTCAGAGTTGTGTCCCGTTGCACAGTTTTTGGGTCACTCATGTTTCGTAACATGAAATTTGTTACTGCTATAAATTGCAGCATCATTGGTGCTCCTACTTTAAGTTTTTACTCATGAGCAGGCAGTCCAGGAGAAATAAATTCAGAGTCAAGAAATTCAATTAGATATGAACTGCTTCTTCATCACTAATCCAATCTCTTTCCTGACTTGTAAGTTCTTTCCTTGGCTTCATATAGCGTAAGAACTTGTTTGTTGATTTCTCATGCCTGTTCATATTAAGGGCTGAGAATTGCTCGTTTACAAAACATTTATTCTCAATAGATAGTACATCCTTAACTCTGTGAAACACCATTTCAATGATGTCAAATACGCAATATATTCATGTTCTCAGTTGAAATTAAAATCAACTAACAATACCTACTTGCCACACCTGTGTATTTTCAAAACAAACTTGTCTGTCAAGTTAGGAAAATACAGCTAAAAGCCCCATAACTTCGCTTCTGTACTGAATTAATAATCTATTTAGAGCCCATATTTTAAGTTAGGCACACACAAATCCAGTGTCAATGTTTCAGCTCGCTATGTCTTATGGTGGCTGAGTTTACTTGTGACAAACATTTTTGCGTTAAACGTCCATAACTTCACTTCTACGTTGAATTTCCAATCAATTTATAGCCTATATTTTAAGTTAGACCTACACAAATCTACTGTAAAAGTTTCAGCTTTATATGTCTTATGGTAGCTGAGTTTACCTGTGACAAAGTTTTGCGGACAAACAGACAAACCGACAGAAATTTTTCTAAGGGTGGATTCGGTTTCTCCAATGTATGAAACGTAAAGAAAACTTGAAATGAGTCAGTTCTAAGCAATGTACAGACAAAATTATTATTTTATTTATAAAGATAATATTATAAATCAGTTCTCATGCCAGAAAGTGTCTCACTACCTCCTGTGCTCAATCTGTACTTGTGTTATCAGTGGGGCTGGTTAAGTTAATGTTTGTATTGTTTCCACTTATATAAATAAAAGATACAATAATTTGTTATAGAGAGTTCTTTACATAATCATGAGCTCTGTAACACTTGAGTATACAGTTTTGTTTAATATGGTCTACTTTGTTATAATTGAATAACTAACTCAAAAAGCTAATTAAAAAACCAAATCACAAAAAGTCACGACTATTTAACATTATAAAATGGCCAAATTATAAAATAATAAATATATTTGGGGTGCAATGGAAATTTTAATGGGATTTCCAATGTTTTCAGCATTTTCTTCCCGGGACTATAAGAGTATCCAATAATTTATAGCAATCCTAACTTTCCTAGGTGAAGAGGATGTATTGTTTTAGTTTTTATGAAACCAAGACAAGTCTAAAGGTGTTAAGCTATATTTATAGTTCTCATGATATCGATTCATCTGGAAAGGAAATAAGCTTACGTGTATTAATTAGTTTTTTAAATCCTTCATACTACATTTCCTTTTACAAACTAAAACAATGCAATATAGTTTAGTCATCCTTTTGACAACAATTATGAAAAGATAAATTTGCAGCTTACTGAATAAATATATATTTGTAGTTGATGCAGCCTACGATAAACCGGTTGAATGACTCCACCAACAAGGAAATGAAAAGAGGTATGATGGAAATTTATAATAACATTATATTTACTAACCTCTGTGATACTAACAATATGCATGCATTATGTTTAAGTTTTTTACCTTGCCTTAAAATTTTGCAAAACTTCAAAGCTTTAAAAACTGTGGTTATTAACGAGAGCCACACTTACGTTAAAATAAGCGATTTGCAAGCAAAAATGTTCAACTGAACTCAACTATAAACCAAATTGTGGATTGGAAAGAAAGAGATAGTATTAGAAAATGAAAAAAATTATTTGCTATACTTTGAATCTCAGATAATTTGACAAATTACTGTCAAAAAATTACAGTAATCTGGTATATAATAAATAAATAATTTACATTCATTATTATGATATATGAGTTTATGTTTTCTTTTTGCTGTCATTGCACAAGTGAGACGTAAAGCGTAATATATTTATTATATATTTTGATACATATTTCAGTATTTATTATTTATATATGTTTAGTATACAATTGTAATTTAACAATTGGTAATTTTACAACCTTACGATTGGTTGAGTATGTAGTTACATGAATAGCTAAGATATATTGGAATTATATTAATTCTTAAGAAATTAATACTCGTATATTACTCTTTAAACCATAAACATGGAATTACCTTTCAAAGTTAGACTTTTAATGATTTTGAATATCCGTTTTTATTTGAGAATGTAAGTGTAATGCTATTAGAGCTTGTTGATAACAGAATAGAGAAGTCCTATAAAACTGGTTAATTTTTCTTTAGCTTATATCAAATTTGATAAACTGTTAATCTATAGTAAGTGAACATAAAAACTGTTCAGTGTGATATTCACTGAAAAAATTCACTTATATCACTGATAAGAAATATAATTTTCCGCCAATATCCATATTGTTGATATATGAAAATTTAATCAAGAAATAATAATATATATAATTTATATGTATGTATATTAAGAAGTATTATATATTAATAATATGATGTAACTATTATATTATAAATATTATATCATATATAGTTAACATTATACAATATTATTAACAGTCTCTGGTCATCCCTTCGTAAGTGCACTTGGCGTCTCTATCTCTTCTCTCCTGGTTATAGTTATAACCATATATAGTTATAACCAAATGAAACACTGCATGTTTGTATAATTTATTTACTGTTTACCTATAGTTTACCATGAAGGTTTTTTTTTTTCAATTTTGCATACAGAACGTTCCTTTTTGTGTTTTTATCGTTTCCTTGATGACACTAATATAATGAGTATATAATAAATTAATAATAAAAATAGAAATAAGAATTTAACTAATAAATTAAATAATAATTTAATAATATTTATTATCTACATATATTTCAAAGCATTTATGATAAAATAAATTAATTATATGTTAGGGGCCAGGTTAGCTGAGTGGTTAACGTGCTCACCTGGGAACTGGTAGGTCCGGGGTTCGATACTCACCTGGCCCTCGATTTATTTACGTGGGGGGTGAACAAATCTGAGCACGTCCTCCCTCGGAGAAGACGTTTAGCCATCGGTCCCGAACCCGTACAATGTCAGGTACTTGTTAAAGACCCTTACTATAAATACATTTGCGTTAGGCAAAATTTATGACTCCCAATGTAGAATTAATCTCCATTGTGTGGTATCACAAAGGGCCCAATGTTCGGCGTATGTGTCTTCCCTTGTGGGACAGCCACTGTAACCTAAAAAGTTGCCTACTAGTAGTACTAATTATATGTAATTATGTTGATTCCCTCTTTTCTCAGTTCATATGATAATATTGTCTTTATTATACGTATTTCTTAATCAACTTACCTTTAATACCAATACTAATTATATTATTGTATATAGGTAAAGTACAGGAGACTTTTAATTAACACAGTGCAGTTGAAATTTCAATACTATGACATTGATTCAAACTTCTGAAACTTTGATAGGATCGCAATGAACTTAATAGAACCTAACCCTTCAATGTTTATAATGTTGTATAATTATCGACACCATTTTATTTCACATCTACCAAAGCAACACATGGAGGTTTATAGTCTATATTATATTAAGTAAATTTGAAACCAAAAAATTAACCCACCAAATAATTTATCACAAAAAAAAGATGATTTATTCTGTTTTCATCACCCCAAGTATCAGATTTTTTCATTTTTTAGAGTAGCAAGAGTTTTGTCAATTCATAATTGGAAAACAGTTAACTACGTATCAGTCACATTGCTTGCGTCACCAGCGACAGGTAGTATCATGTCTTGTCATGATAAAAATTTTATCCTGACTGCTTAGTTTTGGTAATATATTTTGTGATAGTACAAAACAGGTTACTTGTAAAATTTAAAGAAACGTCATTGGTGTATTACAATAAAATAAGTAAGATAACAAATCTCAGTTCTCTCATGAGAACATTTGTGCTTACATAGGGTATCATAACATCTTATGATATTGAACATTTAATAAAACACTAAAAGTATTAGATAGTGCCATAATTTTATTCATTATATAAAATATCTGGCAATATTATATATAGAAACACACCTGGAATCCACTATTTGAGAACACTATTCATATTAATATTAACAGAAGTCAAGCTCCACTTCAAATCTCTAGAGGTGAAAAAGCAATAAAGGGTTGCATATCATGAGTTTTCGTAATAATAGTGATAGAAACCTCAGCAGTTGCGTGATATATATAGCGATTGTTATGTTGTGATACTTTCAAAAAACTTTACGCTAAAACAATTACTGACATCAGATTTATGCACAAAGATACCATTACTTAAGGTAGTATACAGTTAAAATTTTGTTAAATGAAAAAAATTCAACTGTTGTTGAAATGAATTATAAGAATTGAAAACAATATCATTAGTCAAAACCTGATGATTATACTAGTTTTAGAGCTAAATATAAATAAACATGTAGTTTAATATTCTTTCATTTCCAGAAATAATAAATAAAACTTAGTAAATATTAGTTATAGTTATCAATTAATATCTCGTTAGCTATGACAAAAATTTAGCTATATGTTCTAAAAAAAATATTGAATGAAGAAGTTTTTCCGTCATGGACACCTTAGATCGGTTTTCACTATTTCATAACATTGAATTCTCTCTTAATTTTCTGATTTATACCTTGGATAAATACAGTTACCACTATACGAAATGCATCTCTCAGCTATTCTAGGTAAAGTAGTAATTGATAAGATATGTATAACCATTTCAAAATCTAGCAATGATTAACAGAATTTGTTGATCAATTTTCAACCTATGCTTTAATGATTAATAGAAGTTAAAGACTTGTTGTTCTAATCCAATATTATGAAACATTTCCCAAAGTTTTTAGTTTCAATACCACAAAATTCAGATAATGTTTCAAAAGTAATTCCTATAATTTTATTCTATTAATATAATTATTAATATATAGAATACATAGTTGGTTACTTCATGATTTTTGCTGTACAGCAAAATTAGTTAAATACTTTTATTTATATTGATTTATTTATACTTATTTCAGTTTCTGTTTGTATCCATAACAACAAAAATAATTTTTATAATATTTTCAAGATTCCAGTAAAAGCTCAAAGTGGTTTTACTTAGTGACTGCCATCTTATCCATCGTCTATTTAATATTACAGTTATTTTGTTGCTGTTTTTGTTTCATCAATTATATTTTTGTTAGGAGTTAACATCTCTGTACAATAGATAAATCTCATTTTCAATTATTTTGATACGAAATTGACCTTCTTCAATTTCTTCGTTAGTGTTTAGTTTGAAATATGAATAATACATTTTGACATTCGTTTTTCTTGCGTATCTTTGGTGTTAAATAAACGTTATAATGATTTTATGTTTTAAAAAAAGGTAACTATTTTTAAAAGGAGGTGATATATCAACTATTAACTTAGTAAGTCAAACTATTTTTCTTCATTTCTTCATTCACCGAAGTATTTTAAAGATAATATTTGATATTGTAAGTAAAATAAGATTTAAATTTCATTCATATATAAAAAATTTATCGTAAAAATTGTAGAAACGAGCTTACTTGTTTGATTATCAGTATTTGATTTACAGGTTTGATATTCACACTGATGTTAAATAAACATTCATGTAATTAATTGATTTTACTAAATCAGGAACACATTATACAGTTACATTCGAGTAGTTCAGAATTTTACATTAGTAATTGTTGTAATGTTTTTATTTGTGAAGTATCTCAGTATTTGTACCCATCGAGGTAATCCGTGTGGATTAATTAGTAATTCGTACAATGAAACATTAAATTGTTTTTAAATGTAGTAGATAACATTATATTTTCATTAAAATCTATTTCGTCATAGTAATTTTAAGTATAGAATTCTACATATCACTTAACAATTTTATGAAACTTATCAACTAATAACGATAATGCTGTTGATAGTTAAATTTCCTTTGTAAACTGCTGATTTATAAATTTGAGAAGCATTTGTGAGGGAACGGGGAAAAGTTAAAGGCCGGTATAAGGGAGTGAGGTAGAGTTAACAAATGAAGCCTGCTGAAGTTGGTCTGTTGCCAGGAAGGGTTCCCTGTCGGAGAGATGGCAACTGGTGGAGCTAACAGGTAAGCACAAGTGTGCATTACCCTTCCCAAAAACTTTACCTGTTACCAGATCAACCGCCGGCTTCTATTCAATAAACCACATTCACTTCACAACTTATTTACCACCAAATCGACCAGTCACTTCGACACTGTTCTAGCAACACACTGGTTGGTTTAATGACAATCTACTCGTTTTCACCTTTACAATTATTCAAGGAGAGTAAACACAAAATAATAACTGGCTCAGAAAGTGAATAAATCAATATATTTCTCAATTATGCGCACTATCAAATTTATATTTGCACCTTCTTTAGATTATAAAAAAATGATATAAAAAATGGTTCTATTTGATCCTCCAATAAATAATATGCACTATTTTTTTTATAACATTCTGATTTCTGGTGATAAGCTTATCACTTATTCCATCATAAATAAATGTAATATCTATAATACATATACTGTAAATGTTCAATGCCCTTAAAAGTTATAAAATAGGTTTTTATTTTTTTATTTCTCAGTTATCTGCACATATGATACGAATAATAGCCGGCAATACATTTAAGTTCTAACATTTTAAAACCATGGTCTCTATTTTTTCAGCCACCTTTCTAGACCTCCAAAATATTGACCATAATTCTTCAATATTGTTATCTACAATTAATTCTTGCAGGTGTTCATGGTGAATGAGTAATGTGTAACTAATAAGTTCTCTCCTTATTTATATAAATAAAGAGAATAGACGTAACAAAATGCTGCCAGTTTCTACTTCCAATACATCTATTTTCATTAATTAGACATCAAAGGATTAAATTTTTTTTCGTATTCACATACATACATATCAATGATCAAACCACAATAAGAAAATGGGAAAACAAGTCTAAGATCTTTCAACCGCAACAAGCGGTCTTCGTCAGAGTTAAAAACCCTGACTCGTCAGACGAAGACCACTTGTTGCGGGTGAAAGATCTTAGTCTTGTTTTCCCATTTTCTTATTGTGGTTTAATTATTGATTGTTACTTCACGTGTTTATGTGAAATCTTTTTATATATACATATATATATGATCAAACAACAATAAGAAATGAGAACAATAACACTATAATCTTTCAACCGTAACGAGCGGTCTTCGTCAGAGTTAAAAACCTAGGTAGGTATATTTTTCATTTTTATTTTTTTGACACCTGGTGCAATAATTGCACTTGTTAATTTGGTCTTATTAATTTACTTTATGTATTTCTTGGGAGCTCCAGACATCAGATGTATTGTGTTTTTTGACAGGGTGGTAGTGGTTACTCAAATGTACGATTTTTTGCGGTTTTCACTGTAACCGTAGGTACACTTCATTATTTTCCTAGAGTGGAGTGCTCTTTGTTTGGTTGTTAAACATAAATAGGCTACTGATAAATAGTATCTGTGCCATCTTTATTAGTTTACATTGTATTGTTCTTGATGTTATTCTTCGCTAGTCTTTCATACACTTTGTACTGCTTGTAGTATTGATTTCTAAATCTAATTTTGTGAATAGTTCTATACGTTCATTTATACATATGTTCGTTTTGTTTTACCAACTTCAATTATTTGGGGTTATTTTGGTTTTTGAATACCAAAAAGACCAACACCACCGACCTAGAAGTTTTCAATACCTAGTATTCTCATAAACCTAAGATAATCTATAAAAGCCAAAAGTTTGTTATATCAATTAATTTTTAGCATAGTTAGATGACTATATACAAGTGCAGAAAGATAGATAGATGGCTGGATAGGATGATAGAGATGTCTCCCAGGTAGCTCAAATGAGACTAGTGAAGGAAGATCAATGATATATAGACGTATCGTATCTGAAACGATACAGCTGAGAAAAGAATAGGTGAAAACTAAAAAGTGAAATAGGTGAAATTTATAGGTGTATAAATTAAATATATATAGTTTTAAATTAATGTATAAATTCTGACAAGCCTTCTATCCGTTGGCAACATTAAAATGTATAGATATACAAAATAAAGAAAACATGCAAACATTTTGTATTTCATATTGATCGACATAAATTGCATAAGTTTCATATTATTGATGGATGTAATTTAACCCTAAACTAGTACCTAACATATCCCTTTCAGTAGCAATCTCTGAATTCTCATATTACATAAAATATGTACACTCTAAAAATATATATTTAAATGTAATAACATATATACGTTTATTTAAACTCTCAAAAATGGCACAATAAACAAATTATTTTAAATTATTTTTACTAATAACAGATAATTAAAATTCATTACCATTTCGTTCTATTTATGAAATACTTTAACATTTATTCAGTTAACACAACTTCCCTTACATCTTACATATCATTAAGTATTTAACATGATAATTGCCAATTTAAAATATGAGATCATATACACGTATATGCTTCCAGTCCCGTTTTGTTATTCAAGTACATCCACTTTAGGAGCAAAACTACTAATCTATCAAAAACACGTCTATACTGATAAAGAAAATAAGTTTAGTTATATTGTTACACACACACACACACACACACACACACACATTTTACCTCAGAATGTGTAAATACCACACAATTAAGGATCGCACAACTAATGATATATATATATATATATATATATATATATATATATATATATATATATATATTAGTGTATATTGGCAGCAGATTTTCTTGTAAACATATTTTATTAAAGTAGACGGCAGCTTCCGCATTTACGACTTTTTTGCTCGTTTTCTCTAGTGAGTCCTAGAATCTAGTTTTTATTAGTGTTTCATCCTGCGTTAAAAAAATTGACTTTTTTTCTTTTTTGATAACAACTTTGTAACTGTCGTTACTTTTCTTGATAACTTTACTAAGAAGGAGCTTGTTAGTTCTTTTTATCATCTTAGGACTAAATTTGTTTTCTCATGCCTTATACATCAAGGACGTCCAACCTTCTATGAACATTCAGGCCAATTGTATAGGCATAATACCAAGTTGTAAGAACTTCGATAGTTCTTATAAACTTAATAAGCCTACATTGACAGGACCCCCAGGAAATGTGAATGACAAGTTGTAACCTTACACTTGTCACAGTGGACTTGTTTTGTTTTTTCACAAAGTTCATTTAGTTCTATTAACATCTAAATTTTTATTCCTTTTAATGTCTGTTTAACATTTAGAAAAATTTTATTCTGTGAATTTAATCTGTTTAATAATGATATATACCTGAAGATGATTTATGAAAAAATCGAAAGCTTGTATGTGTAAAAAAAATATAATATTATTGATTAAGCTAAAAGATTATTTCTTTGATGTCTCTGGGACAACTCCTCCATGAAATCACTCCCTACCAGAAAAAACTAGTAAGAAAACTAGAGAAAACGAGCAAAAAAGTCGTAAATGCGGAAGCTGCCGTCTACTTTAATAATATATATATATATATATATATATATAGTCACTTTAAATGGTTAGAACGATCTTAACTGGAGAGCACAAGTTTAAATACGAAGGAAAGTAACACACAAACTACGAAATACTTTTACCAATTATAATTTCTGCAAAATCGCTCTTCATGGGAGAAAAGAGAGGTACCACAAACTCACTGGAGATTCAACAGAAGTAACCGACCTATCTGTGGGTCAAGTCTTCGACTTTCGTCCTTTGGAAGACAGATGTTTCAAAAATCAGAGTTAGTAGTATGATTTTTAGCCCGTATATTACTTTTTCTCGTATTCGAACGTATACATGTAAGTTTGACTCGTTGTATTCCTCGCCATATCACTTCTTTTGCTGAAAACTTCCGTAAGTATTGGAAGTGAGTCCTAGAATCTAGTTTTTATTAGTGTTTCATCCTGCGTTAAAAAAATTGACTTTTTTTCTTTTTTGATAACAACTTTGTAACTGTCGTTACTTTTCTTGATAACTTTACTAAGAAGGAGCTTGTTAGTTCTTTTTATCATCTTAGGACTAAATTTGTTTTCTCATGTAGATTAAATTAGTCTTAGGTTAGATCAAGTTAGTTTAAGTTCAATAATATGTGTAATGTTTGTGACGCAAGATATTTTTTCCTAGCACATTTAGATTGCATATTGAATCATCCAATTAGTAGTGTATTCCTTATCAGTAGCACCCCCGTAATGTTATGTTGCTAAGTGTTATGGATTCGTCCCACATGCTTGTACGAGTATTATCTATTTCTTATAAACAAAATAAAATAATTTACATGACATTGAATTTTAAGCATCGAAACTTTTCATATGTCACATAAACGCATAAAGTCGAAAATTCAATACGATTGTTTAAATAGCACAATAATACATCAGTGTTGGAATAACTTTCAATCTTTGTTCAGATGTTTTTTGCTTTTTTTTTATATGTACAACATACTCTTTATATGCTGCTCAACAATTAGAAAAATTATCCAAAATAATTTTTCTAACAACTGTTACATTTATATAAGTGGTTCGTGTTTGTTTTCCCAGCGATGAACTAACTGTTAATAATATTTTATTTTCAGTTCCAACTTTCAGAACAGAAACATATACATATTTCAATATTAAATTAATCACTTACACTTTATTAGTAGCTTTTAAGAAATAATATTGGAAATAATAAGTCACAAATCATACAAATGTCAAATGATTTAGCTAGCTAAATTATGTATGTACATGTCCTTAGTATACTAAATTTTCACATAGTTATTTAGCGGAAAAAAATAATTCTTCCCACATTCTGATCAAGAAAACATGTTTTCATTCGTAACTGTGTTAAAGTAGAATAACATAAGTCCATAAGAAAGTAAATAATGAACAGAATGGGCACTGTTTGTAGTATTAGGAAAGAATATCTTCTTTATAAAATATAACGACCCCAGGATTGGTTGTCATGTTCCGGGTAAATGATCATATACCAAACATCACAAGTACACACATCAACTGCAACTCTATAGTTGTCCTTCTCAGAATCGGAAGGTGCTTATCTTACCCATGATAGCCCTAAGAGACAAGGAGTCGAGTACACGAGGACTAGATAGAAGTATAATACAGTCATATGTAAATCACCCTTTGACCTTTATCTCGTTATTTTCAAAAGTGTTGAGCAATGCATGGATAACGATCTGCTGGTCCAATAGTTTTCTGGAATCAGTCGCATGGGTACTAGTGGGGCACAATTAATGATCGGATGTAGCCAGGATGGATGAAATATGTACACAACACTTCTTAGACATCACAAATGAAACCACTAATACAATAAAAGATTATAACTCAAGTAATTTAAATTACAGTATGGTTATTAACCACAAACATTTTTTAGCTGGTACAACATTTTGACTGAACTTATTTTTTGGGAGCATTTTACCAATCTGATAAGAATTTTCGATAAAGTGAAATAAGTGCCCATAGGTGCTCAAAGATAGTAAAAGATGATAACTCTAAATTCCCAGATTTTGGGATAAATGCTGAAGGATATATCGTATTTTTTTCTAATTTCGTTAATCTATGCTGGTTATATCAAATATATATCACCTTTTGACACGCACAAATATCTACAGTTTTGTAAAAAAAAATATATATATATAACGGGTCGCTTTGTGAAAAGCAGTAAATGGTTGCAGTCAATATTCTTGACTGAAAAAAAACATATGATTTTTCTTCTGTAAAAGTGAGGCCTCACAAACGGTTGAGTAGTTTTTGTTGTATGATATATTGAAGGGATATCAAAGTCCTTCAAACTCTAGTAAAGAGGATTTAGAGAAACAACTTTTAACTCGGAGAGTGCAGAGTATCAGGTCGATAGCCAAAGAGTAGGGGGCAATATTGTCAATACTCCCCTTTTTATACCTAAATTTGATATTCACACTATAATGGAGAATAATCATGTAACAACTTTTAACTTAAGTTGAAGACTATTTATTCCCTCTCTTTCTAGTGGTATATTTGTTTGAGACTGAAGGCGCCCAGCCAGAATAAATCAAAGCATTCAAGGTGAGCTAAATAATTATAGTTAAAAAAGAGACTTTAAATATTACATATGCATGCAACCAAATACCAAGTATGCTAAAAGCAGCAAATGTGTGCACTTCTCCACTTGAACATTTTCAACCATTTTAATATGTTATACATTTTGTATATAAGACACCATCTGTGCCTGCGGTGTAAGAAATTTCAAAAGAGAATAGCAATGTATTAATATGATAAGAGACCTTCCAGCTACTAATGGAAAACGATCCATTAATATATAACTGAATGTCGCATGTGAAATAGGTGTAGCTGCAAAATACAAGATAAGATAATAAACAAAGACAAGTAATCATGATTATTTTTGCAATGATAAAAAATATATTTATCAATTTTTTATATATCATACAAAAGGCACACTGAACTAAGTCGTATCTTTGTTAAATTTTACAAAGATAAACCAAAATTTTGTTGGTAGTTTACTGGATATATTATAAAAAAACAATAAGAAATAGAATAATAATGTATGGGTGGCTTTAAAAAAGTTCTTTACCTATAATTCTGGCTAACATGAGCTGTAAAACTAAATAGACCACTTGAAACATCACAATTAGGTTATTTACATAAATCTTCAAGAAGAAAGAGATCACAAGTAACTGAATTATGACCGAAGGTTTAAAATTTCAGCAGATTGTTTTAAACCAGGTTAAATTAACATCTCTAGGCTCTATGTGGGGTATAATTTCAATAAATTATAACAGTTATAACAGAATGATGAATTGCCCTTCTACGAGTATAGAGCTCCATAATGAAAGGACTGACACTTCAGTATATATTCTTGCTCCAACAGTTTCAGGTGTCATCTCAGATCATCTATAGATCAAGGAAATACGCAATTCTGTTGAATAATAATGTCAACTTGATGAAATCAACATTGATTACGAAACACACAGAAATGAAATCACATAATTTACCAATTATGAAGAGTACTTTTTTTTTCTAAATAGTGAGTTTTGTTATTTACAAGCCTTATAATAATTATAGTGAAATGTTTTTTTGTAGCATCAATATACAAATCGTTTTCTTGTCTGGGATAGTTCTATGTTTTAATCGAAGTCATCGTTCTGTTGTTCACTGGTAAATAGTTCTTGTATTTAATGTTTTTTTATATTAAATAAAATAATGTTCTCAAAGATCTATAAAATTGATATTTGAAGCTGTCATCGGAAACTGAAACAATTCTAGACTTTTTTTTTTTACTGGGCATCGAGTGGTGGTGGGGTTTCGGTGAAGGTGACAGTTGAGCTGCGGGGTAAAGAGGAAGGAAGAAGCCGGTCCTGTGCTGGAGGAAACGGAAACCCTGATCGCTGGACAAAGCCATAGCGGTGCAAGTGTCCCACCCTCTTCGTCAGTTTAGCATTCTTTCTAGCAACAAATAAATAGCAAACGCAAAGTTAGTCATTAGGTCTTAATTTTGTTTTCGATTCAAACAAGCAGAACAAACGAACTAAATTAATGCTGTGTCTCTTCAATTCAGTTAAATAAAACGTTGCAGGACTGATATAAAGAAATATTTATATTTAAACAAATTTCCCAAAATTCCTTTAGTTAGTATATAAATCAAGTACATAGGTGTTATAATAAACTAAATAGTCATAAATAGTTATAAACTAAATAGTCTAAATGTTTACATGTCAATACTATGATAGGTGATGAACGTAGTTCCGAATTCTATACTTCGGAATAGAGTTACAAAAGTTTGTTTAAATATTATTATTGAAATACAATTAATAATACACCGATATATAATATAATTTTCCATCTATTATAAATATAGAAGAGGTGACTTTAACATGGCCGTTTATCATTTTGGCATTCACGCTAACTCTAAGAAATTAGTCAATGTAAAACTTGACCACTTTTTCCAGGTCAAATATTAAATGGCATATAATTCTGATTGATGCAAATTTTTTTTCAAAAGTAAATTTAGGCATTATTCGTATATGTTTGTATTAATTCTATAAGTATTTAAAATATTTCATACTAAAAGAAACAGTGACTAGCATTAAAAGAAAGTTATAAAAATTGTATTCATCACATAAAATATTTAATGACGTGAATGAAACCAGCAAGGTAAACCAATTGATAAATGTTAAATGTGGCATGAAAGTAATAAACATTACATAACTATGGCTATTTATATTAATTATGGAATAAATAAATAAAAATCGGACTAATTACAAATTTAAGTCATTATGGGTAACACATCATGTAATTTAATCAACAAAATGCTTTGGTAATTTGAGCAGGAATATGTGAAAACCAATCGAGTTTGAAGGGATATATTTTCAACCAAGTTTACTCAACCACAACATAGTTTGAGAAAGTCTACTAAAATACATACATTATGCCCTTTGAAACAATTACTTATAGTCTATCCTATAACAGCTTTATATACAGATATCGTTGTAATATTTATTTTCTAACAACATTTAATAATGTTATGTAATAGAAATAATAATTTTTGTAATATTACTTATATATAATTTAATCATAAACAATCATATCACCATTTCTCTCTATTTACAGTAAGTTTTAATTAAATAGTTCCCTTTATTTACTTAAAAATTATTTCTTTTAACAACAAAATTTATTGTTGCCACATACATACATACACACACACACACACACACACACACACACACACACACCAATTACAATTATTTTATCATTTGTAATATTAGTAAATAACAATAATTAGTAATATTGGTTGACCTTACTTATAGTAAACCATACAATTTTTAATTTTGTAAGGTTAGAGATTAACGACTTACAATGTTTCATATAATGACTTATTCAATCTATAGATGATTCTCCATAAGAATGATTAATGAATGCAGTACTATTTCATGCAATGTGGTTATTTAATTATTAATACTAACCTAATATAAGAAAAAATTACGTTTAGTTGAGACTATATAAAATCAGAAAGCTTGGTATAGGATATTAGCTATATATTTCCTAGGTTCAAGCCAAACATGACATTGATATTTAAAATATGTTAAAACACTCAATTCTAACAGTAAGTTTGGTTTTATGGCATACTTCTGGAACATTCCTTCATTTTGTAGGAAACGTTTTTAAATAAACCTTGATCCATAATCCCTCAAGGAGTTCCAGTAATCAGGCCAATCCATTGGGATTACCCTAATGACATAAATATTGAGGAATTGTTTTTTGCTCTTCACAATGTCAGAGCAGTTGTTTTGTTCCTTTTTAATTTCACATATTTGGGCAATACTGCTGATACTAGTCAACGGAGTATCAGGCATTTTCGCGTGTGTTCATCCCTGATGACAGTAGAAAAAGGTAATGAATGAGCTGACAAATGTACTAGATATGGCATGTAATGGGAATTAATTTTTCTTGTATGGTATCTCTCAAAACTTAGAGGTATTGGCTGGGTTAATAATTGAACCAACAAACTCTTTGATAACGATTAAAGTTGAAGTCTTCAAGCAGTTTAATTCACAACAGCTTTTCTGCTGCGTTAAATCTGAGTAGAAAGAGTCAGTTATCAATAAGCTAGCAAAGAAGTAGATTCTAAGATCTCTTGAGACCGTGGACAATTTTTGAATTTTTTGTATGGAAATTAAAAATGTGATGTTGACTGTTTAAGAAGTCATAGAACACAAAGGAAAACAGAGTAATTTAGGAAGTGAGATGCAGCATGTATGTTTACATAACGGTACAAAACAGAACATAAATAACGGAATATAAATAATATATACAGCATGCTAATATTTACCAAAGAAACCAAACCTTTTAACTAATAAACCTCTACTATATTATAAATTTTAAAAATTTAGCGTATCGATGGATTTATTTAAATATACGGAAGAATTAAAACATATAATTTTTTATTTCATTGTTAGTTAAATGAACCAATCTCTGGATGTGATAAATTACTGAAATTCTTAATATAGTAGAGGTTGTTTAGTTGAAACGTTTGGCTTGTTTCGTTTATATTAGCATTGTGTATTGTTTATGTTCATTGTGGTATATTTGTGCAAACATACTTACAACGTTCCTTTTCACTTTCTACCATGGTATAATACTCTGTTTCCTTTAGCGTCTTATGACTCCTTAAACATTCAAAAATACCTTGCTTAGCTTCATATGTAAATCCTTTAGTTTCAATGTTGCTTCAATTTTCATTGTTTTCCTTTATTCAAGTTCAAAAATTTGTATTAATATATTTTGTATTATAGATGTAACCTGACGATGACCACAAAGTGTTCAAATCGCGTCACCGATTGAAAAATTTTTTTTGTGAGTTGAAACATTTCATCTACTTTCTAATCACGATTAAATACGACACATTTATTGCTCTCTTAGCTCGTGATTTGAAAAAGAATTTATAAAAACGATTATTCTGTCTTAATTATTTTAATTGAGTTTGGTAACTGTTAGCCAATAACAACAAATTTGTTCTGTAACAAAATTTGCTAACAATTTTTTTAGCAATTACAATTTACAATTTAGTATAGTACTCTCATAATAGTTTATATTCATCAATATGTAATTGTTACATTTTTAATAAATCTCTTGTTCTTCATCATTCACCAATTATTTATTTTTCTATTTATTTTCAATTATTTTATTTATTTTTGTAAGGCTCATGTAGCATTGATATAATATAAGGAGTATGAAAATAAAACTACGTAATCTATACTGATTATTATTTGTGAATCTTTCTCTACTTACTTTAGTATATGAAAGAACTCTTCCTCTTCGACATGCTAAGTTCGCCATTATTTGTTATTGTTGTTGATTTGTTGATTGTCTGTTATTGGACGCCAACATAACTTTATCATTTCCTCCGTGGGTTAGGCGCTCTTAGTGTTAGGTGAGTAAAAATTGGTGAAACTGACGTGATGGTGCAGAGAAGCAACTCTAATTTTTTTGACTGAACACAAACAGAGTGAACTATTATTATTTAATGTGTAATTAATAATTAACTAAAAAAAATTTTTTGAAAATATTGTGTTTTAAACTGATATATACGAGGTGTATAAATAAAGTAGTGAGACTGGCAACGTCGCTTTCGATCTGGCAACGCTGGAGACGCGTGGCCTTGAGTAGCGTCAGATGCACGTGTGATGCGCCTCCAGTATGAATCTGAACTCGCCACAGTCATTTGTTTGCCGTAGCGTTGGTTTTCGTGAAATGGTTTTTTCTTGAGCGTTTTAAAAATGAGTGACCTCAAAGTTGAGCAGCGGTGTGCAATCAAATTTTGCTTCAGACTTGGACATAATGCAACCGAAACCGGCCTATGGAGAACGTGTTTTATCAAGGGCACAGGTTTTTCGGTGGTTTAAGGAATTTTCAGAAGGAAGAGAGTCGATTGAAGATGAACCACGAAGCGGAAGGCCTTCAAGTGCAAACACCGATGAAAATGTCAACAGAGCACGGAACCTTGTGCGTTCAGATCAACGCTTGACAGTCAGAATGATCGGGGAACAGTTGAATTTGAAACACACCTCCGTTCATCACATTTTGACCAATGAATTGGAGATGAGAAAAATTTGTGCGAAAATGGTTCCGAAAATTCCGAAAAGAAAACGAGTTTTTGGCCAGTAAAAACATTCCTGTTGCTCCTCAGCCTCCTTATTCACCAGACTTGAGTCTTTATCACTTTTTCCTCTTCCCGAGATTGAAAAATCAACTCAAGGGAACTCATTTCGGGACACTACAAAACATACAAACTGCTGTAACCGACCAGCTGAAGGCCATTCCAGAATCCGAGTTCCAGCAATGCTACAATGATTGGAAGGACCGTCTCCAGCGCTGTGTGGCTTCCGAAGGGAACTATTTTGAAGGTGACAATATCACATTGTAATTATATTTGAATAGAAAATTTAAAAAAAATCAGTCTCACTACTTTATTTACACACCTCGTACTCAGTTGCAACCCATGTGTACCCAAGTCTAATTGTACAATTAACATCATTAATTAATGATATGAAAAATAAATAAATGCCTTCCTTAATTTTTCACCTGTATATACTAAGTATTGCTAGGAAATTTGTAATTATGATGAAAAATATTGAACATGGTTAGAAAAGAGAAGAGTTGGTTTTATGGGGTAGTTATGTTTGAAAGTGGTAAGCGAGTAAAGAAGTTAGAAGTGACAGGGTGCAGAGTAAGTTCTTATAAGAAGGAGTGGTTATGAGAGTGGGTGTGGTCGGGCGGGTGGCTCATTTGCATTGCCGATGAGGATCTTGCAAAAGCCCTGAAATATTGCCCGCACCCCTTGCCTGTGACAACCCTCAACCACTTCATATTTTATTTAGAAATAAAGCAAAGTACTTGCAAGGTGGGCTTAGCGTCATCCCCCCCCTAGCGCTTTACAAAACATCAACCCTCCAAAATATTTCACCCACATAGCACTTTGCCTATTGTCCAGAATCAGTGAGTAATGACCTTCAATTGTCTTGTCATGTTCTCAACCAAATAATTTATATTTTTTGACAACTAATTTAAAAAACGTCATTTAATTGTTGTTAATATATTTATTTTATAAATTTCAAGTTTAAAAAGAGTTGTAGGTTATTTAAAAGTAAAAATTAACTAATTTGATTCTGTTCGATTTTATTTCATTTACATTATTTCCGAACTTTAATGTCTTTCTTCGGCTGACATCCAGGAAAGATGGACTCAGGTTGTGACCAGCCCGATATCATACATCCAGATGAGTATTGTACAATTTACCAGGATCAGTGAGTAACAACTATCAATTGTGTTCCATAAAAACCATTTATGCTACTGTATAATATGAGGGTAAAACCGAATAGTATTTATCTGCAGATAAATTTCTTCATTGGCTTGGATTACCCACTATTCAGTCTGCTATAAATGCTTAATCGCAAATATATTAACAGTGTCATTGTAAATTTTCATTGATTTATTAAAAAATTCAGAGGGTTAAATTTGAAATTTGATTCACTTGATTCTATGGTTCTCAAAAAAAAGTTCATGAGAAAAATGGAGTACCAAAATGTGAACGTTTTTATAATTATTCATTCATATAGTGATTTTTAAGTTGAATAATGCTACTAAAACAAAGTATTGAAATGCTGTTACAAATAAATTAATTGACTAATTAAACTGCGTTTGCAAAAATAAACTTATTTAAATAAGTGTTATCTTGATACTGATCTAACTGCATTACGAGTGTGAATACTATTAAGTAATGTTCCGAAAGCTAGAGCGAGCAATAATTATTTTTTTAGTCACTGATGGTAGAATTTCTATTTAAACCTGAGCTTCACTCCTTAATAGAACTCTGTTCACTTATTCTTGTTTAAATATCAAATTATTTAATTATTGTTTTAATAATTAATTAATCAAAGAAATTTATTTTGCATAATACTTTTCATACTAAATTTATGTTTAAATTATATATCTTTAGTTCATATTACACAAAACGTAATCACAATGTTAAGAAGTCCAGGCATTATTTGAATAATTTGTATTAATAAAATATTTGTATTTGTGTCTCTAGTACACAAATTATACATGCACAAAACGTAAGAATGATACAAAAATAAATTATCAATATTACAATATTATAAAATATACTATATGAGTCTTGTTTTTCCATTTTCTTATTGTGGTCTACCTCATTTTAAGTAAACAGAATCTTAAGCCTGGTATTGTGTAAAGATAGCTTTAATTATAATAGTAATAATGTTACCCTTTATTACAATCTGTTTATTTAATATTTTAGTAATAAATTAATCATCTATTTGCAATAACATTGAAATGATTCTATATATTTTGGATTATGTTCATAAAATTTGGAATTTTTTAAAGTATGAAATCAACCTATAATAAGAAAAACAAGAGTTGATAATACTACAAAGAGCTTTCCATTTTAAAGTTTAATGCTTCTTTAAATTTCTTTTTCAAAGAAACACTACTAAAATGACAAACACAACCTGCACTTTACATGGTAATTTTTAGTTATGTTGTAATAAGCAGAAATTAAAAGTGTTTTGTGGTGTGGAGTTTATAGAATGACCTGTAGGCAGCAATCTCCATTCGGAGGAGGGTGCTTAGTTTGTTATAATTACAGCAACTGATAGGGTGAGAGGGGTGGCAAGTTTAAATTGGATTTCTTTTGGACGAGCTTGCACACTCAGCAGGGGATGAAAACGAATGGGCCTCCAGTCTGACCATTATAAACTTTGCATCCACCTAATTAACTTACTTCTCTGTCATATCCTTTATATTATTCAATAAATTTACCATAGTTGTCAGACAATTACTATTCATAAACTTGAAAATTTTAAATCTAAAACATCATATCATGAACGCTAATGTAAGTGTGTATATGTAATATAAGAAATACGAACGAATTTCTTATGTAATAAACGAATATGTAATATGTAATACGAAAATATATATGTACTTATATCTTATTTTTCACTCTTTTAATATTTATTTTCCTAAATTAAATTATATACCGTTGACAATAAATTTGCTTTCTCTTCAAAGTTTTTTTGTTTTAATGGCATAAAATTGATTAGAAGAAACTGTTTCAATCTACAATTTTAAAGTAAAATTGTTAGAAACTAATAAATATGAAAATAAGTCGTGTATAAAACAAAAAGCGAAAATTTAAACAAATATATATATGACAAACTGGAAAAACCCTAAAACTTAAGTTTAAATAAGATATTAAAGATCATCTAAATAATACATCAAATCTAATTACACAAACCACTAAACAAAATTTGGATATAAACCTGACAGTTTAGAAAATTTAATTGATTAATAAAGAGAGGAAAATAAGGACAAAGACTTAATATAATAAAAGAATAGAGATATTAAGCATAAAGAATCGGGTAATTTAATAAACGAGTAAATAAGTCACCAAACCGTTATTTTTTTTTCAACGTTTGAGAAAAATGAAACAACGTGACATGCTTGATAACGACATAAATCAAGGGAAACGATTCAGACTAGCTACAAGTTTTTTAGAACAATTTAACAATAGCAAAATAAATCTAGATGCCTGTGGGAAGTAGGTAGGTTATATAAACCCTAACCAGGACTTCTTGGAGCAGTTCCTTTCGAAGAGGTGTAACACCCGAAACTGGTCAGATAACTCTAGCATCAGTATACGAGGTATTAAGGTTTATTCTATTTCTAATATTAATCATACTAATTCAATACTATTAACAGTATGTGTGAAGTTCTTATATCATTAAATAGAACAGTATAACAAATCATGGTTGCAGATTCCATCACACGCAATGAAAGATCCATATTCAATTGAAATTAAAATGTCTATATGAAGTAATATAACATAGAACATTTTAACCAAGACAACCATCGACTATCTCTCAGCATAACACATTTCTCTGTATTCTATATTCAGCTCGACATTCGCCATCTCCCTTTTACTCTATAAAAGTTGTCATTTTCTAATTTACTGCATTTACGATTTTTCTGTGCTTAGTAAACTATTCATTTGTTGATCAGTTTTCCAATTTTTCTTATTTCTTGTTAGCTTTGTGTAAATAAGTAAATTAAGCCGAATAAATTTTTTTAAATATAATAACTTTCCTGGAAATACTTTAACTCGACCGATTAGTCATACCAATTAATTTAAAATAAAGTAATACATGGATATAAACTATGTTCATCAATCATGCAACAGCTTTGAATAATATTCATGATTTTGTATTTAAGTCCCTAGAAGAAAAAAGTAAGATTTATATAACAGTGGTACATTTGTTTTCATAGACTGAGTATGAAATTTAATAAATAGAATTAATAACATTTAATAAAAAAAAATTCTATTTGAAAATAAGCCTAAATAATAAAAGTTAATATTGAATTAATATTAATCTAATATTGAAGGGAAAAAATATTGATGCAAACAATATGCCAAGTAAAAACTGTAATGAACAAAGTGAATGGAGAACCAGAGAATATAAAAACGGTTAGGTATTTTATTGAATGAATAAAAAATAATTATATACAAAAGATAGATTCAAATTATTTATTGTGCCAATGCATTATTAGCTAATAATGAAGTTAGCAGTTTTCTTATAACTGAATCATGTAGATTGAATAAACTGACAATCATTTCCATGGAAGATCTCAGACATTGGGAATTAGTTTTCTTTTTGACTTTGGTATATGAGATTGTTTATAACAGTTTATTGTAAGAAACAAAAATGAAATTATATTGATTAATAATCTATATTGAAGTTAGCATTCAATTTATCATTTTTTTATTTTTTTTTCTTAACCAAGCAAGGTGATAATAGAAATATAAGTACGAAGTGAAAGACAAAGTAAGTTTTGGAAAGCTAATTGTGAAAGTTAAAAGAAAGGTCTTCTATTCATCTATTTGACACGAGTGGCCAATTATATCTCTTACATGAATTTATCATCAAGCTCCCATTTGGCTATTGAAGGTAACACCCTGTGCAGTCTTTTGTCCTAACTTGTACTCATTATTTGCTTAAAGGTTCATTTGGGAATGAATTAACAGCCAACAACCAACACCTTTTTCGTTAATATTTAAACTGCATTGTACTTTGTATTCTTGATAATCATTATTGCGCAAATAATTAAACTTCTTGCAACTTTTAACATTACTTCGTTCGCGTGAGCAAAAGGCAAAGTAATTATGGTTAATGATTAATGAAAATAATTAATGATATGGCACAGGTACTTAACATAGAACAAATGAAGTTAAAGTTAACACTTATTAGCATAATTAATAATTGACATGTTAAAAGTAGAACTACACCATCTAAATGACTGTTTTCTCGGAATGACATTAAAACGTATGTGTACTTATCCTCTGTTCCTAATGCACCCGTGCCAATCAATTACGAGTATATGGAAACATTATTAGTGTTTCTTTAGATGTGAGACTAAACTGAAAACCTTTTAACAGACACAATTGGTAAAGCCACAAAAGAATCTTCTGTTCAAAAATATTCTTTATTAGAATCTGGAGTTTTAATCCCAAATCTATATTTTGACAAAGGAAATTTTCTTTGATTACTGTACACGAATTTCATATGTGTGGGTCTTAAGGTAAAGGAATAGGGCACCCAAATTATCATAGTAAACTTAAACAACTGGAGTGTAGAGAGAATAAATGAGCCGTGACCACATTTCTCAGCTTTGTTTTGTTTTAAAACGGATGGATTGTTAATGCTATTAATAATTATTAATCATCTCTCCTCATATATTTCTATTTAAAAAAAAAATGATTTTTATTGAGAATGGTACTAAATAGAAATGACTCACGAGAGATAACATGTTGAATTTGATGAAAATAAATATTAACAAGTGTATTTAGTGCAATTCAAGTGAGTGTTAATTCTGAAACACCGTAAAACTTTTGGACATAAGTAGAAGTTTAAACACCTTTTATATTGTATGATAGATTTCAGTATTTATGATACAATACTTTATTATAATTATAATACAATATGTTGCTTCACATTGTCCTGAGAAGTAATTAACTGATTTATTTATAAATATAAAATTATCATGTCTTAGTAGCGATAAGGTTTATTTCATATTCTACAATATCTAGACGATCTTCATTTTTTATTTTTTTCTGTTTAAATTGAGTTAAATCGTGAACAAAAAAAGCGAATGCGCAGATTACAGCTGCTGAGCGTTCTCTTGCTGAATTAATGTCAAGCCGGATCAAAGCCAGCTAAAAGAATTAAGGGTTTGAGTCAGGAATCATTTCGTATACTGCAATTCATTATTTATAATTCGTCGAATTCATTGTCTCCTCGTTAAGCCTTCAGAGCCCACTCGGTTTGTTCCTTTGATCATTGTTGAGTGATCCTTAGAACGAAGTTCTTTATCATATCTAAGATGGTTTCCGATTGGATTAGGCGTTGTGAAGGGGGTCGCTTGAAGCTAATGAATTGAAGTCGTCTGCTGGGACTTGATTACTTGACGTTAGGGCGCTCGGACGGGTCCTTTGTGTCACCAATTGACCCTTGCCTCTTCCGACAGCTCAACCACGATAAACCCATTCATCCCAGAGTAATGAATCTTTATTAAACAAAAGCCTAAAACAAGAGAATTGTCATCACGACTTCAACAGTCAAATCAACATATATAACAAGTTAACAGTTAGCACATGAATATAGCTAATGAAAAATATATTACAGTATACATCATATAAACTACTAACTACGAAAGTGGTATGCTACTTCTTGCAAAACTTCTTACTTTTTTTACTAAGTTAATTGCCCTTATTAGCCTTGAAGTTTAATGTAAAGCCACATAAATATTTAACTAAAAAGGTACATTTTTCATCACTTTTATGCAATTGAAGAACGATTGTACAAAATACTTTAAATATATTTACAGACTCTCATAATTTGTCTGTATTATACGATTTAAATCACCAATTTTTTAAATCTCACTCTAATAAATTTGCACTATTCTTTAATGAATTTTGTTTATTGAATAATATCTAACAATATAAGGAGTTTTACTAATTATTCCGCCCTCTCAGACTAAAAGCACACTGAAATTGTCACGCATATTAGTGTTGTATACTATTAAACATAAAATTAATTTAAACATATTTACAAAATTTGAGAAACTGCGTACTTACTGCAAAAAATTTACAGCTTAATAAAGTATTTTTTTTTCATAAAAATGACTGTGTGTAGTACATATACTGTGAAAAACGTAAATAATATCTTCCAGCAAAGCACACCGAATGACGGAAATTAATGGGGCATGTAACAAATGCAACAAATGTTCATATCTCCTTGATATCATTTGAACTCAGAGGGGAGCAATATTGTGTTGTACCCTCTTCATACAGAAATGTCCGGACAAAGCAGATGAACTTGTCATTTGTGTGGCCTCAGGGATTTTATTCAGTGTTATTTATGAGTCATCTTTGGGTGAAGTATTGAAGAAGCTTTGGTAATATATTTACAATACTACCAAAAGGTAACTTCAAAATTGTTGTAATGATCAAGATAGGATAAACAGTTGTTTTACGTTTAATTAATGCTCTACTGAGTAAGACGAATTTAAAACATAACATATAGGTATTAATATAACATCACATTATGATAATGCATCGCATAACGTATTAATATGTTTACTGATCTATATTTTATTGGCATCATGTAAATGCACAATTTCTGTTAAACGACATCCACATGAAGTATTTCAGCCTGCACAGTGCTTTGATTTATACTGGCAATTGTTAGTGATTGAAAGTAGAACATGTCAGCGGATGGTCCTCATGACGCTTGTCTCATGATAGCAGAATGGATTCTCAATGCTTTGCCCGCACGGCCCACGACTATATCTGGAAATAAACGTAGCGACACACAAGTGCTAGTGAGGTCAAGAAAATATTTCAGGCACTATTTTCAACATCTTTAACTTATCAGTTAAGCTCATATCTCATCGAAAACAGCCTCAGTGATACTGTTGTCTAACTAAAAGTGAAATTTAAGTGGACTTCACATCATTTAGACCGTTTTTCCATGCTATTCTATTATATAAAGAACAGGTAGTGTAGACTACACTAATTCAACAGTTGAAGCTGATAGGTAGTTAGCATAACATAATGCTCTATAACTATTAGTTTGATAATTCAACTTCACTGCAAGAGTAATGAGGATTATAATTATTATTAGTTCATATATATTTAATTCACATATTTTTTGACCACAATTTATTTTATTTCATTGCACTTTATCTTATTAAAAATATTACTGATTGTATGGGCATATTTTTAAAAAGAATGTTTTCCTCTTATAATTTACAATTCCAGCTGTATAATTTTTGAAACATTAAAATTGAAAAATTCATTACCGCTTAGTTTATAATTAGTGAAATATATAGCTTTAAATAAACTTAACTTTGTTTCAGTTTAGTTTATGTAATAACAGTAGTCAATATTTCACTGAAATAAGCAGGTTTGATTTAGCCCTTATAATTATGAAGAGTTTCATTAACTTATTAAAATTAATTCACAAAAGTTAATTTCAAAATATCTGCTTCATAATTAATTGGCAAGACTTATAACACACGATAGATTACAAACTCAATAATATAGCAAATATTTATAGTACTTAATTTATAGTACTTGGTAAGTTAACATACAACTTCAAACACTTATCTCCTTAATCTTGTAGTTTACCAGTTACAGTACTTTCTTTATCTTCTATTACAGATGAAGGAAACTGAGGTTTAGTATTGTACTAGACTACCCCTGACACGTTGGGCCATCCATCACCTTCCATTTTAATGCAATCAAGTTCACGTAAATGCTGATAAACTATAAATAACCCTTCTGAGAGTAACATTGAAATACTGATTTACCTAAATGAACTAAAACTTTCTGCAGAGTCTCTCCTTGAGACTTATGAATAGCCATGGCAAATGCTAACTGAATTCGAAATTGAATCCTTGAAAAAGAAATGTTTTAATCATAGAATTAAAACTATTTCCCCTTGAAATCATGATGCGATAATTTTACAAACAATGACTTTATCGTAAAGCTTCTCAATCATTAGTCTTTTTTCATTATATAAGTGTGGTGAATCAACATTTCTCATACACTTGACAGGAGCTCCTTTTTTGAATTCATGCTTATGTTTTGGAAGTAAAGTGCAAAAAGTACCTATGGAGCAGAAAATAGCACCAAGAATTAAAATTAAATTGTGGAATAAAAAAATTATTGTCTAAACAACAATATGATTCCAAAAATTGGATTAAATCTTTTTTACTGGTTAGTTTTATTCTATACCAGAAATAGATTTTACATGTGGAGTTAGAAATTTTACCTTACTTTTTTTTATTTTACCTTGCTTTTGTATTTTACCTTACCTTTTTAAAATATTTATTTTTCATACTTCATTCTTTTTAATACCGCTATTTGTAAAGACATATATCACTCACTGTTTCCTTTGACATTTATTTGAATGATCCAGTATAAACTGAAATTAACAGGGATTCTAAGTATCACCTGTGCGCAACATCCAAGGCTTCATCATTAGTTGACTTACACACAAAATATCATTTATATTAGGATTTTAGAATTTTATTGTAAGAAAGTCCCCATATACCAGAGCGTAGTGTACTGGACTTCCAATGCAATAGTCGTGAGTTCGAATCCCACAAATTCTTTATTATTTATTCAGACAAGGCACGGTGGCGAGAAAAGAAATAAAGAAATTAGTATATATATATAAATTTTTGTGGCAGTCCTTCCTTTAAGAACATATTATTAAATATGAAACTATACTTTACTGAAACTTATCAAGAAGCTAATTTTTCAAATTGTGATTACATTTTTAAATGTATTTATATATTTCATAATGAAATTGAAGTAAACCATTTTTTGTTCATAAGTTACATACATAATTTTTTTTTCTAAGATTATTCATTTTCCATTTCAAATCATTGAAAAATTTAGATCTTTACTATGCCATCTCTAACAACAATTGTTATAAAAAATTGAAGTAATAATCTTTGTGACAATAACTAGAGTTATAATCCTGCCCTGAGAATCTACCACAGATGAGGAGTGTATCTCCTTATACACTATTGGTACTGAATTAGATAAAGCAAGAGTACTCTTGAAACCACAATATGAGAATGAGTATAGTAACTTTATTAAAGAATTCAAAATATACTTTTGATCAAATATTCATCAAACGAAAAAGGAATATGCTATTGAAAATTAAATTAATTCAAAAATACAAACAATATGTTTTACTATATTGTTAGCAGAAATAGAGTGACTGTAATTTTAGAATGATGGTCAATCGACAGCTTAATATTAATAGCGGATGGCACTTGCGCAATGGGGTTGTTCTGTGCTATTAAGATGTGAAATAATTAGAGCTGGGGGGGTGGTCACGTCCGGGACAGGTGGGGAGGCGAGTATGGGACATGAGAGAGGCTGCCCAGATGGCACCCTTGTTCCACACCCCAAAATGCGTGAGATCCTCCACAACCCCTATCTCACATCCTCGAATCACCTACTTCGATCAATCATGAATTTCTACTTTAATAATAGCTCTCTCCAGCTTAAATGAAGACTTGACCAGGAACTGATGACAGTGCTACTTCGAAACCATCATTACATTGTAGTGTCAATACAACACTACTACATGATGGCATAATTGTGTTTCGGTATAAGAGTACAATTACTACATCTCAAAGACATTTAATCAATTAAAATTCAGGAAACTTTAGGGATGATGAGAAATAGAATTCTTTTATGTACTAAATATAATAATTTCCCAAACATGTCCATACATTTACTGTTTCAAACATGAATGTAAATAAACATTAAGTTCCTTCATTCTTTCTCCTTTTATTTTCTTTCTTTCTATTCTCCTGAAGACGGCAAGACGCCGAAATTATCGAGATTCGTGAGTGTTCGTCCTTTTTCTTGTGTTTACTTTAATTATATATATATATATATTATGTATAATGATATAAGCCATTTAATAAAGGCTTTTTATTAATAAAAGCCTTTTTGATATCAGGTTTTATATATTAGGAATTTTGTTTGCCGTTACTATGAACGATTTGAAGTTTTCCCCATAAGTAACATACGCGGCAAAACTAAAAATGAATAATACTGTCCGCGGCCTAAAATGGTATAAAGATATTGATAACTAAGTAATTCTTTATATCACAAATATTCTGCGAAAGTTATTCAAAATTCATTTTTCTACTTGTAAATTTATAATGAAAAGGAAGTCAACCTACATGAATGGGTAAAAATCGTGAGCAGTAAGTCTTTGAAAGTAAAATCATAATACGAATAATAGTGATGCTACAAAATGTCATTTTTTTTTAAAGCGTAATTTTTGTGAAGTTGTACACATCTTGTAACTTTTTTAAACAGTGATAAACAGGCTGTACAGGTACATAGTGGAGCCTGTGAGTAAATGTGATTGTAGTATGCTAACAATGGAGAATGTCACTTTTATATATTTTTCTGAACGTGTTTCTCCTCTTTCAGTCTACACGTATATGAATAGTAAAGTGTCACTGTGTAACAGTTTGCGAACTACTTTGCTTCTTCACAATTCGGAATTCTAGATTCCGCCTGAAGAAGGCGTACTGAAGAACTTAATGAGAATTCTAAGTGTATGGCTCTTTATTGTAACTCTGATGTTAATTTTGTAGTTATATGTGTATACCAGAAAAAAAGCTAAGATCTTTCAACCATAACAAGCGGTCTTCGTCAGAGTCAAACCTCAAATGATTTAGTATTTCCTTTGAGATTTAACTCTGTCGAAGGCCGCTTAGTACGGTTGAAATATCTTACTTTTTTTCTGATTTCTTACTAGTGTTTGGACGTTAATTTTTATTTCACCTACTTATTCTAAAATTTTGTTAAAAATACAAGATAATTCCGTCCTTCAAAAAAATGGCAACAACCCTTCCTGTATAAATTATAAATTATTTAAACTTTATTACCTTGCAAACAAGATATTTCTTATAATTTTTGATATTTCTATAATATATAATATAATTTTGTATATAATGCTTGTGGTATTTATAACTTACTTCTGACGCCTATTATAGTCAAAATTGCATTGGAATCAAGAAGTGACAAAGGATATAAAAAAAAATTAACTAGGCTGCTCAAGTAACACTTCGGTCTGATATATCCTTTCCTGCATCATTTCATGAACTATTTGGATATATTTTCCACCAAAAAAAAAAAACGAATATGTTCTCCTTTTTTTGGGTTTTGTTTTAAAATATTTGATGAAAGGAAATTTATGGACATAAAAATTTATCAGCTAATGTTAAATTTATTTAATTTGCTAAATAAATTATTTATGCAAACATAAATTATGTATGAAGCACTTCAATATAAAAATGCAAGCAGTTCTTCCGGTTAAATTTACCTCAAAATCACAATTCATTATATTGCCGTGATTGAAATTTCATATTTTTCTTTTATAAATTGCTAATTGTATGTATGTCAATTTTTGGTCAAATTTCTATGGTTTTTTTAATGAGCCGTTTAGCGTCCGAAGAACATTTTCTGAAAAGATGTTCTTTGGTTGTAATGTGGTGAATGTAATTTTCAAAAAAAATATCTGAACTGATCTTCCTTAGAAACTTCTATTTTTAGGCATACTATCATTTTGATCCGTCAAGTTGTTTAACTTGCATCGCTCTCACAAACTTTCAGATTGAATTATAAGTAAAAAATTGTTTCATTTTATTAAAAAAAAAATATTGCTCGTTTTTTAAAAATCTAAGTTTATTTTCCTTTTGTTGCATTTGCAGCCCCAAAGATTTCAAAACTCCAAAATTAATCATTAAAAAAAATGCAGCATAAAAACCTGTTTTTAGCAAAAAAAGTGACTTTCCCATCACTATTCCTTAAGTAGTTGATGTGTTATTCATACAGTGTAATTGCAATTTTTCTTTTTAATTTGAAATTATAATATTTGTATTGGATTTATAATTGCATTTTAGATTACTTATAAATAATATTTATATTTAATTATTTATTATATTACATTATTATATAATATATTATATTATATTATTAATTATTTATTCATTTATTTATATTTAATAGTTAATATTTACTTATTTAGATTACTTATATATATATGTATATATATCAATGATCAAACCAACCAACTCAGTTGGGTTTTTGACTCTGACGAAGACCGCTTGTTACGGTTGAAAGATCTTAGTCTTGTTTTCCCATTTCTTATTGTGGTTTGATCATTGATTGTTGTTTCACGTGTTTATGTGAAATATTTTTATATATATATATATATATATATATATATATATATATACATATATATATATAAACAATAGAACTAATGAAATCATTAAATTTGTTATCTATAAGTTTAATAATACTTTGATATATAAAGTGATAATATGTCTACACGATAGCCACATGAAAATTAAACGAAAACTCAATTGATTATATCGAGTTTAGAATTATGTCTACATACAGTAAAGCCGAGTGTACTACAGTACAGTTTTGAGTACATCACTCAACATTTCTGTTTTTAGTTTTCTTCATTAAATAAACACTCTTGTATTTCATTCAGAAAAATTAAAAATGTTTACAAATTATAAAAGTGAGTGACATATGCGTAAACGGCGTCTAAATATAATAATTCACATTTTTAAACTAGTATATTAGTTAATATTTATAATGTTATTTAATGTTATTTATAATGATGCAATTAAGTTTTTGAACATTAATAATAGTTTTGCAGGTGCTCACGTGAATGACATGAGTTTAAAACTTAAAAAAAAAAACAAGCAACTCTCTAAAAAGCACACGCATGTGCGTATCAATGAAAGAATGAGCTGGTTTTATTAACTATGATTGACTCAGGTTTTTCATATTTTTGAGTTATTCAAATATAACAGAGTATCTTGAACGACTCCATATAGAGTCGTTCAGACCCATAACTCTCAACAACCCATGGAGTCGAACGACTCCATAACGGCTCCATATAGAGTCGTTCAGACCCATAACTCTCAACAACCCATGGAGTCGAACGACTCCATAACGACTTATTTCAGAGTTATGAAAACAGTCGTAACTTGATCAGTCACTTATGTTAACTTATGTTGATTAATATCTTAATATTATTTACTATTAGTAGTTAACGTTAGAGTTAACATTAAGATTAAATGAACAGGAGTCGTAACTTGATTTGGTAACAAAAGATTAGATCAGAGTGATTACAGTCAGTATGTTATTTTCATAAATAACAGATTTCATATAACATAGTGTAACGATACACATATAATATAACAAATGGAGTATGTGAAAATATTACAATAAACTCCCTACAAGTAGAGGTACTACTTTGGAGGAAAAAAAAACATTCAGTATGATTACTGTATGATCAACGATACCTCGATTAATAACATAATGATATCTTTTAATATTTTCTTATTCTCCTTGTTTCGATAAAATTTCATTTTATATTAAAAAAAAATTGCGGCACATATTTTTTGATATATATTATTTAATAATAGTATGAACTAGGTTTTTTTTCATGAAAAAGAATTAAATGACTGAAAAAGAAAAAAATTACTGCTTAACATTCTTAACAGAATATATTTAAAAACTGAGCTTAAATTTAATATATAGAGGAGCTGATATAATTTTTGTGATGTTTAAGTGGTTATAGAGGTGGGGAGATAATGGTGGTGGTAGGCAGATAGAAAGAAGGGCTATTACTCAGAGGGATCAAGGGAAATGAGATCACGTAGAGCAGGCCCAACTCGACGGCCATCATTTACAGAGCCTGACCGCTGCTTATCATTCAGGAAATACTTGTTTCTCCCCTACATAACAGTAAATAGCCCAGGAGCAGGTCAATGATAGCTTATCACCCATTATTTAATACATTCGGATATTGAATTGTATATTTGTATTGGCTTATCACACATTTTGAATCATTGCCTAATAGCGCAACACAAGATGCACGGATTGAATTATCTGTAAACAAGATACTCAGTAATGTAATCATGATAGCTGTTTATAAAACCGTTTAGAAAATTAAAATGTTAGTCATGTGATTCGGTATATAAACTATACTTTAGTGGGCATAACTGCTTTTTTTTTTTTTAATTTCAAAGTTATGATTGAGAAAGTATATTTTTTTATAAATGCAGTCATAAAAAATTATAAATAAAGTTATAAAAAATTTATATTCTTTTATACATTTTTTTATATATTCAATATTAGCAACATTACTCAGAGCAATTGCACTTATGTTCACTACCGCAGTTTCTCAGAACAAAAAATACGCACATTTAATCCAAAAACTATTTTAATATATACGTTTAAATCAAAGGAAAAATGTAGATTCATTTTTATCTGAATTACATGACAGCTAATATGTGCATTTATTTTATTCGAGGCCCCAGGCTATTTTAGAGCCGTATCAAAATACAAAAATAGCATAATCAACTTTTGCTTGATATTGCTTATCTTTTGCTTGATATTAATTGTTGAAAGAAAAGTAATTTATGAAAATTGACTGGCATAGTGTGTTTAAAATGGTAAATAATTGTCATGTCACAATCTTAGCTATGAATTTTATTTTAGTGTAGAAACTACATATTTCTAACATGGTTGGTTTATCGTGGTTCTTCCTTATTATTGGTATTTTGTAAAATTAAGTAAGATGTACACTTCCTATGATTAGTAGAAAATTATGCAGATGGAATTTATGGTCTTACTGCAAAGCCTAGAAAAATGTTACTATTTGTTGCAGTAATATATTATTTAGATATAAAATGTCAATTACCACGTACACTATACATTGCCTATGAAAGAAACATGTTGTATGTTTGTAATACCGGGTACAAACCTTAAGCCATTGGCAACGTGCTCGTCTCTGGACAAGTAGATCCAGAGTTCAATGCCTACTCTGGCTCTCGTTTTATTCATGCGGGGGGTGAATAAACCCGAGTACAGCGTCTCTTGGAGAGGACATTAAGCCATCAGTCATGAGCCTATATATTGTCAGGTATATATTAAAGATCCCTACTCTCTCCGTCTGGTTTAGAGCTGCACCAACAAACAAGGCGTGTATCCAGATTGTTCAAAATAAGTGTGCCCGCCTTATAGCCTGGGCTCCTTGGTACGCCCGTAATGTTGATATTCACCATGATTTGAAAATGGAATCCATAGATAGCTACATCACCCGACTTACTACCAATGAAGACAACAAACTATCTACTCATCCAAACCCCCTTGTACAAACTCTAAATCCTGTCGCCAACCTTCCTCAACTTCACTTAATAATTACTTCATCCAGTGACTATCTGACTACCTTTCCAGCTCATGACTAAAAACATTGAAAACTATGACTAACAAGACCACATGACCGTGAATACATCATTACTGTACAGACTAACTTAATATCCGACATGAATTACTGACATTCCAAGTTATAGTAGCACAGTAATCAAGCAGTAGAAGGCCTCTGGTCTGCTAGTTACTGCTAATTACGACGTGCACTATAGTGCGCGGTTATATTCGTTGGTCGTTGATCCCTACTCTAAATAAATTTGACTTAGGCAACATTTAGGACACCCCATAATCAGCAGGTAATGTGGTTTGCTCATTACTAAAATATATGCCAAATAATAAATAGTTACACTTTCTATTCCTAGAACAGCACTACAAAGTAAAAGCATTATAAGAGTGAGCGTTCGAAAACAAACAAAGTGTTTGCAACATAAGCGCTTTTTAAATTGAATTTCCCTAGCGTTAAACTAATGTTACAGATTTTATGCTAAATATTACAATAGTCACTCAAGTCAATAGTCAATGGCTAAAGTTTTCAAATTTTTCGATCACACGTCCGACGGTTCTCTTAGTAAGTGTCAAAAGAAGAACCACGATAAACCAATCATGTTGGAAATATGTGGTTTCTACACTATAAAATTTATAGCTAAGATTAGCTAAATTATAATACATTATAATAAATATTATAATAAATTATAATTATAATACATTTATTTTAATTATATGTTAAATAAAATGGTTCTTGTTATTCTTATTCATCATCTATTAATCAGTCAAATACTTTCTATTGCCGATACATGGAAATTTTTACAAGCGTGTATAACAGTTCATATGTAACAGAGACTCAGTCACAGACAAAAATCCTTTCGCCTAACCAGTTGAGGTTTCAACTCATTCAGATTGAATTGATGACACTGTTTGTACCAACCGACGTGTCAAAATTGCAGAAAAAAAGTACAAGTTAATATTGGTACTTTTCATAGCATAATTAGTGACAAGCGTCAGGTACCACGAAATGTATGTGAGAAGGTCACGGAGTTGACTTTCAGCACATGATTGTTAATGTCTGTGCATAGCGCTAAAGGAAATGTAATGCTAATGAGAATATTAGCACATCATAAACAAAATTCAACTTTTGATTAGAAGTGGGTTCTCTATTACGAGACACAAAGTCTTGTTGTAATGTATGCTAAATTTTTCACTTTAAACTTAGCTATATGATTCCTATATAGCTTTATATAGTGCTAAAAGAAGCACATTTAATCTTATAATAAATCATTATAACAATAATTAATTGGCACTGTTCAGGAAATGTTTTTGACTGATTGTTCCTGTTTTATTTTGTAATAACATATTTGTTTTATATTTTACATCAGTGAGAACCAAATTTAACTGTTAGGTAAGGTTGGTTTAATTAGGATGTAATAGCATATATATACAATTAATATCTAACTGAACTAAAACTTTAGATATTTACCTAGTATCTGATGAAACTAATAACAGAAATTATGATAAAGTACAATATAAATATTGTGAAGAGTAAAAAAGTAACAGAACAGAGGTATCTTGTCTTTGTGTGGGTGTGATTGGGGAAATGTTCTTTAAATGTTGTTTTAACTCTAACGCAAGAATAAATTTTAATGTCTTCTATACATTGAGTGATTATTTCACCTACGTAGACTTAAGAAGTGCTGGTTGTTTAGTGCTGATAGTGTGTTCACGATACTTCATATCGCCAGGCATCTTTTTTTGTGTGATAGACAGTACTCTTATCGATTAACGATGGTGCTTAGTTCCTGTTGCTATTGATTACCTACTGACACTTTTATCAACTGTTGAAAATTTACCACATGTGTTTTCAAACTATTCTAAAATGTTTCCAGATGGTGTGATGTTTGTTTTATCTATATTTTTTACTTACTTCTGATGAAAAAATGAGTTTATTGTGTTGTTTCAAAAATTTAGAAGCAAACATTTCAAATATGGTAGAAGTAAATCGTCATCGTAGAATCAGACATAATTGTCAAGTCTGATTTACACATTTTAAATTAAAAAGACGAATGTAATATATTGAAGTTGGAGACAATGAAGGAAGTGCAAAAATTGGAAATAAGAAACAAATTATTCAAAAAAAATAACTGTAACTAATAGAAATATGATAGACTATATAAAGTGCAATTATTAAAAAAAAACAGATGAATGTTATAAAATAAATTAAAATATAGAAGTGAGATTTATAAATGAAATAAGAAATCAATGTATCAGCTTTCCGTGCAGGATGAAAGAGTAGTCTTTTTATCTTCATTGAATAGTACTGCCTCTTCAATGGGTATTTTCGAATACGCTGTTTTCCCAATTAATAAAGGAGAGAGTGGGGTCTGGTATGAATTGCCAGGAGATTGCAACGGTTTAATGAATGGTAATAAGGCGACTATGCATCGTAGATGCAGGCCTGTGTAAACGCATCACAATTAGTAATAAACACTGAATAGATTTTTGAAGATGAAACAAACAGGAAAATTATTGTTTAGAGAGGGTGTGATAAAATTGGGTTGGGAGTTGATAATAGTACATGAAAATCCACTTCGCCTTGCATACGATTTCATTTCTACTCGTTCTTGTATAAAGCCCCTTAAAATTAAATTTCTATCAAAGTAGAAGTTATTGAGGTTTGTGATGGTGATTTGGGGAGGGGTTATTGAATAAAAATAGCCGTTTTGTGAGGGTACTCAAATTATAAAAACAGGAGATTAAAATGCTAGACAAGTTCTTTTAGGAAGGTACAAAGACATTTAGTGTATGCCTTCTAATCCTACCCATCAAAAGAGTCATTGTAGCGAAAGAGGAGTACAGGTTATTCCTTCCTGTTTAATAGGAAATCTACAGTTATCGTAGGCATTGTAACCACCTTGTGTGATCTTATTATCGTCTCCAAATGTATTGGTTGACTATAGAAGAAGCTATGTTTAAATTAATATATAGAACCATTTTTTTTTAAATTTAGTATAATATTGTGCAATTATTCTTTAGGCAACTCAATTTGATTTGATTATCTCTATCTACTTCAGGGAAATGAAAAAGTTGTAGCAAACAATATTATAATTGAACGTAATGAATATATATATAATTATTTATCCTTGTCAAGAAACCTCTCATCCTTTGATTTTAGATCTAATTTGTTGTTTATTTTAGTGTTGAATGTCATGTTATATTCATGTAAAACATAAATAACAGCGTTTTTGGTTTTAGTATAAATTAGTCGACATGCATTTTTATGCAGCTACTTGAATCTGAATATTGACAAATATTCACTTTAAAACTCTGAAATGGTAATGTGATTGCAAAGTGCTTAAGATCAGTTATTCTAAAATTTGACTCTATTAGCTTGATTACACTCCGTGACATTGTTAGCAAATCAGTCAAGAAGAAACTCATTCAGATATAATCAGTAACAGGTGATGAAGAATGAATGAACTGATTTAGTGAAATTGCCGAAGATTAGTAGACTATTTGGACTAATGGCGTCGAAGGGCGATCGCATGACCGATTACTGAAGACGATCGATGAAACAGCTCCTGGTAACCTAACTGAATTAACCACGGCGACCATGCTTTTTTAATTGCATCATCTATTAACCAACTGATTCTAGATTAACCAAATCCTATTTCAATTTCATTAAAGTAATTTTAAATTCAAAAGAAATATTAAGAATAAAAATAAAATCCATCCATAGACATTAACTATCATTAGATATGGATTGCCTAATGAATATTAATATATGCCTACCTGTTTTTAAACCATAAATGACGTGTTTTAATTAATTAAATTCTTAAAAGCAAGGGTCAACATTTTTGTGGCAACAAGCACCCTTTATTAATATTCTTTGCAGACCAAAACCCTGTTGTCAGAATGGATAAATAAATATTTAAATAAATTCCCAAAAATTTATTCTCTCTAGCTTTTGTAATAATTAAACCAGTAATAGAATATATATTGTATTCTGCATATGTAGTATAATTACATTAAATATTTCACAATGTTCTTTATTGTGAAAAATAAGCAATACCTATTATTTGGAAGTAAAAATAAATTATGAACTACTCAACTGTTGATTGAATTAATAAAGGAAAATAATGTTTGCTTCATTAACATTTACTTATTAAAATGTAAGCAGAATGTAATAATCATTTAAAAAATATTGTTTACTAAATATGCTGTCTAGAATATTTTTTTGATATATTTGCAATGTTTCACTTCTACTGAATGAATATTTGACATATATTTTGTCATTTCTCTGTCTTAATGTGCAGTTTTCAATACACTACAGGTTACTTCGTTTCATGAACTCTAATGAACGTTGATGAACCAAAAGGAGTCTATTAGCATTAAACCTCCATGGTATTAGGGTTATATCTAACAATGGAATATGCGGTTCACAATTACTTAAAAAATACATAATATCTTCCAAAATATGAATTAATATTTAAAAAAAAATTAAACATAAATTAAAGTCAATTTGAAGTTACAATAAATAAATATGAGCATTTTGATCACCCAGTTTTGAATATAAAAAATAAATATATAACCAAATATATAAATTGACAGCAAATCAAGTTATTAAAATCGTGAAAATAATGAAAAAACAATATTGCAATAAATTGTTTGGTTTGTGCTAAATTTCATGAAAATCTGACTGTGAAAAATATTATATATCAGATGTAACTATTGTTTAAACATTACTAAACCTGTTGGAAAAATTCTGAAATACTGATAATGTAAACAATATAAGATTAAGCAAAGAAGTTATAAATTCTGATTGACATTATAAATTTGATTGACAAACATACAGACATATACACCCAAGCATAGTCATTCTCACTTATATGGTACCTATTAGTCAAGTATTTATGCAGTTATCATATGGCCGGTGACGTCAATTGAAAATATCTTCCCTGATTTTAAATATGAAATAATAATATAATAAAACATATTTTCGTAACCTTTGTATTATTGTCAGTTAAAATGATATAAAATAATGAAGATTTTATGATTTGTGAAATAAAATTTTTACATATGACTTTTTGGTAATATATAAACAACATATATAAATCGAAATATAAGAATGTTTAAGCTTTTGGGTAGTGGTGGACAAGGGGAGGTGAAACACATACTGGCATGCACACTGGAAATGGGTTTAAGCAGTAAAAAAATCCCCTGCCATAATGCACTAAATCATATTTCAAGACAAAATATTCACCCTGTACAGTCTCACACTTCAGTTATACACTGCTAGAGGGTTTTGTTCGAATAGGGATTATCTATTTTCTTTCTGGCATAATGAATAAGTAGACATTTTTCTTCAACTTATTTTCTTTTTATTTGTACTATTATACATTGACTTAGCCATATTTTAAATTATAAATAGTTTTAAATAGTAAATCATTATTTCTCAAAGTGTTCACATCAAATGTAAATGCGTTAATCAAATTCTGCAGTAAAAAAAAATTCATGATTACAGTTGAAGAACTCTTAACCAGTAAATTATAGTGAACTATTATATTATAAGATTGATCTACTGTTATTGAATTTCCTAATTCAAGTAATTATATATTCCTGTCAGTAGGCAGATTTTATATATATATATAAAGATTTGACATAAACGCGTGAAATAACAATCAATGATCAAACCACAATATGAAATGGGGAAAAAAAGACTAAGATCTTTAATCCGTAGCAAGCGGTCTTCGTCAGAGTCAAAAACCCATCTGAGTCGGGTTTTTTGACTCTGACGAAGACCGCTTGTTAGGTTGAAAGATATTAGCCTTTTTTTTCTCTCATTTCTTTCGAAATGCGGAGATCATTCTCACTTTGTCCTTTTATAGTCTTTTTATGATGAAAAACATTTCAAAATATTGAATTTAATAAGAGTGTATTTTCTCTTTTTACTGTGTCGTGTTTTGTGTAGTTTAAAGTATTATATATATCTAAACAATTAGATAAAAAGATTCTACAGACACAATAAATTAGAATTTTCTGTTTTTTTTTTTAATATTCTAGTTTATATTTATATAAAGATATACATTTACATAGCTTACCTATCTCTTCATCAGTTCACTTGGTTTTTCTTCTTATCTCTCCTTAACACGGTACAAATATAAAATTAGAGAGCACAAGGTGTGTTTTTAATTTACCTATGTTTCTTTGTTAATATTCAACTTTAGTTGTTCACTGCTGATCGTTTTTTCATAGTTCAAGTATATATAACTAAACAATCAAATCTAACCATTTGACGAACTAAATAACTGTGAATTTGGAATACATATATACAAAACTCTACAATTCTATATACAGATCTGGTGATTCCTTTATATTGTTTGACTTCTTAAATGCTGTTTTAGTAATTTCAAACTCACAGGTATTCTTAGGGAAGTCTTTGAATACTGCTGCCTGTTTATCTTTATAAATAAAATAATGATTTTGTCTGTACATTGCTTAGAACTGACTCATTTCAAGTTTTCTTTACGTTTCATACATTGGAAAGAAACCGAATCCACCCTTAGAAAATTTCTTTTTGTCGGTTTGTCTGTTTTGTCCGCAAAACTTTGTCACAGCTAAACTCAGCTACCATAAGACATATAAAGCTGAAACTTTTACAGTAGATTTGTGTAGGTCTAACTTAAAATATAGGCTATGAATTGATTGGAAATTCAACGTAGAAGTGAAGTTATGGACGTTTAACGCAAAAATGTTTGTCACAAGTAAACTCAGCCACCATAAGACATTAGCGAGCTGAAACATTGACACTGGATTTGTGTGTGCCTAACTTAAAATATGGGCTCTAAATAGATTATTAATTCAGTACAGAAGCGAAGTTATGGGGCTTTTAGCTGTATTTTCCTAACTTCACAGACAAGTTTGTTTTGAAAATACACAGGTGTGGCAAGTAGGTATTGTTAGTTGATTTTAATTTCAATTGAGCATATGAATATATTGCGTATTTGACATTTTTGAAAAGGTACCAGAGTTTCCCAGAGTTGAGGATATACTATCTAATACGAATAAATAGTTTTGTAAACGAGCAATTCTCAACTCTTAATATGAACAGGCATTAGAAATCAACAAAGTTCTTATGCTATATAAAGCCGAGGAAAGAACTTGCAAGTCAGTAAAGAGATTGGATTAGTGATGAAGAAGCAGTTCATTATCTAATTGAATTTCTTGACTCTGAATTTATTTTTCCTGGACTGCCTGCTCATGAGTAAAAACTTAAAGTAGGAGCACCAATGATGCTGCAATTTATAGCAGTAACAAATTTGATGTTACGAAACATGAGTGACCCAAAAACTGTGCAACGGGACACGACTCTGAGTTCGTGCTCTACACAGATATGCCATAGAGGCGGACATAATGACTGGATGTGGTATTGGGGAGTCTGTGTGTATACCACGCATACCATTGATTCCGAGCCACTGTCTGTTTCCATTCAAATGATTGCAAGGTCCCCTCAGAGTCTATTTCGCAATGACGTTAACTAAGTCGCAAAGGGAGACTTTATCTAACGCAGGAATTCAAGTTAGCGAAACCAAGTTTTTCTCACATGGTCAACTGTAGTTTACTTGCTCAATAGTCAGAGGTTTCAACTGATTGTTCTTCCATGAACCTGAAGGGCAGACAGCTAATGTAGTGTATACAGAGGCATTTGTTTAACACTGTACTAATAATGGTGTTTTCTACTATTCTATAATTTCTAATTATAGTATTAGTATAATACTATAATTGATATTTTGGAATACCAAGAATAATAGAATTTTTGATTCCGTCAAAGACGGGTACATTTGCTAGTCATGAATATATCAAACGAAATTATACTTATGAAAGTAAATCTGTATAAACAAATTTGGATAAATGAATAAAAGATTACATGAACCCAAGTAGATTTATAATAAGTAATTAAATAAAAATTTATAGAAAAAGAACAAGTAATACATTACACCCAATTTTCTGCTTATTATCATCATAACTAATTCTAAAATTATTGAACAAAATATGAAGTTATAAATAATTTAATTTAATTGCCTTAGCGGTTCAGTCAGTATAATTGCCTAACTCGGCCACCGAGACGTGAATGAATTAATTACTTTAATTAATTGGATTATAGTAGTGGTAGGGAAGGGAATGGAATATTTAACCAGTTCCTCTTGAAGGAAACTTAAAAGGTCTGGTACAAGTACAGCTGTAAAAAGATCCTTAACGTCAATACTGATCAATAAATATTAAAGCTCTAATTTACTAAAAATTATGTTAACATTTAAATGCTTTCTTGGAATATTAACAATTAATAGACTCAATGCTCTAACTAATATTTTGGATTATATATATATGGATTAATTTACTACAATCAAACAAATTTGGAAACAATGCTCTAAGGCCTTTCGTCAACACATCGTCAGAGGGCAAGTGAACTAAATAGTAATAAATACTTGGTAACCTGGTTGATTGAAGTTTCTGGAATTGTTGGTAACCCCTAATGAGTTTAATGATGAAGAAGTCTTCATATGTTTGATTATTCTGCTAATCAAAACTTCATCCAATTTATAGAGTCCTAGGCTATTGTTCATTAATTTCTCATAAAAGTTCTTTGAGTGCACTTTCCACAATATTTCTTCTTCTTTCCGAAGACAAGAAGAAATCTTCTTTCAAAACCAGTGTGCTTGGTTTCTCTCTCTTATCTCACCTGAAGACTGTTCAAACCAAAAATTAGAGACTGTAAGTGTGTGCTTTTATTATTTTTTTATGTTTCTTTTTCTACACTGAACTATATTTGTCCGTTTCTGATCGTATTTTCAACGAAAAAGTATATATATAAATTTATAAAGACTCGGTTAGTTCTTCAGGTTTAAATTATCTTCTCTCACAAAACTGGAAAGACGATTCAAACTTGACACAATTCGAGTTCAAAATCACAGAGAGGTGTCAAAAAGAGTAAAAAAACACACTTACAAACACAAATTCTTGTTTAAGTTGGAATTAAACAAAATCACTTGAACATTACCTTCTTCCTGTTCACTTAATTCGTGCTTTGTGTCAGTATAGGCTTTTGTGACTAGGACAACTTCTAGAAAATTAACAACTAATGGCATGGCAACTAATAGCAATGTAAACAGTAGTTTTAATATTAAAGAGTTAATTTTAATATTATAATTAATAAGTTATATTTATATAATAATAATGTAATTAAGTTATATAATATAATTATAATTACAATATTTATAAGTTAATTATATTATAATTTAATAAAATCACTTAATTTGTGACTTTAGGAGTAACTAATAAAAAAGGAAACAATATTAATAATTCTATTCTTTACAGAAGTAAGAATTTGGAATTGTGATACTTTTTTCAAAGAAAAGATACTTATATTGAAACATGAATTGTAAGCTATAAATCACTGAGAACAAAAAACATATTATCATCTAAAATAATACTAAAACAACTGAAGAACAGTCACAAAAATGACTAAAACTAATGAATTGCACTCTTCTATAAGGATAAACTTTCTGTTTACTTATTAGAAATTGTAGATAATATTGGGTATTATATAAAACCATATTTTAATGAAGGGTCTAACCTATTTTTATTTTTGCTATGATTGTACAAAACTACATGTCATACCCTTTTAACAACTATTGTACACTTAACTCAAAGTTTGGACCTAGGACTATATTTTTGGAATATTTTGAAGCAGTTGTTCAATAATAATATTCCAATAATCAGTTTAATAAACAAAAAAAATATTTAATTGCCATTTAATTATAAATGCTTCAGTGAGACCCACAAACTCTTTGATAAACAAATAAATTTATTTTTATAATTATATTAAACAATCTTACCCCGTAAATCTTCTTCTCCAGTCTAACACTTTTCAAGCAATTCTACTTTCTCAGCTTGGTAATGAATGAGTATTTGTTTATATGGATAATTTTTAGCAGTTTATGTATATTTAATTGTGTAACTTATTTGATTTGTTAATCTTGACTAATTATTAGGTATTCCTATATACCTGCAATAGATTTTAAAATTTATTACGCCATTTTTAATTTTTTGTTCACTGTGCAAGTGTAATTGTCGTGCTTATTTTGTCTGTCTTTTGGTGTTTTTCTGAATGTTGATGGATTTTTCTGCTGTTTATATAAGTGTGAAGCTGTAAGTATACAGGCATGCTGTAGGCGCTGCGGCAAGTAACACTCACATGCCTACAGTGTGCTTGGTCTCCCTTTCTCTTATCTTCTAAAGACGAATTACCCAAAAAGTTGTGTTCGTAAGTCTGTTTCTTTATTCTTTGTGTTACTCTTCTACGACATTTAATATATATATATAAAAGATTTGACATAAACACGTGAAATAACAATTAATGATCTGACGAAGGCCGCTTGTTACGGTTGAAAGATCTGTTACGGAGAACAAGCCAACCGTCTCTGTACCAGTGCGCTTAGTTTCCCTCTCTTATCTCTCCTGAAAAATTAGAGATTGTAAGTGTGTGCTTTTAATTTCTCTATGTTTCTTTGTGTACATTGAACTATATATATATAATCATCAATAATCTCAAGAGATATGTGAATAGGCCAGTATTAGAGAGTTATTCATATTTCAGTTTTGAAAATGACAGCTTTTAGGTCATGTGGGAGGCTGAAAATGAATAGGATTAGGAGTATTGAATGCAACAGTTACATTAATAGAGAGTTATTAGAGTGAGGCAGACATTACGGAAGCTCTGGGGACAAGGGGATGTATGAGGCTTCGTGAATTAGTAGCAAATGGGCAGCTGCCATCCAGCTGCCGAATTCGGAACCAAGCCCCGTCTATTGTCTACGGACCACAGGGATGACTTACTCTGACACCTACACCACTGCTACTGCAATACTACCAGCCTCATCTTCCTTACAGCTCCTTTCAAGACATGCCTATATTGCCCTTTATCTTTATTATGTCAGGATTTAAATGTTTCAATATTGTCTTTATAAAGATAATTGGAAGTAAGCGCTAAGGAGAAAACCAAAATCAGCAAGGTGCAGCCCACAGTGTACTCAAGAATAAGACTTTTCTCAGTTTGAATGTTCTATAGCAGCTTTTACTCTCTTCTTTTTTTTGAGTACACAATTATATCCACAACATATCAGTAATCAAGATAATAGCCAAGGAATTCCAACACATTTATTTCATAACAAGGTAAAAATGAATAACATTGATACAATAAATATTGCCCCCAGATACATACTATCTCTATATATGAACTCATGTAAATATAATTAAACAATTGAATGTAATTATATAATTATTTGACATTCACTAAAGAAGAACATTATTTTCAAATTTCAAAAAAAATATACAAATGTAGGGAAATATAAATAAACATAAAAATGTATTTAAAACAGAGTGACAGTAAAATCTAACTAATGAAATTATTGAAGTAATTTTTTACATTACATTTTTTTTAAATCATTAGTTGTGCAATCCGTAATTGTGTGGTATTTACTCATTCTGAGGTAAAATCGATAAACCAACAAAAGTCTCCACACAAATGAAGTTTTATTCAACGCGTTTCGAACACTTTGTGTTCATCATCAGGAAGACAGTTGTTTTCACTTTACCAACCCGTCAGTACCACAGCCTTGGTGTCTTCCTGATGATGAACACAAAGTGTTCGAAACGCGTTGAATAAAACTTCATTTGTGTGGAGACTTTTGTTGGTTTATCCATTTTACCTCAGAATACATTATTTTTATCACACTTAATTTCATTTTAAAAACATGAGAATGGTTTTTGGATAATATCTCATGATTGTATACCAAATATTCTTAGTAACAGTTACAGTTACTTCTTTTCAGTTTTTTTGATTTTATTTCCATGTAGGACGAAGAAACTAATTTGCATAAGTATAAACTATACAAGGTAATTTTCACAATTCTGCTTCATTCAAAATGTCTCTATATTTATTTTGTAATTTCTTTTTTTTTTCTTTTCCAAATAAGGTTAGATAATGTAAAATACTGATATTTAAAGAATTAGTGCCGACTTTTTTTTCTAAAATAGTATTGTGTGTAATAACTGTAATAATTTAATTAGTTTGCATTAATTAAAAGAAAGGACACTATTTCAAACTTCAAATAAATGATAAAAATGTAATGAAAAAATTAATCGTAAAAAAAAGTTACATAAATGAATATATGATGTATTTCAAAAATACTAATACTATTTCAAATATTCCCTCTAACCACCATTGTCCTCACTTAATTTTGAGAAAAACGTCAATCCGTTCGTAAATCTTATAAACATACCAGTAGTATTCTGTTTTTATAAAATTTACTGCTCTTAGAAAGTGTAATTGTCACAATTTTCTTTTCTTGGAACATATATTATTTAATGTTTTCCAGTATGAGTCGACAAGAGGATAAAATTAAATTACAGGATTAATTAGATTTTCTTTCACAAAAGACTCTGTAATCAAGAAAAGCACCACTAAAAGTAGTAAAAGAAAAGGAAAATGGTTTAAATTCTTTGGAATGTCAACCTGTTTTCAAATAACTGAAAAAAAATCGGTTTTTTCGTTCCAATTTGTAAATGGGGTAAGACAAGAAAACATAAACCTATTTTCTTGTACTGGTTTTAGTGGTGATTTTTGCTAATTGTATTCATACAATTCGAATTATGTATCAACTATTTCATAGAATAAAATTAAGATGAGCTTGGAGTCACAACCACTAATTCCAGGTACAATCAAACTCTCTCAATGCCTTGGCATTGAATATAATAAAGCAATTTTTATTTTTCTGACAATTATAACAATTTTTTCAAATAATGAAAATTATATACAGTTGAATGAACTTGGAATTAATGAGAAATTTAGAAATTTTAGATTTTTGTCCATCTTATCAACAAAATTTTTTGTAGAATAGAGAGAAAAATCTCCTTTTTTTCTGGTTAAAGAAACTGGTTCAGTGCAGTTCCATTATTTGTACATTTTTTCTTACGGTTCTTTTTTTACAAAAAAATTACAATTTTACATTAAATTTTTATATTTAATAAAAATGATTACATATCAGAAGTTAATTATAACCTTTAAAATATTTTAAATTACTAAATATTAGTCGCGCGGATTATATAAATTTCATAGGTGAAACTCAAGTTCTGAACACCATTGATTCAACTGACTTTCTATCAGACTTGAGTAAAAGAAGCATTATTTGATAAACATTTTACTGCATATTACCTTCTAGAGATTTGGGTTCAAGTTGGAGGCATGTATTTTTTTTGAGATAAAAATAAATTGGGTAGTTACATTGCATCTACGACTTATATTATACCATATTTTACTACAGCACATACTTTTAAATATTACATTCCCTTCCTATTTTCATTTAGGTGACTACGCCAGTTTTTTACACATAAATTTCGTAAAGAAGTTATCTAGTTTACAATTCATCAGTCCAAGAGAAGATAAAAGTCCTACAGAATTAGTTCATATTGTCAGCAAGTAAAATAGTGTCAACGCACTTATTATATATAGTTCAATATCTAAAATCCACACAAGAAATACTCAGAATGTATAATGCATTTAGTATAAAGTAGCCAACACACAACACTTGAGACACCCTTTTTTAGTTGCCAAATTATTTTTTCAGGTATACTCCCTTATTGTAGTTAATGATTCTTTCTTTTTTTTCACAAATTATTTACTCAGAAGTTTAATGGATATATATTATATATATATATATATATATATATATATATATTTAATTTTCTGATAATGATATACTGAAACATTTCTAAAAAGTGTGGTATAGGGTTTTAGATTTTTCAACTGAACGACTGCTTGATTTCAAATTACAAGAATTGTACATCTCCACATAGATGAATCGAGATTTTGAAGTAACGTCCTAGCCCAAAATACCTTTATTATGTTTGCCAACTTCTCACTACATGAATAATATAGTATCATTTTTACATATTTATAGCTATCAATATTATTTTTTTTTACAATATATTTCAACTTAATTACTCTTAAATAATTCACAATTGCCCATTTGTTATTGTTTTTAAATAAAGAGTTCCTTATTATCCTGAAACATCATGACATCCTGAAGTTATCAAAAATACTGAAAAAAAGTAGAAGAACCCAAAAGCATTTAGTTTGAAGGCAAGGTGGTCATTAATATATCTGCATTGATATATATCATGTACATGCTTACAATATTTTTACCTTTAAACCTTCATGAAATCATAAAATCAGTTATTCAGGTATTTCCAAAAAAAAAATATTTTTTAATTATTAAAAAATAATAATTTTTAAAAATTATTTAATCAAATTATCAGGTAAATAAGGACCTGACAACTAAAGAATTCATTAAAAAATAAACAATCAAAATAATAATTTTGAAAATTTTAATAGGTACATATGAAGCATGTTTCTATAGGTAGCTGTAGAGTTACCCATGGTTTACAACATCTAATGTTTTTAATCGTAAACTATGAAATATGACATGTTATACTTGTAGCTCATAATGATATAATGTAACTATTTTTAGTAATGTTTAACTGAAAGTCATTTTCCGTTTACATAATTCTTAGATATTTGGAAAATAATTCTCATTTCTTGAGTCCGTGTTAAGGTGAATGTGATAGAGAAAATTAGATGATTACAGTTCGGTTTAAATTTACACTGATGAAAACATTTTTTTAAAATATTCCATTTAAAAAAAAGCATAAGTCTAATTAATTATTATGCTAATTTTGAAAATACATTATATTATCCACTCTAATATTACAGAGGTAATTATGTATATTTTCTGTTCTAGCCCACAATATTCTTTTAATGGTTCGTCTGTTAATAACACCTACTGTTATTTTGCTTCCCACTTACCTCTGATATTGTAGAGTAGGAAAACTGATGTAACCCACGAAGTATTGCATTTCACAAAGACGTTAAAGGTTTTCAACAAACAGATAAAAATAATTTACTACAAAAATATTCATTATTTTTTAGAAATGAGAATAGTTTGTATGCAATCATTGTGAATACAATCTAATTAGTTATCTTAGATCAGCTATAAAACGTGTTACAACATCTGCTAACTTGCTCACGAAAAAATTTTAAGTTAACCAAACACCCAGAGCAATCTTCTTTCGGTAATTGCATTTACTCTATAAACTCAGTACATACACTATATCACTGGCTTCAAAAATGTATAAGTATTCAAGAAATATCACGAATAGATTATTAAAAGCACTTACTATCATTAACATTATGTTAAGTAAAATGAATGAATGATGTGAATGAGTGACATTTTGGTTTTTAAAAATTTTAACTCTGCATTAAATGTCCTATAAAATAATTAAAAGTATTGTAAAAGGTAGAATAATAAATAAACAAGAAGTTTGCATTGATCAGAATAATAAATGTATATTTCAAATATTTTTTTATTGAAATGACTTTAGCAGAACTAAAAGAGGGTGTTTCAACACACTGATAGAAAGGGAGATAAAAAGAAGGGGAACGAGTAAAATAGGAGCATAATTTTTGTTATAAAAGTAAGAAATAATTGAGTGCGAGATAAACATTATTTCTTTAAACAACTAAGAAATTAAATTAATAAATTTAGGAGATTTAAAATCATAAAATATTCTAAAAACAATAGAAAATTATTAAACTGAAACATAAAATCAAAAATTTAAAAGTAATAAAATCATTAGTTGTGCAATCCGTAATTGTGTGGAATTTACTCATTCTGAGGTAAAATGGATAAACCAACAAGTCTCCACACAAATGACACAAATTATTTGTGTGGAGACTTTTGTTGGTTTATCCATTTTACCTCAGAATAAGTAATAAAATGTTTTTTTAAAATTTTAGGTGAAATTTTAAAAAAAACTTATAAGGTGAAACATGGTAACCTTATATCTTCTAGAATACAAAAATTGCAGTACACCTGTCATATATCTGCTTGGTAATTATGTATGAGTACAGGCCTTTCAGTAGCTTGACGAATAGCAATTGTTGAGATCTGTTACTGATCTTGCAGCACATCGTAATAATTTAATAAGATACTTTTGTATTTTTAATTAATGGTCAGTGATACTTTGATATCAAGATTATTTAGGGAAGCCCTGTGATCATTCATGTATAGACTAGGATTTTGGAGAATTCTCACCCGTGAAAAATAAATTATGGGTATACTCTGCAGAGATCGCTGAGTTAGAAGCAGTATCTTTTTGGGAGGTTTCCTGCATAACAACTAGAGAGAGCTAGACCTTCGACGTTTTCCTTTAGCTATAGTCCACTAGTTGGCAGATGTACTCGAAAACTGGTACTCACTTAGTTGAGGCCTGGTATTTGAGGTAATGGGTTTTTTCCTTGGTGGGGGGGGGGGGGGGGGGTTGCAATCCTTATATATACTAAGAAAGTCATAAAACTGATGACATATTTGGAGTCAGTCACCTGAAAAATAAATTGTGTTAAGTAAAAACTTAATGAGAATTGATATTTTCAGAGGTAAAATAGTAATAGCTTAGACTAACGGTATGTATGTTGTGGTAAGAATTAATGACATTGAGCAGTGAAAAAAAGGGTAAGAAGAAGTGAAAGAGTGCCAGTAAAATTGAAAACATGGTTTCATTTCTGTCTACACATGGTTTTACTCCAATTAATTTTCATTTTGTTAAAGTAAAAATTAATGGAATTGGTCGATTATCGTAGAAATATCAACAGATTTTTGCACACCTACCAGAAATTTACAAGATACTAGGAATAACAAAATATTAACACGATTTAAGGTCATTTATTTTCAGCGTGTTCCACTGTGTTTTATCAACATCCAACTGTAAACAATATTCCAGTATTAATATTTGGTCCTTTATTAATAGTGTCAAGTTTTTGTCAATGGCTGAAAGAATGCAGTAGTAATATTTATGTTTAAACAAAACCATTATTATAGTCAGAGATCTATGCTGGTATTACAACAGTTATGTATCTTGTTTCCAGAAAAACATAAAAGCATAGTTATTTCTGTGTACATATTATTTTTTTATTTTCAAACATTGTAAATTAGGATAGGAAGGGGCCCCATTGTAGACTTGTTAGTAGAAATGTATATTTACTTTGAAGAATGTCACACGAAATTGAGATACAATTTTGGCGATTTCCCCAGAAGAATATATAAAAAATGTGTGTTCCAAATAAAACCCTTAGTGTACTACTTACAAAAAAAAAGTGGTTGTTTATTATAAAGTCTAATATCTATTCATTTCACAATCTTGAATCCTGTAATTTTATTACTCAAATCTGATGGAAATGGTAATTCCATTAACTAAGCTTTCTTAGTTATTGACTGTCAGAATGATTCCATACAGAGGAGGAGTCTGATCAAGAAAAAAAAATATCTTCTGAGTGCTGCAATGATTGGTGGAACGTTTATTACCGTCATATAGAAGTTAAACATTGTGTATTTATGGTTCTAGTAGGGTATATACTTTTGGATGTAAGTTCATGTGATATAAATAGAAAGTAACGTTAACCAAACAAAGTAATGAGTTTTATAATTCTGTTGTGAATTCTTAATAAAAGTTCCGATTATTTAAAGGAAAATCGTGAAATTACAGATATATATATATATATATATATATATATATAAATTTTGTTCATAATAATTTAAACTTTAATTCCATTTTTCCAAGTCCGTGGTTGAGTTTTTCCATAAACCATAATCATTTTAAATATTAAAATGTACTTCAACATTATTTGTGAGAGTACAACAAATGTTTTTCAAAAAGTGGTTGTCGTTTTTCAGTATCCATACTTATAAGTTTTCACATTATCGCTATAAGATGGGAGCTGAAAGTTTGGTTCATTAATTATTTAATTAATTAGGCACCTATTTTGTTAATGGGTGGGCGACATTACCGGGTTGATTTTACATTGGGAGTCATCAATTTTAAATAGCTCAAGCGTATTTAGAATAGAGAGCAGAGGGTTGTTGACTCGGACCAAAGGCTTAACGTCTTCACTGAGGCACGCTTTGGTCAAATTTGATCACTTACTGTGTGAAGAAATCTAGGGCTGGTGTGTCAATCAAACCTTAGATCTGCCAGTCCAGAGGTGAGTACGCAACATACTGGAGTACTCCTGATCCACTGTTTTCAAAAGTATATACATAATACAAGAAGGACTGGCATTGCTCAATGCCTTCACTAATCCTACTTTAAAAGTATGTCTGCACTGTGGAGCGTGCCAGATTACCTCTACGGTCCTCATTACTGCAAATATGATTTTTAATCTTCCTTCTAGGAACATTCAAATAATGTTTATATCATAATAACACCATTTTTTGTTAAGGAGATACATAAATACTTATAACTATTTTTTCTTTAACTGAAAAATTCATAAATAAAATTATTAAATACACAAATAAATGTTAATAGTACCAACTCAACATGATGTAAACAATAATAAATGTAGAGGACACATTAAGCTGAAGTTAATAAAAGTTAGAAAAAGTTATTTAGAAAAAGTAAATCGAGTGCTGTCAGATAAGACGGTTCAACCATGGAGTAGGAAGGCGTCACCGATTGAGCTATAGCGTGTACTGCGTCATCTTAGTGTTGACCTCCTAATGGTTCATCTGATAGACTAATATACTCCACCAACACGGCTTTTCTTACTCATCCAACCTAAAATTGTTTCTGATTTATAATAATTCACAGTACCGTTAATAATATAGTCATGTTTTATCAATAAATCTTGATAATTAATGTTGAATTATCTTCAAAATAATTGTATGGTAAAATTCTTAGCTGCGAATTCAATTATCATTAGTCTAACAAGTTTCGATACTATTTTTTAATTTGAGAGCAAATGAATTATATACAATAGTCATCATGATTACTAAAAAAATAGTTATCAGAAAGAAAACTACTTAAAGAAATAATGAAGGAATTTCAATAAGCAGAAATTTTTGTAGAGGAGGATGTGCATTTAGTTTAGGAACAGAGCAAAACGTGTATACAGGGGTCACTCGAATGCAGACAGGCTTGCAACCATGAATAATTGCTGAGAATTACCAACAGCCCAGTACCAGTGAATAGTATAGTACCAGTGAAATAGTACTTCAGTGGTACTATAAGGTTTTGTTTTGACTCTCCTGTCTGTACATCTAAGCCTACTAAGTCTGGGAAAAGCAAAAAAAATCGTGCCTACTATAAGTGTAATTCTGTTATCTATCTACAATCTATATCCCTTAAACTAATTCTCTGAAAAATTGTGTTTTATTCAAATCTCAACCGATATCTCATAAAAGATGGAAGTTAGAAATGTCAGAGGTTTTCTTTAAAACTAATTTTGTTTTGAGTAACAGGCTTTATATTTAAAATAATTTCTTACAAACATGAATGTTTTTGGAAATTTGTTTAATATTTCAAATAAAGACGGCTAACAACCTGTAATATTGACATACCGAAAGAAGAACATGTTGGATATGACTCATGTCTTCATTGTCTTTCAATGCATAATTTGTTTGATGCAATTTCTTAAATCAGTCTTTAGAGTATGTTCTGAAATTACCTTTTAAATATCTAATATCAACAGTATAGTTTTATTAAGATTATTATATATTTTCTTTATACGACGGACATCCTTATTTTATAAAATTTAGATTTTTACCTAGTTAGCATATTGCTTAATTGATAATCTATTTATTGATATAGTTTTTTAAATGGTAACCAATTTTTTAATTACAATTACACAGGAAACGCGCTAACTATTCTGAATGTTTAATATTAAATATATTTTACTTATAATCTATTTACTTTAAAAGCATATCACGCTATTTATCAATTCAGCAGAGACTAAATTGCAAATGACGAATTTGTACTCATTAGGGTAGAAGAAAACTAAAAGGTGAAGGCATCCATTATCATAAGCTTCTTTATGTCGACCCAAGAATATTAGAATGAAATAAAGGTAGAAATTATTCCATTGCTTTGCATAATGTTTTATTAATAAATGGTTTGTGTTTTGCGTGACGAGAAAGATTGAGAGATTGAAGATTGGGATTGAACACGTGTCGAAAGAGAAAGATATCTGTTTAAGGGGTGTGGGTGGTGAGAGGTTTATTGAGGTCCTCCCTTCCTCACCCCTCCGCCGAGAAGGGAGGGAAAAGCGATTGGCGTTATCTGCAAAGGGAAGGGGTTCATGGAAAAGGTCCCAAACCGCGGGTGCCTGTTGCACAGCAGCACAGATAAGCCCACTGAAAGCTTACCCATCAACAAAGGGAAGCGGACCCTTGCCGCCTGATAACGAAAAATTACGGCTGATAGAGCGCTAAGGCAGCCCACAAGATTACAATATATAAAACCCTGTGTGCTCTGGCTTTGCTTTAATCTAAAAAGCTCCATTTTAGCACATTGTTATCTAAAGCGACTTTGTTCCAGTATATTCATGTGTCGCCAACAGTTTTTCTTTTCGTTACATCTATTTCCTTTTCTTTTCATGGGATTTGAAAAAAGTTATTTTCGTTCATGAAATTAAGCAAATCGAGCAACGGTTTTTTTGCTAAAAGCGTAAAACTACAAAGAAATAAATAAATATGATTAATACCTTTTTAGTGTTAATCACTGAACTAACTATAGCAAACCCACACACTCTTTGATTAACAAACAAATTTTTTTTTTAAACTATTTTGAAGAATCTTACCCCGTAAATGTTTTTTCGGAAGAACTCCTTGCGGAAGAATTCCTCCTTCACAACTAAGTGATTAATGAGTATTTGTTTACTGGGGCAATCAGAGCAGTTATTCTTTAACTTATTTGATTTATTAATGTTGACAAATTATTCGCTATTTCTATTTATCTACAATATATTTTAAGAGTGTTTACTTTTTTTTTAATTATTTGTTCATTGTATGATTGTCCCTTATCTTGTCTATATTTTGGTGTTTTTCTTAATATCCATGGGTTTTTTCGCAGTTTAAATTAGTTGTCTGTTGGTTGGTGAGTCCATTACTTTATAATAATATAATAGTATTTTGATCTTTTATCTTTAAACATTTCTAATCTTTCTGTTATTATCAATTTGAGTACTATAAATAGTAAGCCCATCGAGTTTTCTAAACTGGTTCGCATGCATAATTCATTGAGTGAGTGGAAAAATTCGGTTTTCTTAAAAGTCCATCCTGTCTTACCAATATAGAGACCAAAACAGACTGCCCACGGTCTGTACATAATATTCAGTCAAATTTTTATTCAATTCGCTACCTCTAAAAAATTGTATAGAATTGCAAATTAATAATATTGCTGCTCAATAAAGTCATATAATATTTAATCGACAATAAAAATTGGGATAAGTTGCAGTTTAAAATATTGAATTTTTTAATCTTTTCTTTATCATGTCTTCAATAGACATGCACTGAGTTAAGATGAAATTATTCTGAAAGTATTTCAGTGGAGAAAAAATTTACGAGTTAAAGGAGTTTAGAGTAATGTAAATTAATTTAACAACTTCTATGATACTAACTAATGAAAAAAAAGTTAAATTTATATTAATCTTGAAATAAACTTGATTGATCTCTCTATCGTATTACACGCTATTCTGATACGAGATATCAGGTGACCAAACATGACAGTTATTAAGTAGTTCATATAGCATGTAGTCTCATAGTCTGAGTAACACCAGTCAAGGTTTAATACAGAGAGAAAATATTATAGCTTCAAAATTGGTTTGATAAAGATTGCAAAGTAAAAACTTTTATTTTTCTTTACTTTAGTCGGTCAGACTTTTCAACTTAAACAACTTTTCTAGAGGGGATCTATACTTATTTTCAAAATTCTTATTAATTTTATCATAAAAATATTAACTTCACCCCCATATAGTTTCATCACTAAAGAAATATCGAAATTAGAGAAAATCTTTATTCAGAAAGCCTTTCATTTTCTCTAAGTTTCTTTAAAAGTACTTTTGTAATTATTTTTTATTTCAATAATTCATTTTATAAATTTGAAATGTATTTTAAAAATTAGAATTATATGATTTAATAATTCATATAATTTTATTTAGCACATACAATTATACCACATTAAAAGTTCTATCTGGTTTAATAAATCATAAATCATTTTTAGTCCATTGGTATATAATTCACAAATATATCTGTAATTGGACATAACATATAAATGGATATTGCTTAGTTATTTCTAAGGAATTGTGTTCCTATTAGAGTAATTGCTAGTTTAATATAGAAAAAATTCTTATTATACTATGATCTCTCCTTTGGCTATGAGAAATGACTTCAGCCTCTTTATGAGTTAATTTTTTTAACTAAATGATGCAACCATTTCTTGTTTCTTTATTGCCTCGAAGTGTTGCCCCCAATTATATAAAAAACTTTTATGTACACTTATTATGCCGGCGTTACCCAGTCATTATCACCTGTTTTCAATGGCTACCTCGTTTCCTGTAATATCTATATTATTTTCTTGTGCTATATTCGTTTTTTGATTGCTGAAGTAAAGTAAAAGATGCTAAAGAATGTTTTCTCTTTCATTGTTTCCAATGCTGTAGTTTAACATTCAAGCGACATTCACACCTAACTTATATTTCACTTTCATTGCCTCCTCAGCCGATGGTTGAAAACGATTGAATGAACCAAGCAATATAAAATTTATGACAAGAAAATTTACAGAAAGAAAACAAGTACTAACTGTGATATTTACCTTCCGAGTGGCTCACTCCTCTTCCTGAAAACAACCGATCTCACAGTATCGTACTAAGTGTGTGTGTTTCATTCTCTGTGTGTTCTCTCTTTATAAATTCAGCTTATATATAAACTGACAAGCAGACAATGTGTGCTGTCCAAACACTGATGTTTCCAAAATCAAACATACTGCTACCATGGGAGAAGGCAAAAAAAGTTGCAACAAGGGAGACAAATGATAACACAAATGAAAGTTGATGAGGAAATGTAAAAATAAATGGAGATAAATAATATATATAAAACAGTAGAGTCGATACATCATAAAATGAATAAAAACATGATCAAATAAACAATAATTACCAAACAAATCAGATGTATCAATAAATAAGCAATTACAAAAACTAATATTGCTAATTATTGAATCAGAAAAACGATCAGGGATAACGAAACAAGTATGACACTTCTCTAAAGCTAAAAAGTAAAATGAAAGTTAAAATGGGGGGTCAGATTGAGGATTTAGACATGGATCAGTGATTAAAACAAGACGAGTGAACATTTCATAGATTGTATTAAGAAAGGTGCTAAATTCCAACTGAGACACTATGACAACTAATGCACACGATCAGGTTAGTTGAATCCTTGTCAACATAAGAAAACAGTTGAAGGAGAATAGTTGTTTATAAGAGGATATGAATGACAGCTGAGACATTCATATCATTCATTCTCCCAACAGGATTAGAAAAATTAAGTAAGTTATAGAAAATATACTTTGCATGTTTGAAAAATTATCGGTAAACTTAAAGAAAACCTCATCACATGCATAGTAACCATAAGAAGAGAATGATCACTTCCTTATAATTTAATTGAAAATAAAAAACAAATAAATCTTAATGCATGCAAATATGATTAAAATACTCAAACATCTTTGCGTTATAGTAGAAAATAAATTGTAGAATTGGTTTTGTTAAAGGACTTCAAGCCAATCAAATCCCTAATTTGTTCGTAAAGTTTATATAAAAGACATGGATTGTTTCTGAAACATAGAGAGGTTGAAACTGTGTACACGAGCCTTCTGGGAAATCTAGTTAAGTTGGGACTGACACCAGAGGATACTCAAGTTGAAGACACGTCTTCGCTATTCCCAGCCACTTACTCTTGTTCTTTTAAAGCGCCCACCTCCAGCCTCACCCCATTACAACTATTATCCACTACTCATGCCTTCTCTCCCTCGCACACACACCACATACTCGCAGTCACACAAACAACATTTTCTTTCTATTTCAACTAAACTTGCAATGAAATATTATAAAATTGATATTTTTTTTTAAATGATTTAATAAATATATGTTAGAGAGAAATTTGGTTACTTCAACACAAAGGTATCATTCCCCCGTGCCAACCAGTACTTTTTCCTTGAATTATAGTGATGAATAATTATAAATAGATAATATATACACCAATGCATAAGTTAAAGAAATCTGTGGAACACAAAAAGTTGTTAATTGAAATATTATGTGTTTTCATGTTACATATTTCCACAAAAATTGATGGTATACATATCTAAATTGCTGTTTTTTGATCAAATGGTTTAGATTTTAATTATTAAAATCTAATTAATTAATTAACTAATTATTAAATATTAATTATTAAATTTATTTATTATTAAATTATTATTTATAACGCATATCAAGTTTTGTACTTTACGAAAATCTTACATGAATCAATTATACGAAATCCTTTCAAATCCCTCCAAAAGTATTGATTTTCAAATTGCTTTCAAAATTACGTTATGGTAGCATTTTTAAATTAAGTAACTTTTGGTACGTATCTTATGAATAAGTGAATAATTTTTGAATGAGTGTTATTGGAATCAATCATTTGGACATATCTGGCTTCAATAAGAAAATTCATTTTTTTTTACAGAAGTGAGACATTTTATCAACTTAAAGGAGTTTTTCAATGTATGGCCATGAATTGGTATAATTTTTATGAAAATGAGATGTTGAGCAGGTTTTATTTAAAATAAGTTTTGTAGAATAGTAGAGCAAACACCATTTCTTAATTTAAATATAATAAAATAAATCTTCAATCGAAACTATAATGCTATAAAAATAGTAAAATAATATAGGAAAATGTAAACATAGAAACTCATGGTAGTGAAGTGATGGTTGTATTGAGGGCTTCTGAAGAGTCGAGTCACATCGACTGATTTTTCATCTACATGTGTGTAGATAGAACATATATTAACTAAAATAGAGCCATTTCAAAAGCACGTCAGTTCTGAAGGCTTCGTTACTTGTACTCAGTCACAAAGAAAAAAAAAAACAACTTTAATCCACTCATTAGAATGATGAAGGCATTGACAGCAGCTGCAGTTTACTGATTTGACCTCGGAAGGTGTCCAAACCGCTAAAAAAATACTGAAAATAGATTAAGAGATAATCAGTTTCATATCAGTGATTATTTATTTTATAGTACACGGGATTTATTTTATTTTTTTTATGAAAAAAAGTAAAATATTTAAAATTCTCTAAAAAGAATGGGAAATTGTAAAAATTATATTAATGTGTTTTGAGAGTTGGAATAGGATTAAAGAAAAGAGATTGTTTTTAATCAGTTTGGGCAGGGTGACTGCGTGGAGAGTGTGCTCCATTAGAGGCAGGCCGTGCCCACAAGTGGAGCAAGCTTCAATCAGAGAAACACAATGAGAGATCGATTTGGACTGTGTCCCGACCCATCATCCCTCCCTCCCATCACAAGTTACCTTATTTTTCCCTTTTTATTTCTGTGTCCCACTAAAAGCATGAAACATAATTGAAAAATAAATTGAAAAATGTCACTGAATTGTATTTCAATGCTTATTTCATTTTTATCTAGATTTAACTATTATGAGGGAATATAAAAAAGAAGTACTGATAAAATTATTTGTGGGAAAAGATAACTGTTTTATTCATATTTAAATTATTTATTTAATTTGATGTTTGTACAAGAAACTTTTTTAGTAATATAAATTAACTAACATGTTAACGCTTCATATAAATAACAATTAATATAACATATTTATGCTGGCAAATAGGATGATATTATGCATGCATCTTTTAATGATATTAGTATAAAAAAAAAAAGGTATTTGTTGTAGTCTAGAATGTTACTGAAAACTTCCCAATTTTATCAGGATAAGTCTCTTAATATCTCACTCAAAGACATCTTTGAATACTTCAATCAAAAGAAGTCCATCTTAAATCTTTAATGAAGATATAGGAGTTAAATTGTCTTTGAAAGTTGAGAGATAATACAAAAAGAAGTTCAATAAGTATAATAAATGACAGATTTTAACAGAAAGGTTATTGACATTAATTGTAACCTGAGAATTTTTTTGTTATTGACACATACAGCATGGGACTTTTTTAAATATATATTTACAATATTTTCTCTATGAAAATAAATTCACTGTCATTAAAGAATTTTTTTAATAATATTATCAGTTATAATAAGTTTGAGAAGTTAAGATAAACATTCAGATATTTTTTTATAAGCACAATTATAATTAGTATAAAATTTTACTCGATTATTTTTTTTTAAAATTAACTGAAAGGTAAAAGTATTTTGCTCCAATTAATGGGTGATCGTGTTGAAATTTAACTTTAAGGATTTTGAGATTTTTAAAATATTTATTGCAGTTGAAGACAAAACCATCAGTAAAGATATAGCAACTTGATCTTCATATATTAGTTGCTTCTCGTGAGTGATATGTATCATTGGTCTGATTATTTTTGTTTAAATTAATATTTTGTTTGAAATGAATGATGACGCTAATTTTTTAATTAATAGTAAGAAAAATAAGTAACTTGACAGCAGTAAACAGGTAATAGATATATATCGACAACACAGGAAAAAAGAGGCTTTACCATCAAACCTCAATAAACAATAAAATCATATACTTTGGAAGAGTCATTGTGGCAGTTCTCAAGTCGATGGGCTACGTCTTAGCTTAATGTAGTTACATAATTATGCAATTATTATATAAAACCTTTATAATTCTCAAACACTTGTCATAGAGGATCACACAACACGAAATGACAAATCCATAGATTGCATAACTATATATTCATATAAACTCCAAAAGCACAAAGGAAAATTTATAACAGATGGAATATTTACTGTTAGTTACCATCAACATTACAAAATTGGCATCTCACTTTTCCATAGTTATGGGCATTCCAATTTAAAGGTGGTACTGCCATTAGTGCTACACGTCTTTCACAAAGTGAATGCCTATTCATTGTTATTAGGAAGCTACAGGGAATGTATACAATCCATAATCTTACTACCATGTTCAGTATAATCACTTTTTATAATTCTTTTTTTAATTTAAAAAGACAATCGCAGCTGTAGTTTAAAATTGTTTTTTATTCCGAATAGTATTTATTAATAAATGATTATTTAAATATATCATTTGAAAGTCATATCTCAATTTTGTTTATTTCAAGTTTTTTTTAATACTAGCTTGGAAATTTCAAGAAAACAGAAATAACTGAGAAAATTTGGCGTAACGTGAAGCTAAGGATTTTATGAAGGACGAAGGTATACAAGGTAAAATTGAAATGAGTACAGCGACAGTTCAAGTGTGACAGTCTTATTGCGCCTGCCTCCTACAAGTGGGGAGGCCCTTTCAGTCCACATCATTTCATACACTTCAACAATATTTCTCTCACCCTTTGTCACTCCGCTCTGACAGATAGTCCTTGATTTCTTTTGTCTTCCCTTCATTTATCCATTTTTTACCTTCATCTTGATGTACAAGAATTAAATAAATGACTGTTGGAAACAGTTTTGCTATATTAATCCAAAATCACGGATTATATATTACAAGACTACCCGTGACCCTTTGTGTCACTCAGAAATTACAACAATAAGTATTGAGATTAATTAAATGATCATGATTGACAGGCATAATTCTAATTTTTGTTTCTTGTTATTATGGCACAGAAACAGATTATTATATGGCCCAAGCTTTTGATATTTATATTTTGAATTTGATAACATGGTTCAGGATATATACACAGTAAGTATATTTAGTAAAATAAAAATCATTTAAAAGTTAAAAAAAATCATTTATTTTATCTTATAAATAAATAAAACATCAATTCATGTTACATCCATAATGAAATATATTTAAAAAAAAAACAAAAATTGTAAATTGAAATATTCAATTTATTCACCTAACATAAAATAATATTAATGAAAGAAATAGGTCTTTATAATATTACCTTAGAGCATTCGTATTTTATCTGACAGTTCTGTTCAAGACTGTTCTATAATTACCCATTTTTAACCCCTAATGTAGTAGTTTATTATATATTTGTTGCAATTATTTATAATAAATTTGCACCACTGTCATCAGCGAGCACGCAAGGCTCCAAGCTACTCTGGTGCCATGCATTTATTTTATTACCAGTGTTTATATTACGCAAATATTGAACTACTTTTTTTGTGACATTTATATATAATACATTTGCACTCTGTCATCAGCGAGCACGTAAGACACTTGCTACCCTGGCTCCCATTTTGGGAATATAGTGATAGTTTTCTTTTATTCAACATTATTCACGTAATAAATTATATATTCTTAATTTCAGGTCTCTATCTTCAGGTAAAATGGGTGAACAAACAAACAAACAAACAAACTCACTAACTTTATTTATAGAGATGTGTTTGAAACCTTCAATGACTGTATATGCTAGTACAGGACAAAATTTGATTTTAAATATGAATGCATTCCGTTAATATTAAAGCTAGCAAAATTCTGGTAGTTTATATACGAAATTAAATTTATGTATATTCTTCATCTGTCACCATACATTAGGAGATGAAGAATGAAAAAACATTCATCTTCACAAAACTGAATTATAAGCCACTGCAAAACAATCAATAAAGTTAACTGTATTCTATGCAGTTTAATTGTTTCGATGAGTATATAATAATAATATTTTTTTTATTTTATTTTATTTGGGTAAGGAAGTTAAAGCATTTACGCGCATATTTCTGGGCTTCCAGATAAACGAGACTACCAACTAAAACACCTCCATTTCTTCTAGGACACTAGCCTGGAACTGTTTCCCGCATTAGCTCAGGTTAGGCCATTCATTCCTTTACGTAAGGCAGCCATACTTTAGAAGTACTTACTCTAGCTCTTCTAGTTGTCCCTTTTTGTTGCTAAGGATATTCTTGACCAGCCAGTCTACCATTTTTCACACATTAGCACTCTGTATCGTCTTAGTCATATTAGTTTTTGGGAAGAATATACCTATTCTCTCACCAAATCACTCTTCTTGCTATTCCATTTTTCGAATGAAAACAATGCGTGCTCCACATCGTCTACTGCTGAGCAATACTGGCACTCGGATGTCTGGTGCTTTCCTATCTTGTATAGGCAGGCGCGAAAGTATCCATGTCCTCTGAGAAATTGTGACAGGTAATACCCCACCTCTCCACGACCTCTCTCGGACCACAGTGGGACATCCTTAATTTCCTTAAACCTCCAGCGCCCTCTAGTCTCCTGTTCCCAGTCCTCTTACCATTTGTGTAAGCCAGAGTAGATTCTCTACCGACTTCTTCCTTTCTTCGGTAAATGCCCTCCCTTTCTTTCGATAGTAGGTCAACTGGAATGATGCCAGCTATCAACAGGACTGCACGCTCTGATACTGTGCGATAAGCTGAGCACACCCTTAAAACTGCTCACTTTTCACTGATAATAATAATAATAACGATCATAATTTGTTGTTAAGTAGGTGAAATGCTTTTATGCACGTAGTGCTGCACTCTCAGTCGAACCAGGATACCAACTAAAACACTCCCTTTTCTTCTACGTCACCAACCTGAAACCGTTTATCACATTACTTCAGGTTGGGCCTTTCTTTCACCAATAAGGTGGTCTTCTGTCCTGATATTTTTCTTCTTTCCAAAGAATTTCTCTGTTCGCCACCTGACTTTCCTTTATCGGTTTATGCTATTATGTAGGTCATATGAACTACGGTATTTATAATCCCTTCTCAATATGTTTCTTTGGGTTCAGGACAATGTTCACAAAACATGTTACATATCTCCATGGGTTCTCAACTTTAACGCTTTCTTCCACAAGAGTGTCAGAAGTAACGGCTCCTATCATTGTTCTCAGTTTGTTGTGAGGCACCTCTTACTTGGTGCAGATGAAGGTATGCTAAGCGTCATCCTCTTCGCTGGATGTGGAATGGACAAACAGTTGTCTCAGCCTTGCTAATTCTAATAATTATAGTAATAATAATAATAATAATAATAATAACATTGATAATAATAATGGGTTCGAATTTACCAAATAATAAAGAAATGATTTAATAATTTAAAAATTAAATAAAAATGATTAAAATAATTTATTCAGTCAAATGAAGATATGATTAATAATTCAGTTTATTTAATTAGTATTTCATATGCAATTAGTATAATGTAATTGTAATAATAAGTCTTCTATAATTAATTTCGACGTGGTATTAATATTAGGGTATTTTCTAAAATCAACTATCCTGTAGTAACAAAATTATTCTCATCATATTTGAAATACATGGGTTAACTGAACTGGTATTAGCTCTTAAGTTAACTGAATATTTTTAATTTACAATTAACTAATCAATGGCACATGTCTGAAGCCTAAGCCTCATTCAAGCAATGATTTCTTGATCATTCAGTTATATGACATATATTTTATTATTCCTTTATTTTAATAAGTAATTCTGATAGATCAATGATAGAGCAATATAATCTATTGCATAAAAACTGAGATAACTTTCTTTTCTTTTAAACATATGTCTTTTCTATGTTATAACACTATGAAAGATTCGCAAAAAAAAATAATATGCATCAAAAGGCTTTAAACGAAAACACATGTTTAGGGAATATAATACATGAGAACCTTCATCTTTAAACTTTATATGAAAAGTAATATACATTGAGTGTTCAAAGTAGAAATCTGAATATTACTAACATATACTTACTTGAGCTGTCTTGGTCTTATTAACTGGGTTAAAGTTTAAACAATGGGGCTCAGCCCAAGGATCAAATGACTTATACCAAAGCTAACCTTTGAATCCTTGCTGCACGTTGTTTGACCATTTTCTTGCTTGTTTTAAAAAATCTTTTTATTTTGAATTGATTATTTAATTATCTTCATTATATTTAATGTTATATTTCTGTTCTTCTTTTTATATTTGCAATTTCTGCAAACCCCAAGATTATATTTTTTTACATATGCTTGGCTTATTAATAGTTTACTCCTAATTGTTGTTTATAAATATGAACTTTATTATAACTCTTGCTTAAAGTGTTTTGCACTTTATGCTATAATTATATTCTAAACTACCCGTGACCCGGTGGATTATCCAACACCTTCCTTTTTAATACAACCATGTTCACATAAATGCAGATAAACTCTAAATTAATTCATTCCTAATAAAGAGGGTAATGAACATATGTTTAGGACAGTCCTCTTTCTTTAATTTTTTGCACAATTTGATTTTTTCAAAAAGAACTTTAATGTTTTAAAGTTCTACTACTGAGAGTAATATGTAATTGGTCATGTTGAAATGCCAATGTGTTATTTCATACTTATATGTTTTATGTTTTTAACATTACAGAAAAGATTGGTAACTTTTAATTAAATCATTAACTATTATAAACATTGAAGAATTTAAATGTTGAATTTTAGTTCTCTCATTTAAATGTTTGGAACAGAACGAGAATCGCAGAGCAGGGTGGATTGTAAAGGTTTGTCACCCCCTAAAAGGCACAAAGCCTGTCTTTTAAAAAAATTACCTTCACTTCATTTGGGGCTATTCGAATTCAGATTGCCTTAATCCGGACCTTGCTTGCCATTGTTTATTTAAATGAATAAAGTCATTGAATGAGGAGGCTTTTATTCTTAGGACAAAGGAAATGTGAAGTATTATTATATATTGTTTTCTTTCCTTCATGATGTTATCCTAACAATGCCATCAGCAATTCTATGTAATAATGATTTATTTCTTTCTAACATTAAGCATTTGGCTACTTCAAAGAACATTTTAGCGGAAAATTTAAAAATATTTGAATTCATTTAAGCAAAAAATAGAAATAAATTAAATTAAAAGAAAGTAAAAATATTAAGATTAATGAAAAATATATATTTTCTTTTATCTTATCTATGGATAGTTATATGTTTTATTAAATTCTTTTACATACTATTATTTTGTAGAAAATAAAATAAGGCTTTAAATTAACGTTGAATCGTACTGAAATTAATCTAATTGATAAGATTTATATTCATGTGAGTGCATCGCCATTTTGAAAATGTATGCTGTCATTTCATTGCTTGTTTACGCTATTTAAATAAATAAGTCACTAATCTTTCACCTTGCATGCCGGATCCTACAATGTCTTATAGCAGAAACTCTGTCACGGCTCTGGTAACTCCCGCCTTACCTTAAACTAACTGGCACTTTGGCTGTGTTCAAGCACTTGCACGTATCTCTATCAAACCTTTGAAATCTTTTATAAAATGTAAGACCATGTAAACAGCTTTGCATTTAGAGCAACTTTGACAGCTTTTCCATTATTAGATGGTTTACGGTCTCATCTGTGAATTCTTGTAAGCCTTATCCATAACCTGTTGAGGTAGTCCTCAACGATTCATTTTCTTCTTCCTTCTTACTCAGATCTGTTCTCAATTTAGGCAACAACTTAGCTCTGACAGGTATTAAATCTATTTTTCATGCTAACTCCCCTAAAAAGCTGTGATAACACCATGTTTACCTGACAAATTGGAGTTTTTTCTTCATTGGCTTCCAAAACTTCTTTACAACGATGTTTCGACGACTGTTTCTTTTTATATACCTCCATATACTAAGGATCCATATAAATTCAACAATCTTGTTCTTCTTGTTGGGTAGAACGAGAAATTCTTGGCACCAAAGACCTTTACCAATACCCTTTAGAGATGTCAGGTCTGCAATTGAGTCTGATAGTACAAATAGTTCTCTCGTGGGTTCATCTGAAGTTATAAAGTGCTTTTCGAATAGCAATAATTAAGAGACTAGAAGTCAAAACTGGAGTCTCAGCAACTCAATTTTCCTCTTTTTGAGAGTTAATAACAAAGCTGGACATACTGTAACACAGAATTGTTAATTCGATATAAATGCTTTCATAAATTTGAAAATTATTCACTTATACCTAAGATTTATTCATTTTTATGATGAATACTTTGTAGTCCTCCAAGACAGTAGACAATATAAAAATAACTGTTAATGAGTGCTTACATTTAATGAAGGAATGTTAGGTTCCCTCCAATTTTACAGCTCGTCCAGAGGTAAAAACTTCCGTCTAAATGCTATTGATATCAGATGATGATTTGTGCTTTACTAGCAACTACTTAAATTCTCCATTTTGCCATTCACTCTAGAGATTTACTAATGCAAGGTATGAGAGGTATCGGTCTATAGTTGGCTGAATCACGAGGTTTCTAACCTTTTCTTCAAGAAAGGCAGTAATTATGGTCTTTCTACAGACATCCAGACATCTAGAAAATGACATTTTATGAATTATGCATATAAATTACTATTTCTGTCAAATTTTTAATAAATAAATATCAAATATTATGAATTCCGGAGTTTGCACCCTTTAATTTGTTTAAAGCATATTTATACTTCTAAGTTGAAATTAGTAATGACATATTGCACTCTAAAAAAGTTGTTTTGGCATCCAATATCACAAGCATACGATTTTCCAGGCACCATCTATCATTGAGATTTTTGGAACTGAAATATCTCCTAAATCAATAAACTTCACTTTTCTTGTGCATAGTAACTCACATCCAGTCTTGATTTTTTAGAAATCTCTATCGATTTCTCCGGAAGAAAGAATAAAGCGGTATCTTTGCTCTTTTAGCCACTTTTAATAATGCTACACCTTGGAACTTAGTGGGTTGATTGGTGTATGATCATTGCTATTGATATCAATCTATCACTTATCATGTAATTCTGAGTTTAATATTTTAAAATTACATTTCAATTATATTGAATTAACCATATGTATGCTTCTTCAATAATAAAAATTAGGCTATTAATTCTAATGTTTTTTTTAATAATAGCATTATTTTCTATTGATATTAATTACCGAATAAAATGTGAATATAGATATGGCGCGAGATTTAGTTTACATTGTGTTTTCTTTTTCTTAATATATTTATTTACAATTACATTTTAAACTAGGCATATCTTACTTAACAGGCATATGTGGTAAAAGTAATACAAATAGCTTTGATACACATGAGTAAAGAATGCAACCCACTGGTTCAACTTTTCACTTCGTTTCTTGAATGGAGTAGATTATCAAAACACTAGATCCCTCAGACATCATCCCTTGAGTCGTTTTGCAGGATTCTGGCAACGTGAGGAAAAAATGAGGTTTTGTACAAGTGGATTTAGGTGAGAAGAAAGTTTGATATGAAACGCCTTGTAACCATCAGAGGCCAAATTTTCAATAAATGGGACTTTTAGATCTCTATGAAGAGTGTCATTTGTGCCATAACAAGCAGCATTAGTGGTAGTGGCGAGAATTTTGGATTGCAAGGACTATATTTTATGAATGTTTTTGATTCTTTTGCACAATCCCACAATTCAAGTTCGTAAGTCCACATCGGTCTGAGTAATGTTTTACATAACACCACTTTCTTATGGAGTGTCAATTTTTAGAGTTTATATTTAAATACAATTTCAATTGTAAGATTACTTCTGTAAAATATTTGATCCATATTTTAGATTATCCTAAAAATTATTTTACAACTTACAAATAAATAACTTACTGACCAATATTGTTTAATTAAATCTTTTATACACCTAATCTTTTTCTTCTACAACTTTATCGAATACCGTGTACGAGTATAAGGGATAGTTTTTTAAACACTTTTTTGTTATAATATATAATAGTGGTTATTGTATTAAGAAACAGGGGGCTATAGTTTTTTTATCCACTAAAAGTGTTAACCAATCCTACTAACGATATAACAATTAAGTTATTCAACTATGAATTCTTATGTAACTTTTTGAAGACATATTTCGCAACTTATTTGAAAATTTTTAGAATATATGTTATCAAAAATATTTATTTAACAATGGTACTAAATTTCCGTTCAACATGAAAATGTCATAAGTGACTCAAACTACCAAAGGTTTTTGAAATTGAATAGATATTACATTATTTTACGATTATTATTTAATATAATAGATTATATTTACGGTTATTTAAAAATAACCAAAAAAAGTACCATATATATGCTTTATATATTATGCTCTGGAGTATCTATCCAAGGAAAAACACCTTCTTTTCAAATAATTCAAACAATCAATTCAAAACTTAATACATATATCTATATATTGATAAATGTAGTTTATCTGGGAAAGATATTCATGTCAAATGGTATAGTTGATTTAATGAATAAACTGTAAGACAGAACTGCTGAACATTCTGTAGTTGCATTTTATTAAATAATCTTTTACCAAAACCTGGAGCTCGTATGGTTGTTGGAAGTCATCTTTGTTTTAGTTATCAGCGTTGCAAAATGTGGATTGTCTGTGCTAACAAATGACTCTGGCCAATGGCATGTCATTTGCTAATGCCTTCACCACCTGTTCATGTCGTCTTTGTCGCTATTCCCAACATCAATTCAACACTGTGTCAGCAAAACTCTCCACCTTTCCAACTTTTCTTAATTTAAATAATCTTTCTGTACAAAATAAATAAACAAAGAGGATTTTGTTTTCAACTGTATTGATTTCAGTTTTGGTATTAACTAGTATTAAAATTAATAAAGGAATAGTGTAGTATAAAAATGATAACGTTGTCTGTTGTTTAAAAAAGAATAAACAAAACAATGATATGTATTACTACATTATTTTTTAGAATAACCAATATTTATAACAAGATAATTTCAATGAAATATTGAAAAAATGAAGAATGATATATGTTAAATCCTTATTTAGTCAATTATTAAATTTTTATTATTGTAGGTTTGAGAATACTACAAACCCTCAAACTAAATACCAGTAGTATGAAAAGCTTTAGTTAAAGACAGCAGACAGAAACTTTTAGAGTACGATGGTAAAAAATGTCAAATGTCAAAAGATTTATCTGATCAAATTTACTTCATCAGAAGAGAATTGGTAATATGTTTAATCAATGAAATCTTAAGATAATTTACTTTATTTCCTTGAAGAGAACAAAAACTGCAAAGCAGGCATTGTCTCTTTTAGGTTTGCAAGAAACTGAAAAGTTCTACTGATAAGAAAAATATTATAATATAAAAAGGCTATAATAATATAATAATATAAACAAATACTAACAAGAAAAAAAATTATATCAATCTATATGATATGAGCTTTCAGTGAGAAAAATTTAGCTTAAACAGTCTTTGCAGACACAATTTTTTTCTTGTAAAAAGCAAAGTGGTATAAGTTTCACCGATAAAATATAAAACTGGTTTGCTAAGAAGTTGAAACGTCAATTGCTTAAACCAATATATCCCATATGAGCCTCATATTTCGAGTTTGTAGCCTATGAGGAGTCCACTTATCTCTATGTGACTCTAGGCAATTGATAAGAATAGAAACTTACTACACCTACTATTTCTCATGCAATAATCCTATTAATCAGCAAAAAAAAAATATGTTGCCCTATATGTCAGATATGTTTATAAGACGTTTTTGAATTGAATTCTAGGCAATTTAGAATAGTATTCTTGTATACTAGCTCCTTTGATTTTCTTTTTAAAGAGCCTATTAAAATAGGCAATAATTATTTCTATTTGATCTGAGATATTCTACAAACTTCAATGGAAAATTCATAACAGATATAGTTTCTTCATGCCTTTACAACGGAAAATCAGACGCTCACATAAACAGAAACATTACAAGTAGATAGTATTGCTATGGGCTCACACCTTGGAGTGACTTCGCCAACTACTAAATATGTCACACCTACAATAATCTAGTATAATAAAAATCATATTATTAGATAATCTGTCGTACCAAAGTAAACAGTAATTGCTGTTGTATAATCGCTTTCACACGTAGTGCATATTTAAGTAGAACTAATCGTATGAGAAAGCTACATTTTGATATATTTACTCAACAAGCAGAGCCAATATACTCATTACTCATAAATTAATATTCTATTTTTAATATGCGTTACTTCTATTTACTTATTGATTATTTACTTATTATTTATCTAATTTTGTTCTTTTATCATTTAAATTGTCATCATCAAGTCGGTCCAGTTGTCTATTCATTTTTATTATTACCTTAAATAATATACCAACTTTGTGATTTATTAAAAGTTGCAACCCATTTACTCAATTATTGCCTTTTATGTGTTTAAATATTTCAATTTCCGCTATTATATTCAGTCTTTGTCCTTTTTGTCATGTCTTTAACAAATCTATTGAATTATAAATATTGTTTGGTTTATGTCCAGGTTTATTTTTTCGATTAGCATAGTTTGATTTGTTTGAATTATTTAGGGAGTCTTTTAAGTGTTTTTCTAATCGCTTTTAATGTTCTTTTGGTTTGTTTTTTTATACATGTGTTTTAAATAACTTAAAAACCAAAACGGAAAACAATGAAAACAGTTTGAACGTCTTGACAGGTAAATTTGATTGACATACAGGTCCTGTTTACGTCACAATGTATAAAAATTATATGCGGCTTTACCAGATTATATTACAATCTAAAAAATTATTATACATTACAGTATATTTCTTATTACAAATGTCCAGTTTATAATATATTAAACAATTTTCGAGTGGTCTAGACTTAAATTTATTAATGGGAAACGAATTCTGAAGCTCAGTCGCAATATATAACAGGTTCATAAATCCAATGTCAGTATTATGTAAAAGAATAAAAAAACTACAACTCTAAATTTATAACAGACTTTCTGGAGTTTAATATAATTACATCATTTCTTTTAATGTGTTTTAACCAGGTTGCTCATTATGGAGGAAATATAATCATTCGTATAGTACACTCTGACAGGTCCCAACAGATGGTGAATAATAGTTGTTTTTATTCATACAATTGTTAATATTCAAAACTCATTAATTGTTTTCTAAGCGCATTTTTCAATTAAGAGAAAACATTAATTGCAATTTTAAATTTCTAAAATAGTAGAATAACCTAGTATCATATGTGTACACACTTTGTCAATAAAACAAGTACCCATTTTAGCATAAATTAATATTAAGCTACACTACTCAGATTTGTTTTGTTACTTTAAGATTTCATAAATCTTGTTCATTGTTCTTTCTGTTGCCATTTCAAAGTCAAGTTTTAGATTTTAAGTTCCTTAATAAACTTTGTAATGATTTTTTGAGAAGTATGTGTCACTAATTTTGTTTTTAGGTATAATTTGATGAAATTGCTTAACCTTTTAAGCTAACCTTTTTTTGTAAGCTTGTTTGTTAAACTAATTCATATTAGTAATTAAAGAGATATTTTATACGTAAAAAAAATTTCACACTTTTACCAGTTCTTTAACCAGATTTTAAAATAGATTTTTATAACCAACAAAAATTAACGAATTCATTAAGATAGTTGTTCTACTAATAATAAAAATCAAAATACTTTTTTAACATAATGTAATAAATTGTCACTCCTTTATGAGATTAATGTATTTTTCATACTGAAATAATTATAAATAATGATGGACAATACGTCAGACAAGCATTTACATAATGAGTCCCTTATCTAACATGCACGTATTGGTTAGTCCAGCTGGGAGGCTTCATTAATCATGGTTATCTCCGGAGAAGTCCACGAGGATGGCATACAGTAGTCAGCTTGTATCGAGCAGTCTCTTCTTTCATCATAATCCTTAAACTTACACTATTGTTACCGGCAATAATTTATATTCTTCTTTGTGTTTTTATATTTTCATCTTACGAGTAAAACACTTTTTCATTTTAACTATTTTATCAAGATGTTCTCCTAAAGACCTATAATCAACTATAATCAAAGCTCGTGATATTGCTAAGATAAAAGATAAATATTTTAAATTTTGCAACACATTAGAATCATAATCATTGACTTAGTAATAATATGTTATTAGCTAGGCTGTTAATAATAATAAAAACAAATTTAATACATTAAATAGTACAAGGAAAGTTTAAACATAAAATAATATTCCTTTACTTATATTACGTTAAAAAAATTATTGTGTTTGATTTGTAAAAATATTATTAGAGTGTGTAAAAAATAATAACAGAATACCAAGAATTGAAAATCTAATCAAATTATATATGAAATTGCTAAAATGTGATGATATTTTGATTCTTCCATATTGATGTATTGATATTTTCCGTCTTTACACAGATGGCAAAATGAAGGAATGTATTAAACTAACTGTAATTTAACGCAACAGAATTAGCAAACAACTTTTAACAGAGCAGACTAGACTAACTAATAGAATACTGCAGAGAATTATTTAATAATTTAATCATTACTAAGCTATATTATTTCCCTCTTTTCTAAGCAGAATTCACAACCAAGGTAATTCTGTTTAAGGTATACAGTTTTCATTCTTCTTAGCTTTTTTTTGAATCATTACAATCATAATCATTGTTTTCTTATTTACTTAATTTTTTTCTTTTTAAAAGTTGGGAAAAATACAACATGAACACACATTTCAATATGAAACGATACTATTTGAGTTTTTTTTTTTTTTTTGCTAAATGTATGCCTATTATTTTATTGATTTAACAAGCAAAGTTTTTATATTAATATAATAATTAATTGTAAATTTCAATATTTTTTTTTGTTATTGTGTACAACAGGAGCAATTCTATAATTTATTACAGCTCTAATTGGTTCTTCTACTTAATGAAATTTAATGTGGTTTTTATAGTGGGAGGCTCTTGAATTCATCTTTATAAATTTTTTATTTATATTATTTTAAATTATGTTATTTAATATTTATATTTGTAATTTTATTATATGATTTTTTTTATTTGGGCCACATTTTGCTTTCTCTTATTTATTTATATATATAAATGCTTGGATTTTCTTCAGCTATTCACGCTTTTTATCCTTCAGCTATTAATTACATTGGTGTTACCTCTATATTCTTTGGTATTCATTGAGTTCGCTTTTTGAATTTTTTTTGTTTTTATATTTTTTTATGGTAGTATTATCATTTATTTTATTTTTAGTATATTTATCATTATTGAAAATGGTATCATTTATTTCATATGCTCTATGTTCTTCGTGAGTTTGTTCATTCACTGGTATATTTTCATAAATATTTCTGCACATGTTATAAGAGTTTCTTATAAGAAATTCTAAACAATTTGCAATTATTAATCATATGATCAATTTAATTATTTTATAAATACAGGTCCTTTTTGTTAGAGAGGAATTTTAATTGCTTTTATGTCTGTGTATCCGGTAAAATTTAGTCTTCTTCTCATTATCTTCAATTCTTTCAAAAAGGTAATTTGAATACTTTTTTTATTTAGTTAGCCATCATTTGATTTAATTGTTTTTTTAATATATGATGTTCTGAATTTAAAAATGATTATCTACCAAGGTTATATTAGTTAGTCTAATATGCTCTGTTAAAATTGATTTGTTAATTCTGTTGCCTTTCAGTATAGAAGGGTTATTTCATTCCTTATATTCGTTTCGTGAAAGGTTAATACAGCGTGTGATATGTCACATTAAGAGAAGGATAAACAATGTTGCTTCTTATCTTTTAATCGGTTTTGAACATGTAAATATTCAAGAAGAACTTTTTATCTCATTAATTGTAAGTTTATATAATTTATAAAAAAAGTCGCCTAAAATTAGCATTTTAATTCCTCCTAAATCTGAAAGTGAGTCCAGTTTTAAATTTTAGACTTTAACGGAATCAATCAATTATTTTTTATTATTAATACATCTGATAATAATCTTTCGTATTGGAAAGATAAGTAATATGAAAATAGATTTTGAATATTCTGAAATTGTTTAAACATCTATACTTCAATTTAATTAAAAGGAGTAATTGTTACATTTTATAAGGATTGCGAGTAATAAGAAAACAGGACAAGATAAATTTTGTTTCACATTTAAAAGAAGAGCATGACCTTTTTTTGCCCATAAGCTCAGACGTTAATTTTATCGCGCGTTTACAACATTTTCTTCTCAAAAACAATATAACTTTTATTGAATTGCTTCGCTTTTTCTTCATGTCAGTACATTTGCTATTCCACAGCAATGGGGAGTTACTATAATTTGATGTAAAGACAGAATCAAAGAAGTATTTTAGTACATCTAATAAATCATTGATAAAAATTTGTCTAATACTAGATATACATGACTGCTAGAGTAAGATTTACAATCTCCGTTATAAATTAACCCCATAGAAATTAAAGGAAAACAATGTCTTTTAGATATTGTTGGGTCTTGTCTTTGCATCAGAAGTGTTGAAAGAATTGATTGAGACAGGGCTCGACTGAAATGACAAATGTAAGTGACAGATTCACGCTACCCATTCTAATTTATACCTCAGGAGCAGAGCCGAGTGCAACTTAGGGAATATCCGGTCTTATATACAGATAATAATTAAGCATCACGTCATGACAGATGAATTTAATAATTAATGCTCCTTCATAGAAATCCAGTTTATTTTGAAATGTTATTAATTATGATTGCAACATTAACCATAGTGAGGTTGTCAACAATACAGCACAAAGTGAAATAGCAGTTAAGTCGGTACTACAGACATTGCTTACAATATGTTGTGAGCTTTGTCGTGTTCTTTGTTATAAGCTTTAAATTCAAAATGAATCAAAATCACTATTAAACATTCCTACTAATTGTTAGAATACACCAAATAATTTTTAAATAAAAATTGTCGAAGCTATTTTTTTTCGAAATTTTACATCCACTTTTATCTTCAAGGATAACAGTATACATGTTACATTTTACATTAACGACGTATATTTGACACATTAGTAATAATTAACTCATCTTAATATAGTTCTCTTATAATAGCGTATATGAAAATTGAACCATTTAGAAAAGAAAAAAATTGTAAGGTCTATTTAATTAATAAAAATGACTGATTAATAATATTATTGTCCTCCAATTAGCTTACTATAATAAATAACAGTTAGTATTAATATTAGTTTCACATCATGTGCAAAAATTATTATAAAAATAATGAGAACATCAAGAATGATAAGTATAACCTTCACATAATAGTTAAAACACCCGGTTGAATAGCTAACCCGACAAATTCAATGGTCTAATCTGATTGAATATATATATATATATATATATATATTTGTAAATTTGGGGAGCAATCCTTATTTTATGACAGATGGCTAAAACTGCTTCAAACAAAATGTTTATTTTGGTGATAGAATTATTTCTGGATATTATGAAAGATTATGGTGTTAATTTAAGAAATGTATAGTGTATATAGTGGTAGTTAGAAGGAATAATTTTTTTTATACATATGATTAACTCTGAAGATGATCAAGGAGACCAAAACATCTCAGTTATAAATAATAAAGCATTTGGAGAACTAGTGTATTTAGTACCAGAAAGATTTAAAACAAAGGTGAGAAAACTTAAAAGATGGACAATGAAATTTATTCAAGCCACAGTGCAAAAGTCGTTCAACAAAACATAAATATATATATATATATTAATCACTGATCTACCTTCCAACGGGACTCTTTGCCTCCTGATGACGACGATGTTGAAATATAAAATTGTTATTCCTTTGCCTATCTGTACGATGTACAGAGAGATGTACTGAGAGATTCGATCCTAGTAACTTTTAGCACAGTAACTGCAATCTGTCAATGAGTTTCCTTGCCATTTTTGTGTACAAAGGTTAAGTATGTGTTAGTGTATGCTTGTGTGAGTATACATACGTTTGTGTATTCTGTTCTTAGTGAGAACTTAATAACTTAAGTTTGTTAGCAATGTGGTGAAATGAGTTTGCTGCTATTGTGTATTATTGATGACTCTTGGTTAGTGTCTATAACTGCTTTATTAATGTTTCAACTGGAGGATGAAAGGACTGGTGTTTGCAAGGGCAGAAGTTGGTTCAGCTATCAGTTAAGTTATTAGCTGGGCAAAGGTTTGTGTGTGGAGTACAGGGTTAGATCAGCAAAGGATTGGGGAGCCGTTTCGTTCCCCAGCTATCCGTCTAATAAGGTTAGACCAAGCCTTGCGGGAACCCGAGACCCTGAAGCCCTCCCATATCTACCAGCTAAGCGGGTTATATCTACGCGGCCTCAATATCCCTCATCAAATATTCTTCCCTCCTACTTCAAGCCACACTCCACTCATATTTACTCAATGTTGAGCTCTTCAATCATGCATATCACTCTCACCCACAATCTTAAACTGACTGCATCCCAAAAAAATTGTGCTTCACACTGTTTGACATTATTTTTTTTTTTCTTAGTATACATACATTTTGCAGTAAATACTAACTTATTGAACATTGTACTTGAATTTTCTCAAACCATAAACCTCACTTTTGGAAAAAAAATGATTAATTTTTGAACTCAAAATTCTACCCATCAAAATGTACATATATAATTAAAGCTTGAAACATTCACACAATGTGATTATATATAGAAAGCTCAAAGTAACCTTCTCAAATATATTAAAAAATAAAACCATTCATATTTCATTGCATCTATAAATTACGACTATAAATTTGAAAAAAAAAATATATTTTCATCTTTATATAAAATAGCGACTATTATAAGATAATAAACAAATAATGGGCTTACAAATCAATTGAAAGCTAGTGTAATGTTTATACAGCCAGTTATTTCATAAATATATGAAATATATTGCAGCATAGTGAATACCATGCTAGTGTTGTATAATTTCTTTTAAAAATCTAAGCAATGAAATAGAATAATATTACTGTCATTACCACTGTTATTAGTTGCAATTAGAAAAAGATAAAATTTCATTTTGCTTTTGATATTGCTTACTTTCTTGGAGTATGCTGAATGTTTTCACTAAATTGTCCATCCTTTCATTCGATAAACTATCCGATTAACTATTACTATTACTATTACTATTACATAATAACATATTACATTTGTTTTTAATTTATGGATATTTACGAGTCACGTTTCACATGTATGGTTTTTGTTACTGTCTTTGTCATCTTCCTGTGTCTTGTCTTATTTCTGACGTCTTTCAGTGGTTCATTTCAGTTATTTGTCAAATCATTAGTTCGTTCTTTACTTTACTATAAGTATAGTGATCGTGAAAAAATTCGATCTCGAGATTTTGACGGAATTACATGTTTTGAGGTACCAGAAGTCGTTTTGTGACGTTTTTACGATGATGTCTGTGTGTGTGTGGGTGGGTGGGTGGGTGGGTGGGTGAGTATGTTAGCATTGCTTGTTACCACGCTACGGTTCAGAATCTTTGATGGATCAAGTTGATATTTTACACAAAAATGGGCCTCATAAAGACGAAGATCCCTATTGTTTGGAAAGAATTATGCATGTTGGGAAAGTCACTTTTTTTGCCAAAAACCGTTTTTTTTAAAACATTTATTTCTCCTAAACTGATAATCCTAGAGTTTTGAAATTTTGACATTATCTTTAAGGTTTCAAATGCAACAAACGAAAAATATATTCAGAATTTTAAAAACACAGGAAATATTTTTTTTTCAATAAAATGTAAAAATTTTGACTTATAATTCAATCTCAAACCTTGTGAGAGCGATACAAGCCATACTGTTTGACGGACAAGAATGAAACTATGCCTACAAATAGAACATTGTATGGCGAATGAGTTGAGATATTTTTTTTTGAAATTACTTTCGCTAAAGGGGCGTTACAGTACGATTTGTGTTTTCAGAAAATGATTATTTGACGCTAAACGGCTCATTAAAAAAGATGAAAATTTGACCAAAAATGGAACAAAAAATTAGCAATTCACAAAAAAAAATTCATGAAGTTTCAATTACAGGAAAGGGCAATAACGCTATAAAAACTGTTTGTTTATCCTAGACTAAGAGATCACCTGCTATACTTGTCGAATTTTTTATATTTTTTTACATTGTTTACATTGACTTAGAAATTTTACATCATTGTAAAAACTTCATAAAACGACTTCTGGGACCTCAAAACATGTAATTCCGTCAAAATCTTGAGATCGAATTTGTTCACGATCACTATACTTTACTTATAGTAAAGTAAAAAGTTGTAAATAAGTCCTTTATAAGTAGTGAATGGCCGCCGTTCGCTTTTCTTTCGCTCTTTACTATTCTAGTTCCTTGAAAGACCTTAAAATTTTTATTTTTCTATTCAATTTGTGGAGATAATATTAATATCTATAACCAAAGTTTATCATTTTTTTCAATGTTAAAATCATAAATATATTCATAATAAATGATAAATAAATTTAATTATAAATTTAATCAAATCAGTAATTTAAAATTTTAAGTTTAATATTCAAAAACATACTTAATTAGTCAAAGTAATAAATATTTTGATTGAATTTTTGTTTTTTTCCACATCCCCAGCTGTCATGTATTTATTTATTGTAATTGAGTTAATAAAGAGAATGAATTATTTAAAAATCAATGCTACTTTATATAAATATTATATTCATCCTATATGAGCAATAGTATGTAATTCTTTCATCAATTGTTATTGTATAACTGTGTAAATATCGGATAGATAGATAGATAGATAGATAGATAGATAGATAGATAGATAGAGAGAGAGAGAGAGAGAGAGAGAGAGAGAGAGAGAGAGAGAGAGAGAGAGAGAGAGAGAGAGAGAGAGTGAGAGAGAGAGAGTGAGAGTGAGAGAGAGAGAGAGCATATTTAAATCGTTCTGTTTATTAGTATTTCTTGTAAAATGGTAATAAAAACAATTTCACAAATATATCTGAAGACAATGCTCTCAAAGTTCAAGTAATGTTAAGGGTGAGAGGGAATTACATTTTTCAAAAAAAAAAAAAAAAAAAGAGCTGAATAATCTTTATTTCTCTCTTAACCACTCCCTGGGTGTGGGATGTTTCATCCACCTCCTTTGTATTGATGGTTGGAGGATGTTGTTTAGCTACCTTCGTCGAAACTCCTCGTACGAAGGGAGCAGCCCGTGTTGGCGATAGATTTCCAAACCCTCCTCAGTATCGGTGATCCACTCTGGGATCGGCGTCATATATGAGGAGAGAGAGGAGCTCACCTCCATATCATTGGGATTGGAGGAGGAGGATGATACATTGTTTTCACTCCCATCGTCACTGAAACAGTAGTAACTTAATCAACATCTACCACATCATGACCAACAGACTATCTGATGGCAATATTACATTATCAACCTTTCATCACATGGAAAAACAAAAGAAAAGAAGCTGAAAGTGTGGATGTGAATAGGATGGTCACATTAAATCAAAACTATATACAACATAAGGTCATTATTTGAAAAGGACTAGTAATTTCTTAAAGCAAGCCTTAAATCCATTAAACTTATCAATACTTTATCCGAAAGATATAAATTATGGTCAAAATACTATCAGTAATATTCATAATGCTATCATAGATACTTAAAGTTGATAACTTGTTATTTAACACGTAATGTTCTTCATTGCTTAATGCTAGTTAAACCAATTATATAAGGTAACTTAATGTTACACTATTGCTAATAATTAAACTTTTGTTAAAGTTAATAAGATAAGGAATATAAAACTGCAATAGTTGTCTTTAATATCAATTTGAAAAACACAAATACATATTCCAGTACCTGGGTGTTTCCATTTGAACAAAGCATATGAAACTAGTACAGGTGTTATTCATAAAGAATAACCCTCTTATAATAAACAAAAACTATTGATAATATATAGGTCTTGATAAAAACCCTTGTTTTTTGGTGTATGTCTCACAACTAACGAATATGCCGTCTTTGGTATGAGCATAGCAGCAATAAAATTATGTAGCGTTAAAGTGAAAAAACGTCAACATAATTTCCTACAAGAGAAGCATAGTGTTTGTTCCGATAGCTATTGAATCTCTTACATAGTAGAAGTACCTCCTTCTCTACATTTAATGTATAAAACCTTTATTCACAATAATAATAATAATAGTAATGTCATTCATGAATGTAACAAAACTGACTTGTCTGTATAATTTTAACTTTAAACGTTGGAAGCTTGAAATTTTTACAAATTATGGTATGAGTTATTCGACTAGAATAGCGAAACCTTAACATTAGACAAACACAGAGAAGCATAGAATGGAAACAGTTCATTCCAAACACTTTAATATTACACAATAATAACAATAATGTCATTCATAAATGTAACAAAAAATCAGCATCTGATATTAAGCTTTGTATAATGGTTCAACATATATAGTTATTAGAACAAACCATCCATCATGCTATAAAAAGAATCTCTTTCATATGCTGTTAACTAAGTTACCCATGTACATTATACCTCTACATCCTATATTATACCACTACATCCTATATTATTTCAGTAAATTCAATGATCACAATTCTAAGTCAATGTAAACAAATATCACAAAATTCGTCAATTATAGTAGATTATCCCTTAATATAGACTAAAAAACAAGCAGTTTGTTTATAGCTTTATTGATATTTCTACTGATTAAAATTTTATAATTTTTTGTTTCCTTTTTTTTTTTTGCTCAAATATTCATGATTTTGTATAACCCGTTTAAGTTCAAAAATACATTTTCTGCAAACAGGAATCGTACTTTAACATCCCCTCCATTTTTAATGTAATTTTTTTTAAAAAAAAAATATCTCATCTCATTCTACACATAATGTTCTATTTTTTAGACATAGTTTCATTTCGATTCAACAAAAGGCATAGCTAATATTTGCATCACAAGATTTGAGATAAAGAAATCGATTTTTACTTTACTATGAGTAAAGTATAGTGATCGTGAAAAAATTCGATCTCGAGATTTTGACGGAATTACATGTTTTGAGGTCCCAGAAGTCGTTTCATGAAGTTTTTACAATGATGTCTGTGTGTGTGTGTGTGTGTGGGTGGATGGGTGGGTGTGTGGGTGAGTGTGTTAGCATTGCTTGTTACCACGCTACGGTCCAGAATCTTTGATGGATCAAGTTGATATTTTACACAAAAATGGGCCTCATAAAGACGAAGATCCCTATTGTTTGGGAAGAATTATCCATGATGGGAAAGTCACTTTTTTTGCCAAAAACCGTTTTTTAGAAAACATTTATTTCTCCTAAACTGATAACTCTAGAGTTTTGAAAATTTGTCATTATCTTTGGGGTTACAAATGGAACAAACGAAAAATATATTCAGAATTTTAAAACAACAGAAAATATTTTTTTTTCAATAAAATGTAAAAATTTTGACTTATAATTCAATCACAACCTTGTGAGAGCGATACAAGCCATACTGTTTGACAGACCAAAATGAAACTATGCCTATAAATAGAACATTATGTAGAGAATGAGTCGAGATATTTTTTTTCGAAATTACATTCGCTAATGGGGCGTTACAGTACGATTTGAGTTTTCAGAAAATTTTTTTTTGACGCTAAACGGCTCATTGAAAAATGATGAAAATTTGACCAAAAATGAAACAAAAAATTAGCAATTCATAGCAAAAAAATTCATGAAGTTTCAATTACGGGAAAGAGCAATAACGCTATAAAAACTGTTTGTTTATCCTAGACTAAGAGATCACCTGCTATACTTGTAGAATTTTTTATATTTTTTTTCATTGTTTACATTGACTTAGAAATTTTTTGAGCGAATCCACTGAGATAAAATTTATATTTATAAAGGAACAATTTAAAATGTTTATTGACTTATAAGAGATGTAAGAGGAACAATATTGTGCAGGAGAATGATAACACTCACTCAGAAAAAATTCGTATATATGTAATTTGACGAAGGGGAAGGAAAATGATCTTATTAAATATTAAGAAGCCATAAAATTCCCAGTATAATAATTCTGTAAAAAACCAAAAATTATAAAGATAATTCAAAATTGAAATCTCTCGTTTAGAGATTAATAAATGTAATTATCGTACATCTTTAATTATAAATCATCTTAAAAAAACATTTTCTTTGCTGTTTATGATATTTTTCAGAGGAAAACAGGGTATTTTCCTGTTTTAAATTTGTTAATTTTACTTTAATATTCAGTGTAGACGGATGTCAAGAGAACGATGGCTATTTGAACAGAGGCCATGTTCTCTTGTAGGAGAATATTTCGTATCAAGAAATGTTCACTTTGATTTTTCAAAAATGTTTTTACTGCTGTAGTTATACTAATAAAATTAATTGCATCAGCTGTGTGATATACAAAAATAAGCTTATATATGGATATGTTCTTCAATCACTATCTGTACTACCTCAGGAATGAAAGACTAATAATCATATCCCATTTAGATGTTTACGTTATGCTTAAATGAGACGTTATGTATTATATACTCAAGAAATTTGATATTAAGTTACTTATAGTAAAGTTGAGTGTAGGCCACTCCAGATTTTTTTTATTGTAGTTGTGTCAACAGTAATAGATTTAAATAATTCAAAATCCATTGTTATTGATAGCCTTTATATTTTATTTCTTATCACTTAACAAAGTTTTATTTTATCACTTAGCATGATAATTTATCACCTCAAGTGGAGGTCATAGTAACCCAGTGGCTTACGTGTTCACATCTGGACTGGTAGATGTAGGATTCGAAACTGTGCCACTCAATTCATTCACACGAAAGTTGAAAAAAATTGAGCACATCATTCCTCAAAATTGTCCCGTACCTGTATGATTTTATAACTCGTCTAAATATTACAAGTACTCATGAAGAATTAGACTTCAGACTTCTTCCTGTAGAAATGTGTTTTAGACAAATTGCTGTAGCTGATAATTTAAAAAAAAAAAATGAATTATTGCCTCAACATGAAGTCAATTTTAAACTCATTCACAAACTTTTTTTTAACTGAACAAATTATGTTTAATTTTCGTTGAAAAAATAAAAGCATAGGAAAAGTGTAGCCTATATGCTTTAATATTTAACATTTAGAAGTAATCGTTTATGAATTTTTTTAAATAAATGTGACTCTGTTTATCTTAAAGCCTATATTAATTGCAATGTTTAAGGTGTACGCTATGTAATTGGCAGCTATTACTAATTATTTGAAGAAAAAAAGGTTACAACTAATATGGAGGTTACAATCACATGTAACTGTGAAAATAGAGGTATTACTGGGAATTAGTTGGCTTTATATATACATAAGTAGAAAGATGACCACCGTCTTAGGTGACATTGACATCCAAAAAGAAAATGGGGGTATTGGACACTTGGTAAATAAGAGAAATGAATAAAAAGAATGCTTTCAATGATGCTAGGAACAAGCGTAACACATATCTACCATGAGGTTACATGAAAAAAAATGTCATAATATATATATAAGTCATATGTCATATATAAGTAATGCATGGGATTGAGATCGCGAGTGGCAAGGAAATCTTTTTCCAACTTCACCATGAAAATGTTTGCAAAGTATGGAAACATGATTATGCCCATGATCTGATGGTAACAATTACCATCTAAACAGAAGACATGCCTAAGGACAAAATCAGCCAACTGAACAATGAAATTGTTTAATAGAATGAGAGGAGGAGCTCTCCGATTTAAGAAGTATTGGAGCTCATCCAAACGAGCAGTATAGTCAATGGAAGTGTAAGGGAATGTGGCATCCATGGTAACCATAAGAAGGATGTGAGCAAGATTTGTGGCAAGAGAAAAACTGTTAAAGATCTGAAAAAAATTAAAGGTATCCTTACAAAAGGAAGGTTAATGCAAACTAATGTCTTTAGAAAGTAGTCTATAAAAGCTTATAATCTCTCAGCCAAAAAATTTTTTAATCTCTACTAAATTTCATTGCAAGGAAACTAAGAACTATTGTGCAGTTAGCTTAACTATATTTTTAACGTAGTCACTTAAATTATACCTACATTCGAATTCGCCAGGATTGCAGTTTAACAATGGGCTATCATTAAAAACCTATACTACAAAGAATAACTAACATGAGAAAAGATAATTACAAAGGTTTACTTCCAAATTCATTTACAATGAAATGTTAATAATAAACAAAGCGAAAGTTGATTTAAAATGCATTACATATGTATTCATTTAATGTTTAACTTTTAAACTTTATTGAAATATATAATAACGATTCAGTTGTTTATTATGTTGTTCTTTTGACTTAGTTGCAAATTACTTTATAGAATACAGTTAGAAAATATATCTGGTTCTAGCTTAATCTGCGTACTTTACACATTCATTGAATAACAGCTGCTTAGACTGTTTAAGTAGTTAAAAAGAAATATTTCCCCAGGGGAAACCCTAACAATTTGCTCTCAGAAATTTAAAATGAGTATATTTTGTTTGAATAGTAAACAAAACAAAAAAAAAAAGAATATAAATGGGTAATTATGTTTACCGTTTTCAGTTGGTTTTTTGAATGAAGTGGTTATTTTTGAACAGGGGATGACATGATCAGCTGTTTGATCAGGGGTGGTAGGCTACCAGCACCAGTCAAATTTCCCAAGAAAATATAAGTGTTTACATTGTGTTTGTCGAAAGAGAAGGTTCTGTTTTCACATGAGCTTTTCAATGCTAACCGCAAACTGTCTACTTGTTTACTCCTCTTACTTGAAGGTTGAACAAGCAAAGGAAGAATATTTCACAAACTGAGTAATACATTTAGAGATTAGTCTTAATTTCTTTGTTAACACTTAATATTAAAGACTATTCACAAGAAAAACATACTTTCATTGATATATACTCAACTTTAATATAAGTAAAACTATTATAAATAGAAATATGTTCAGCAAATATATTTAATTACATAAATTTGTCTGCTGGAATTTGAAATCGAAAGTTAGTTTATATGTTTGCATATTACAGCTGGTAAATACTTAGAATATATGCTGCTCCTGTACTACCATGATGCAATTCTGATAATAAACAGTAATAGCAGTACCGGTTTCAATCGTATAATTAGTCATATAAAATGAATATTCATAAAACAGAATAAGTAGCAAGCAGTAATAAGTACAATTATTAGCAGTCTCTAAAATATATTTTTAATGAAGACATGAAATGTAATAAAAAATTGATGTTTAATTCAATACGTTAACTAATTAAACAACATTTTTATCTAACAGCAAAATGTGTAATTATATTAATGTCCATGTCAAACTATATCTAATTACACATTAGTTAAAGATGTGCAGTAGAATGTATACAGTTATTATATCATGATATATGTTTGGTCCATATTATTTATAAATTATTATAAATATATTACAATAGGAAAAGACATTATTATAAATGAAATCCTAAGTCGGTAATAAAAACACCTAAATAGTTTTTTGTATGAATTTTTTTTAATTTCTCTGTATAGATGAAATGTAAAATTAATTTATTATTATGGTAGCACACGTACAAAAATAAAAATTTATCTTCAGAATAAAAATTTTTGTGATAAATAGAAATGATTTGTGTTAGAGAAAAACAAATATTGTAGAGATTTTAATCAGATTTTTATCGTGTAGAGTAGTTATTATTCGCAATTATGCAAATTATTATGTTGACTTTTCTCTTTCTTTACATTCAAGTATCAATTATTTCAACTGATAAGTGATAATTATATTTTCTTAACTCTTAGCATAAATTAAGTTATATTTAATTACTGGTTTTTATATATACATTTTTAATGTTGTTATTTCATTTTTTAGACTTATTTTAATCAAATACGACAAATGGTTACTTATTCATCATAGCAAATTCCTTTTTTGGTGTTATACTTCCGTTTACAATGTGTTAAAAAGTAATAGAACGTTATATTAAACAGAAAGAAAATATATCACTTTACTAGAGTAAAAAAAAAAGAGCTGAATAAACATGAGTGCTACAGTGATATGGAACTGCATTTTCTATGCATCAGTATCATATAAAAGTTGTGATCTATATACCACATACATTTAATTAACTCTTGATAAGTTATGGGACATGTGAAAAGTTTATAAAATAATTCAAATTGACTCGTCCGTTCCGATTACTCACCCGTTCGAAGGTATAATAAGACGTGTGTTCAGAATAGTTAAAACGGTGTTCGTACTGACAATTTTAGTAATAGACCAAAATTGAAAACCGATTTATTTTATCGCAAACATGTATATTTGTTAAATTTTAAAATTTGTTTGTTCTACTATCTCTATGGTTTGCTCATTTGTAAACCAAAATAATTGTTTCTATTATTTATTCGTCATAGAGAAATAAAAGATTGGAAAATAAGAAATGTTATCATTATTATTCTTATAATCACTGTTTATATTTTTATGAAATCAGTACCACATATAACATGAAAGTAAACCGCAGACGGTTCACCACCTTCAGACTGAGAGATTTGATTATAGGAACTAATTTCCTGCTAACAGGATTTAACGAAAGAAAAGCTTGCCAAGACACATATTTTACAAAAATCAATGAGATAATCAAAAAGGTGGATATATGTTTATATATATATATCCATCTTTTTGACTATGTCAATGATTTTGTGTACGGTGTACGGTGCTTATAGGTTGGACGCAGTTATCAAGGAGTTTTCTCCTATACTTTCTTCTTGCTCTTGCACTTCTTCTGTCTTCAGAGAACATCCTTCTATTTTCCACTGCAAACCTACTAACCTTCTCTCTCATCCCTTCTCCTAAGCAGCCTAATACTGCTGGTGGTATGGTTCAATGTGAACGTCGTGGGTTTCTTAATTGCCCTATCATCAATCCCGTTTATTCCTTTACTTATTTTCTCAGCAAACGCACCTAACCTATCCCTTACAAGACCTCTTGAACCTCTCGTAACTGCACTTCTAATGAAATGATTCCACGATTTAATAAACAATTATAATAACGATTTTAAAAAACAATTTGTGATTAGATTCACAAATAGAACACACACAAAAGAAATCACAGGAACTCACTATTGTATTTTGATTTTCTCGTTATCAGGAAGATTCATGTGAGTCGCTCTTAAGACAGGTAACGACAGGACGTTAGAAGTACTCATAACTACCAGTAGCTGCCTGTTCTAGAGGAGTACTTCTACCTTATGATGATGCCTGTCTAAATATAGTAATGAGTCATATTATATATATATTGCCGGAGGCCTCAGAGCTTATTTTTTTTTTCTTCATTCTGATTCTTCCTACGACATTTTGTCTCATATACTCGTACATATCTTAGGTGTTGCTGGTCTGAATACTGGGCGGTGACTGAGTGTCATATATAATATAATATTATATATATATATATATATATATATATATATATATATAAACAAACAATTTTATCAGGCCTTGGTCAGTTCTTCAGGTTCAAATAAAACTTTAATTTCATTACAGTCCCTGAGAACTGATAAGAACTGACCGGGCCTAGATGGTTGAAATTGAACTTGAAGAACTAATCAGGTTGTGATAAAAATCTATATTTTTTTCTACTTCATGGTCGATTCTTTTATCATAAAAAAAAGAAAAAAAAGATATACATATATCCGATTCTCTAGCTTCTATAATTGTAATTTTCCCACCTGTAATATTTTTTTTATTACTACCAATTACTTTTTAAACCTACCAATGGGTTTTTTGAGTTTTCGAGTTCTTCATATAATTTCTAGTTTGCTGTCATCACTCTCATATGCATGAATCCTATTGTAGGGTTAGATATTCTGCCTAATCTCTGAAGTTCTCCTCTTATGATTTCAACAATTTTTCTGAAATTTAATTTCTTCCGTTTTGAAGAAGTCATTAAAACACCTACACATAGACCTCACCTTCAATATATAAAATATGGATAATAGATTCTGGAGACTTCAATTTCAGTATATTAAAATTAACTTAACTATATTTTATAAAAATTAACTATATTTTTAAGATATACTATTAATTAACATTGGCATTAACAATGACAATGGTTTATTAGATACGGTTTAATTTATTTTATTTTAAAATTATTTATTAGGCAATATTAAATGTCCGTCAATGAAATAGTTTATACAATGGATTTCATATATGTTCTCTGGCAATAACAGAAGATAGAGTCCTGAGAGTGAAACAAGATAGCTCACGTAGAAGAGAACAGTTGAGATGGGCAGAGGGCACTTATTGACGGAGGTACAGAAGCAACATGCACGCTCTTATGTGCCTCACGTAGACTCGTGCAATTGACGTTGAGCGGAATGGTTTCATCCCTTCCAATTATGAACCCTCCTTCATTCCCTCTTTCAGCAATTTCATCCACGTAGGCCTTTAACTTGAAAGAGCAAACCAATCAACATATTAACAGCTTCACTAGGGATGGGATTCGCTACCTAATAACCTTCAATGAATTCCAAAAATAATTTCCTCCCCTGAAAAATGTTTCATTTCTCAATGTCATCAAAAAGAGAAAATAATATTTCAACGTGTCAAATACCAATATGAATCCATTTATTTACGCTGAATAGGACTTTTAAATTGCTTCAGTTTTCAGGATTATGAATACTGCGCCAGTTTGACCTTCCTCTTTACTGCTGACGCAGCTTATTAACAAATTATCTTTTGATTCAAATTCAGCATTATTTCAATACAAACTTAATTAATTTTATAGGAATTACCTAATGAAGTACAGTGTTTCTAGTAATTACGGCATACACTAAAAATCTCATAGATTTCTAAGGACATAATTACAATTTCTTAATGTTAGCAAATAATTGCTTATTTAATAGCTAATTGGCATTGTTTTTATGGGTTTTTATTAAATCATTTAATTTCATGTAACGATAAGACTCTTTTAATAAGAGAAAGTACGAGTATGTCTCACAAGGGGACATCAGTATTTTTCATTGCTTATTAATAATATATATCTCACTGCAAAACCATTGACTATCATAAGATAATAGTATATTATCCCACTGACTATAATAAGATAATATATGTGACTGCAAAAACATTGAATATTATAAGATAATTATCATAAATAATTTTCTTATAATTTATATTATTTATCATAATATGTATATAAACTTTATCTAAGTCCATAAAACCTTATTATAACTGGTTTACCTTAAAAAACTGAAAACTATTGTGTATAATGCTTAAGAATACAAAAGTTTGTTGCAGATCCGCAAATCCACTGACTCATATTCAAATTCATCGCAATAGCTTATTTCATCAAATGAAAAATTTCTCTTCCAGATTTTTTTTATTTTTTTCCATTAGTACAGATAAATATAAGAAATGTTGGAGGGAATTTCATTTTACAATATTGTGTACTTAGAAATTGAAAGAAACATAGGAGTGGAATCAATTTTTTTATACCATTGTGCTTACTTTAAATGTAAGAGGCATTTCACGTTTAAAAATTATTACTTTATTAATGAACAGTATAACATGAATGATATGTTCGTTTACTGGCATCATCTGAGTATAGTTTTTTTGCTTACGATAGACAACAATCTATAGAATTGCAATTTACGGGGCAGCATTTATATTCAAAAACCAAGAGATAACAGTTACTAGGATAAAAGTTGTCCCTTCAAAGCATGACTTTATTATTTTTACCTCATTTTACTAGTTATTGTTGTTCAAATAAAAGAGTCCAACTAAAATCTAACACCTTCGAACAACTTTCCTGTTGGAGAATAATGTCAATGTAATAACTGGTAATACTTAAGTACATTGTACACATAATGACAATTTATTGATACATTCTTCATTTAAGTGTCAGAAGGGGTTCGTGTGTGCTTACAAAGATCGAGAAATTAGGGGTTTTGTCAATCATAAACACATCGAGCTGAGATCCGAGTTTAAGTAATTTTTTGTTAAAAAAAAAAGTTGTAACTTTTATATAGATTTGTAGATTTTTAGATCAGGATTCCAGTTTTTGATTTGAAGATGGCATTCGTGTTGAAACCTAAGAACAATGTTATCAAAATAGTTATAACTTGATAAAATTTAAAAAATCTTGCATATACAGTCCATGTTAGAATTCATATGTAATTTATTTCATGCAAGACTTCAAATGGACAAAGCAGAACACAGATGAATACAAAAGTAGATTCCAAGATAAAATAATTTTCCTTTCACTGAAGTTAAATTAAACTCTCAGTGAACTTTAGTTTAAATACATTTCGAACTGATCATTTAATTTGAAATCAAAGACGAGTACATTCGAATAACAATTGCTTCATATTCCCACTGAAGTTGGGTCAGGGTAATTACAGTTCTGGGAGGGACAATGTAAACGAGGACTAGGGGGTCATTGGAGCCGTAACGGATGCTCCTTGAAAGTTTAATAAAGGTCCCAAAATTGGGGCTAGCCGTAGAGAGAGTGAGCAGTTGATTAGGGTCTGGCCTAATGTCCATTTGCATTGCAAACCGGCTCGCCTGTCCACTCTTGGGTTCCCTTACCAATTCAATTTGCCCCTCTGGACACACTTTGTCTTCCTATCCACCGCCGCAATTACTCCTGCATACGTTATCTCACCACGATTTTCGATCCGCTTTTATCACTTCTCTAAACACTCTCTTATATATCAAAATTGTTTCTTCAATAGCAAAATCTTTAAATTGTTGATATTATGACAATTCCAATTCCAATATCTATTAAACAGCGATAATGATAATGGAACAAATTATGAACAAATTTATAGAACAAGGCAGTAAATTTATGAACAAATTTATGTTCATTCCTTGATTTTAATTGTACAAATATTCCTAAAATAATAAAAAGTTACGAAATAAACTAATAGAAGAGTTTTGAATAAAGAAAGCCAAATTGAAATGCAAATATACTGGCAATTTTCAGTTTCACTCTAAGGAAACCTTATATAGAGATCGAAAATAAAAGAGCGTGCTTGTTTCGGTTAGCCCTTGGGCACATACATTGAAAGTTTGGAAACTTTCAAACTATTGATACTGAAATGATGTGGGAAAATGATAAGGAGAAAAAATGAAAATAGTCTCATGATTGTATATAGCTTTGCATTTCTCCTTGGATGTAAAAAAAAAAAAAATACTAGTGGCAGCAAGTGTAACGTAAATTCGGAAAACCTCTGCTATTTTCTGTTTTTTGGAAGGGAGGCAAGTGGGTTTTCTACAGAGATTTTCAACTAAACATGATTATTTACAGTACCTTAATCATGCCATTCTAGCTACTATAGCTTGCTCATATTTTTCACCATTATCATGATTCTCTTATAACCAGTTATACGATAATCAATTTTTTTGTCAGTTAATAGAAGTGTCTATGGCTAACTTCACAGACATGTTTGTTTTGAAAATATAAAGGTATAGCAAGTAAATATTGTTAGCTGATTTTAATTTTATTTGCGTTTAAGCTCCCGACAAGAGGTAATTAACAAGGTGTTTCTCGAAGTTCAAGATCTGCCAGCTATTCAGAATAACTGGTTTTGTAAACGAGTAATTTTCACCCCTACAAATGAGCAGGCAGAAAAAATCAATAAGAAGTTCTTGTTACTATATCCAGCTAAGAAAAGAACTTACAAGTCAGTAAACAGAGTGATTAGTGACGAGGAAGCAGTTCATTATCCAATTGAACTTCTTGACTCCTTGACTGCTTCTGGACTGCCAGCACATGACTTTATACTTAAAGTAGGGTTACCAATCATGCTGTTAAGAAACTTGCGTACCCCAAAAATGTGCAATGGGACACGACTCTGAATTCGTGCTTGCAGAGATACGTCATAGAGGCTGATATCATGACTGGGTGTGTACTGGGGAGTCAGTATTAATACCACACGACTATTGATACCTAACAACTCTCCCTTTCAATTCACGTGGTTTCAGTTTCCCGATAGGGTGTGTTTTCAATAACGGTCAATACGTCGGAAGGCCAAAATCTGTCTACGACAGGAATTGAAGTGAGTGAGACCAAGTGTTTCTCACAGGATCAACTGTATGTTGCTTTCCCAAAAGTCAGAGGTTCTCACTCTCTGTTCTTCCATGCACCTGCAGAACAGATAGCAAATGTGGTGTATAGAGAGGCGCTTATTTAACACTCTGCAAATAAATATATTTTTTCTTATTTTATAATTTTTCTAATAATATTTTGAAAAAACACGTATCAACTCTGAATTTTTATAAAATGCCTATCAATGATGGTAACGTCGGCTAGTATATAAACAAAATAATATAATTGTACAAATAAATAGCAAATAAATAAGATCCATTATAAATAATTATCGATAACATTTAAGTATTAGAGAGCTTTAAAACTATAATATGACCCAGATAACTGACTAATTCTTGATAAATAATGTATATTCCTTAAATATATAACTATGTGGTGATGAACATTTTGTGTAATTATTTTTAAGCAGGCAGCATTTTTACTGTTTTGATGAAAGATACAATGTATAGTGTGTATGTTGTTTTTGATTAATTTTTTGCTAATTACTTAAGTTATTTACAGTTTTCTACTGAATAAGAAAAAAATGTGAAATTAGGTTATCAAGTATAAATGATCTATAACATTACACTGCATATAGACAATTTTATGGTTAATGCAAATGAACTAAATATGGCTAAGAAGTTATATCAATTATCAGTACCCGCTATATTAAACACCTTGATTGATATTTATAAGAAAGGCCATGATAAGCATTATAAAGTAGAGTCATACTTGTCTCCAGAGTCACACTTATTTCTATTTTATTTTTTAAATATTTTAAGACAATTAAATTGGTATAAATGGTCTATTACAGTAGATCTCTAGGAGTATGAGTAAATGTTGTTAATTTAAAAGACGGAGTTATCTACGGGAGTGGTGATAGTGGCTTTGCGTGACTGATGGATAGGATACCAGGGGTTCATTAAGCAACTCGACTGATTATTCACACACTAGGCCTGCCACCTGACCTTTGAGTATCCTAAAGTTAATAATTACCGATGTAATTCATACATATATAAGACATACATTACTCTATATTTTTCAATATACTTATGAAACAGTACAAATGGCCTATGACATACTGTAGCAATGTTGTGCACTTAATGCATACCTGAGAATGTGATACACCAAAATCAGACATTCAATAAATTCAACAAGTCTACTTTGATTACCCAACAAAGATAATTAAAGAACTGAATATGGTCACCTGTTATAATAGTAGATATTACTTGATTATGCAATATCAATGAAAATATAACATATCTATCAAACTTGTTTTGGGTAATAATTTAGTTTATTAGTTTATTTAATTTAATAATTATTAGATTACCCATGACCGGTTGGGTTATCCAACACCTTCTTTTTAATGCAATCATATACACAAAAATGCAGATAAACTCTACATTAATTCATTTCTAATATAAAGGATAATGGACATATTTTTAAATCAGTTCTATTTATTTACATAGTTTGTACAATTTGAATTTTCAAAAAAAATCCTTCAACTTTTCATTCTGTTTAAAACTACTGAGAGCAACATGTAATTCGCCATGTTGAAATGCTGTTTTACATAAATGAAGTAAAACTTTCTACAGAGTCTCTCCTTGACACTTATGGCAAATGCTAACCATAAATCATTGAGTCATGGCAAATGCTAACTGAATTGGAAATTGAGCCCTTAAAAAAGAAAAGTTGTCTTCACCAAAACAATTTTCAATCTTAGAATTGAAACTATTTCCCTTGATACCGAGATGTAATAATTGTACAAACCAGGACATTATCATAAAGCCCCTCTGTTATTAGTCTTGTTCCATTCCATAATCGCGATAGACTTCTAGCTTATATTAGAACAATCCAGACAACAAATTCTTCAGGTTAATGTGTGGGTTCTCCTGGTTACAAGCTGCAAGAACAAATAAAAACACTTATACAGATAGTTCAGAGTAAATGCGCACGTCTTATGGCTGGGACACCTTGGTATGCCAGAAATGTGGATATTCAAAGAGACCTCAGGTTAGAAGCAATTGACCAATTCACGAGTAGACTGGTGACCAATGAGGACACGAAAATTCCAACCCATCCAAACCCCCTTTATCCAAAGCCTATCCCAAATAATTCCCCAAACACATCCACATTAGAAGCTGTTATTAAAATAGAAGGCCAAACCCTTGAAAAAGACTGACAAGACACGACACAATGAGACCAAACGACCACGAAATGACGTAAACGGACGAACCACATAATAATAATAAAAAAAAAAAAAAAAAAAAAAAAAGTACAGACATTTACTTACTGACCCCACAAACACAGCAGGACAATAATTCAGCAGTAGTAGGTCCGTGACCTGGAACTGCTAAACAACGTGCACAACAGTGAGCGGAAAGAATCGTTGGTCGTTGGTCGTTGGTGTGGGTCCTGCTACCGTTACTACTCATCCGTTAATTATAGAAGTTGCATTTCCAATTTAAATAGTATTTAATCGGGTGTGTTAAGATAAACAGTCTTGATCGATGAAAAATTGTTTTACTGACTTTTTGGTTGTCTAGTGAAATTTGCTTACCTTGCATGTTTATTTCAGTTAAGTGTCACGTGTTCATTCAAACTAGACAGTTGTTGTTGAACGTCACAGACTATTTTTCTTTGCAAAATAATTTGTAATGTAATAGGTGGGTACTTAGTTCTTCTATTTCAAAATGTATACTTCTGTAAGTTCTCTCATTAACCTCTTGCCAAAATTTCCACTATAATTTCTATTTTTAACCTAATTGCGCTAATTATGTATGTTTGATTTTTGAATGATTGAATTATTTTTTATATTTCTTCTGTTTTGAACCGTCATCAGTAGAGTTGAGATAGGGACACCAAACACACTTGTGAAACTAGGTTTGGAGACCGTCCTTTATCGTCCTTTTGGATCGTTTTCCTATTTACAATATATATGTATAATGACTTGCTTGCATATCAACGACAGTACTTTGCGCTTCTTCCTGATGTCGACGGATGTCTAAATATTGAATTGATTTCTGTAGTGACTTTTTCTGTTTTTACCTATGTGTTAATGTATACATATGGAATACATGCAATCACGATTTGATACGGATAAATATAGTTCAATGCACAAAAAATAAAAATAGAAAAATTTATTGAGAGAAGTGTGTGCTTTCAATTTTTCTATGTTTATTTTTGTACATTGATATATATATATATATATATATCAGTTCAAAAATGAAGAAAAGCAACATTTTCGGAATTTCCGAAAATTTGAGTTTGTAAGTGTGTCTCTTTCTCTGTGTGTTCCTTTTCTTCATTTTTGAACTGATTTGCGTCCAGTTTGGATCGTTTTTTCGAATTTTGAGTGGATATATATATATATATATATATATTAGTGTATTTTGGCAGCAAGTCCTCTTTCAAGCATGTATTATTGAATTTGATGGCAGATTCTGCATTCACGATTTTCTTACTTACTCACCCCTACTCCACCCTCACCACCAACTTTCACTTCAACAGAAAGCAGTTTTCAGTTGGCATTTAAACGCCAAAGTAGTCAGTAATATGTATATTTAGTTAATTTAAGTAGTTTAAGAACCTGATGATGACCCATGGAGCCGAAAGCTTGTTGTTAATAATCTTAGTTTAATCTTGTGTAGTGTTTAATTAAATATAGTTATCCCAGTGAAGTGGTTATACTGGGATTTTAATGACATTTTGGGAAATCAATGTCATTGATTTCCAGCCTTCTGAATGTCGTATGTTAGTTTGCTTTGGCAATTATCACCTTCTCAAAAGAAAATTGTAAGGAAAATTGAAGCTATAAGTAAGAAAATCGTGAATGCAGAATCTGCCATCAAATTCAATATATATATATATATATATATATGATCAAACCACAATAAGAAATGGGAAAACAAGACTAAGATCTTTCAACCGTAACAAGCGGTCTTCGTCAGAGTCAAAAACCCAACTTTGGGTTTTTGACTCTGACGAAGACCGCTTGTTACGGTTGAAAGATCTTAGTCTTGTTTTCCCATTTCTTATTGTGGTTTGATCAGTGATTGTTGTTTCACGTGTTTATGTGAAATCTTTTTATATATATATATATATATATATATATATATAGAGAGAGAGAGAGAGAGAGAGAGAGATAATAAGATGCAATTTTCTTTTGAAATATAAAAAATAATCTCAATATAGTACTTTTAAGGAAATTGATTGTCATATTTTTGCAGTTGGGTCACAGTCCTAATCTTTCTTTTACTGAGTAGAATTTGTTATAATAAAGGATTTCGTAGATATTAAGTAGCAGTAGCAGTTACTTATACGATATACAAAAAGTATGTTCAAAAAATTTAGATCAGTGCACTAGAAGATGGACTATGTCTAAAATATTGCGAACTGTGTACAACGAAACCATTGTTTCAAACTTTATTAATTCATAATTATGCAATAACTAAAACAAGATTAGTTGTCTAAATGTGCTAGGTGATTCTGCTTACATATGTCTATGTAATATAGGCTCAAATATAAATAAATTTAACTCTCTATGGTTTTAGGAGTATTCAATAATTTATTGAGGATAACAGGTATAATACATCCTTAAATGGTTACATGTGATTTTTAAGATAACGTCACTAAGTATTCAATTTATAGCTTTTGCGATAGAACTAATGTGGGTATGATGAGGAGTTTTTATAATTATCATTAATGCCATTCAGAATACTGATGTTTGCTAGATAATTACACTAGAGTATCAGTGTACTTATCTCATATTTAAGAGAATTAAGCCATCAGGTCAATAAAATCAAGTGCAGAGGTCATATTTGTCCTAGGTTTGACGACACCTATTAAGTTAGTAGCGGATTACCTCTTCTCAGAGTTTTGATTGTTTAAAGAATGCAACTCTCAAATCAATACACTTGCAATATTTGAAAGATAAATCTGGGTAACTGTTTCATTAATACTTTTTGATGGAGCATGTATTTCCCCATTAGTTTGACATGGACTTATTATAATAATAAGGTGTAATGCAATAATAATAAATGTATATCATGAAATAATTTAAAAAATACATTTCAAATAATGTTACAGAAAAAAGTTACTGAACTAAAAGATATAATCGATGCTAGTGGTATGCTACCATCTTTAAAATTATTGTTCATGCTACCTTTATTATTGTCTTAATTAACTTCATTATTATTGAAATGTAGGACTTAATTCATTAAGTTTATAGTGTGTCCATGTATTCAGGTATATGGCCAAAATTGTTGTGTTTAGTTACTTTTTTCTTGGTATTCATAAATTTTTAGTGGCTGTTCAATGTAACTAGGGTGGATGCAAGCATCGTTTGTATGAATAGGAGAGGTTGTAAAATGGAGAGCAGTATTCATTAAAGGTCCTAACTAGGGAGTGCAAGGGAGGAAAATAATGGCTTTATTGTTTTGCAGTTTCCATGGTAACACATGAGAGAAGAAGGCATTTAAGATAGGCGTGGTAATTTGCAATTCACGGGGGAGAACCACCGTCCCAATAACCATTTGGAGCTGGGTCGACTGTTATCATTGTGTTAACTCTGGGCAGGGTAATTATACATGAGCTCCCTTCTCTAAGAGGTTGATGCTACCTCGGCCTTTCAAATCGTGTCACCCTAGTTCTCCATCCCTTAAAGGCTCACTAAGTCCTGTATGACGCATCACTTTACGTTATTTAATTTGTAGTTCATACAAAATATTACGTCAGTAAATCTGCCTGACCCTTAAGAATGTATTCCTCTTAGTTCTGTTAAAGCCAGGTTATCCAAACACCGATTGAAATTGCAACTATTTTGATGAGATAAATATAAATTTAATTCAATAAAAAAGTGAATAATTATATTTAAAACCCTGTACATATAAAAAAAAACATTTCTGAATATAGTAGATATTCCTAAAACAGAAAATAGTGCAAAATAATATTTTTTGATGTATTATATCTGAATGATTTATATATTCACTGGTCTCTGATTTCAACTAGTTTGTCTACTATGTGATAACAAGTGTTATTTAGTTACTCAGTTTATATGTTGTACTTCCCATACTTATTATCCTAAACTTATAGACATTTATATAAAAATCAATCAATAAAGGGAGTAAGAGATTAGGACTGCCTTTACATTCAGATTCTTAGTAAATTATTACTTCAAATAAATTGTTCGTTCTTATTACAGTAAAGCTGTAGTTTTTTTAAATTGCTCTTGTGTTGTCATTGTTTTCCAATATTCAACTGGCAATTAATTTGGAGATGCCCACAATTTTAAGAAATCGGTATTATTGGTTTACAACATAAAACACATATGAACTCGCGATGAATACATTAAAGAAGTGGCCATATTTCCATAACAAATCGTGTCTACATAAGATAAAAAGTTTTATAATTAGATCATATTCTTAAAATAAGAATTATAGTTGTTCTGTTCAGCTATTATTTTCTTAGTAATAATAGTCCTTTTGCTAAGCTATCTTGGATTTTTTATTTAGTATGACAATTACTGAGAGATATGATTACATTTATTTCGTTGAAATTATTTAATTAATTATGCATTAATATAATTACAGACATTTATTATATAATGTTTGTTACTATTATTTTAGTAAAGGTGGTGACCAACAAAATATAAAACGTATAAGGCATATATATTGAAAAGTAAATTAATACATTCAAATATTAATCAAAAGATCTTATTCATAATGGAAATGACATTGTATGAGCAATAAGTGTTCTAAATATTATAATCAATATATAAAAAACATGTATTTGAAAAATATTATTGTTTTCAATGAATAAAACCAAAAGATTTCTAGTTCAATTGCCAATCGTTTGGTTCGTTTAACATTGCTAATGTCCATGTTAAACCCTTTCCAAGGCAAATTGATAAAAAAGCGGTTAGACATAGGAAGCGCTGATGTGATTTTCATAGCATTAACCATTACCTTATCGCAACGGTAACAACGATGGCTGCTTCAAAGTATTGAAAATACTGCAGATGACCAGGAAATTCACCCTTCTCTTATCATAGGTGCAAACTTATCACGAAAGCTATTAGCAAAATAAAAAAAAAATGTGTTCGATCCTTTATTGAATAGTGTTTTGTTATTTAACTAATTTGATATATTATATATCTTTCATTAAATGCATATTGCATAAGAATTAAATCCCTGTAGTTATGTCCCAAGAGGTGCTTATAATTATTAAAACACTGATCCATAATGTATTCCATGACTACTTCCAGGTTTTGTCTAGAAGAAGTGTTATATTCAATTTAAACGTCAAATAAAGTGCCATACATATTTTTCTGGGTGTTTCAGACAATAATGAAGTTCATTAAAAGACTTAAATATGATGTTGAATTTACATACAAGTAGAATCACAATAAAACAGATATGGTCACGTTTTGCACCTGTGTGATGAGACTACCCATTCAGTTTAATAGTAACAATCATAAAATGTCAGATTGATTTAGATCACGATTTCAAATGTTTTAGAACTGATAAAATCAATATAACCACATTAAAATTAATTTAGTCATTAATTTCAATATATATCATATTAATAATTCATAAAACGCTCTTCAAGTATATACTTCAAGAACGTAAACATAACTTATACTCCTTCAAGTATAAATGCCAAATATGGATACTTGGTCAAAGTTTGAAATTACGTCTCCATGATAGACGTAAAATATGTTAAACTAAAATCAAAACTCATCAACAATGCTAATATTTTGATTATTTATAGTAATGCTTAGTTTAGCTCGACAAGGTTTTATTTATCTTCGCTTACTGCTAGTTAAAATATATTTTATGATTTTCTGTTGAAATATATCAATACAAATTGAAGACAACATTCTGTTTTCTAATACTAATACATCTTGTAATTAGTAATAGTAATATTTAGTACTAATTTTAATAATGTGTATTGTTTTCTAAAGATACACTCTATACACATTAGTGTACGTTAATATTTTCATTGTTTCATCACAATTAAACATGGTTCTATACTATTTCTAGTAATTTCCAAATGCAATGAATCATTTATGATTTTATTACTACTTATGTAAATTAATTATATTAGTTTATATCCATAGTACTCATAAATAAATTGGTTTTTCATACAGATTGCTAATTAGAAGCTATTAGTTGACTATCAAATAATTTTCTTTATAATCGAGAAGATACTGACAAATTTATACTAGAGTGTTGTTTTGATTTCAAATATTATAATGTTCATTTGTTGTTTATATGGATTAAGAAGATTCAATTAAACCACTGCAGGGGTTGATAACAGTAGAATACGAAAATTAATAAGAAGCTATATTCATATAAACCGTGGATTTGGCCAAGATTAAGCAAAACATGAGGAAATTTAGAGTAATTATACGAGGAACGTTGTTTAGTTCAGTTTTATCTTGGTTTGGAAGCGAGTTGGTTTTAGCAAACTTGCTGTTATAGGTCTGATTTATGTTCGTTGACTTTCTAATTGCAATTTATTCCAGTTTAGAATTAATTCTGCTTGGTTTAGAATTACACAGATACTGGTTTTAGCAATGGATAAGGAAATTATATTTATTAAAACTGGTGTCCATTAATGATATTTGGACGGAAAGTTGTGATTGTGTTAGCGGACGTGGTTAAATAAATGAACGTTGGGAGGTGAGGGATTGATTCGGGCATTTTGTTTAGTTAGGGAGAGGTGGCATAGTTGTTTCGAGAGCTATTAATCAGAAATGAAGGATGGAGGAAAATTCGCAGAGGGAGATAGACGGAAAGAGAGAGATGCTAATTTGCAGCGAGAGCTTGGCTTGGCACACCCTAAATTTCATAAACACTACCTTACAAACTGGCTAGTTTTTACTAAATAAATATCAACTCTCATGTTTGAATTCTTTTTCAGTTATAACCTGTTTGCATTAAAGTGGTCATAATCAGTTGTTATATACCATCTTTAACTTCAAATACATCAATAGAAATCATTTGTAGGATAGCCACAATACACAAAGTAACTAATTTTTTAAACAATTTATGTTATTCATTTATTACTCATACAATAAACTGTAATTTATAAATAAAATTAGTTAAAGAATAGCATTGTTATTTTTAACGATAAACATTAAAAATTTCATAATGAATCAATGATAACAGAAACCAAGTGATATTAAAAATATGTTTTTGAACCTCTACAAAAAGAGTTATAAACATTCATATTATGATAATCTTAAATGATGGTGAATAAAAAAAATGTGTCTTAACAAAAAAAACAGATTATACACCAACAAACTGAATGCTGTACATAAAGCATTCAATGCACACTCAGGAAAAGCATTCTAAACCAAGTTAGCACAACTGTCATAAGCATTCTCACACTGCCCGCTGTTATATTCTTAATTCAAGAACTTGTTATGGCACTAATAGCTAAGAATAAGTGGTAACGTTTTCCAGGATACCCGGAAAAGAAGGTAATTAGTTGGCTAACACAGCTGCAAAAGTAGCTGTAGAAATCATAGACTAATAAATGCTTTCTATTACAGCAGTGGTTCAGATAGTGAAGGAGGGATCTGCTTTTGGGTAGGTAAAAGGGTGCTCCAAAGCTTCGCAGGGTTCTTATATAGTTTGTCGCAGTCGCAGGAGACATTACCTCACTACGTTACCTCAAACGTCAGGCAGTGGTGCTGAACCTTTTGAGAATCCGTCTCACGAGGTTGACAAACAATTTCTTATAATCTAAAGATTTAGTGATCCATCCATGGGACAATGATAATTGAAAAAAATATCTATCTCATCTGAGTCGAAAAATCTTGGGTAAGCTAACTGGCATGGCATGCCCATTCGATGTAAGTATATTTATCGGTTTTTGGAGCTTTAAGAGATGGTTAGATATATATTAAGTTCTTGGCTTTATTTAATTCGTTCTTCATATATTTAATTATGGATTATTTACACATCTATTGTTATGTAATTATTATTGTTATTGTTATCAATTGTTATTGTTATCTATTGTTATATATAATTATTTGATATTTATTTCCTTGTAATTCATGTTGTTGACAGCTATATTATTTATATATTTATGCTGCGGCATTTTATGAAGATGTCTTGCTTACTAGATATATATATATAAAGATCAGTTGGGTTTTTGACTCTGACCACTTGTTACAGTTGAAAGATCTTAGTCTTGTTTTCACATATCATATTGTTGTTTAATCGTTGATTGTTTTTGATTTATATATATATATATATATATTTTATATATATATATATATATATATATATCATGAGTTGCTTTCTTGACCCAATATTTATATGACGTAATTTTTTTGAGGGTTGAGGTCTAATGACTAGTTGAGGTAAAATTGAGGCAAAAGGACTAGTTTAAAATCATTAGACCTCAACCCTCAAAAAAATTACGTCATATATATATATATATGAATAGAGTAGTAGTTTGTATTACTAGAGTACTATAGTATTATAGTATTACTATAGTATAGTATTACTGTAGTACTAGAGTAGCAGTTTGCTTCTCAACGCGAGTACTTTGCACTTTTCCCGATGGCGACGGATGTCGAAATATGGAAGTGAGTTCTGTACTGTCTTTCTGTGTTCTTTCCTATGCGTTAAAGTTTATATATATATATATTTCAACAAGTAAATTCAAGACAATGCGCTTATATAAAAAAATAGTTAATATATATAATACATTTAATAGAAATATTCCAATCATGAACCGTTTTATTTATTCCATTAAAGGTTGATGTTTTTTTTAATTCAGAAATAAATTGTTTTCGAACTATCAAAAAGACAATATATTTTTCTTCAGTAGCAAAAATATAATGCCATAGTGAGCTTTATCTTTTTTTTTTGTGATTTTATGATTCCCTTATTATTTACTAATGCTGTAAATAATTGGCATATAACATTCTGAAACAGCAAATAAGCCACTGTCCAAAATTAAATCAATTTCGTACGAAACCCTCCTGCAAACTTGTACGACAAAATTCCTTTTAATAAAAATATGGGATGTAGGTGTTTAATTTCGGAAAGGGTTATGGGATATATTTTGGCAAAGGCCGGTTGTTTGCAAAGGAACCTGAACCATGGACCACTAATGGTGCTCCTGCGGAGTCCCTCCCTAGTCGACCTGCTCTAATCCCAGAGCCACTTAGCAGACCCTATCGGGTTCCCCTTTGTGGATTACTCCAGAAAAAACTGCCCCACCCCCTTACTTCAGCAACCTTCCACTGACGTGGCAAAAACCTTTTAGCTAGTTATTAAGGGCTTAAGGTTAAACTCCCCTGTTTATTTCTTTATTAAATGAAAGGAAAAAGGCTAGTAGTTTAATCTTAAACAATCATTTGAGCTTTTTTTCTTTTAATAAAATTGACTGCAAAATAAATTAATCATCACTTTTAACTTCAAAAATGAAAACTGCTAAGAAATATCAAGAAATATTTTCTTCATCATATAATAGAAATAATTACATTTAATTTATGGAAATGTTAATTTCTAAACTAAAATAAGAGGAATCAAAAGGATGCACAATTTAATGTTATTAATAATGAAAGGAATTACAGCTTTCAGGGAGAAATTGAATATAATAATGAATATAAGAAATAAATTTTTTTTTCAAAGAAAACAATTTTCTTCAAAAAACTTCTCAAAAAAAGATATTTGTTGATTTTATAAAATTTAATTCTCTACAAAACTATGTAATAATTAACCAATATTTGCGTATTTATCCTACCAGTTCCAAATTTTTTTTTGTATTTCTTTCCTATTAATATTTCTACAATGTAAAACAAATGCTTTAAAAATAAATGTAATTAAATTTAACTTATGCTTATGTATTGTATATGACTAGGAAATCTTTATTATTATGAATGGTTTTAAAAAAGGATGTGTTACTTTGACAAATATGGATTGAGAATGCAATGAATGTATTATAGGTCACCACTTTCAGCAAATTATAGAATAAGCAAGGTTTCTTTGGGATGGTTCAATATTGCATAAATCATTAGTGTTGTCCTTTATTGTCCTCCTATTGTGTGCCCTGTGAGTGGGAAAAGCACACAGTTACTTAGTAGTGTCTTTTTCTCCGAATAAACGCGGAATGTGCTTTATAAGTGGTGTAATAGCACAGCTACCCACTGTCGCATTTTTACTTATTTAATATGGGAGGGTGGGTAGGATGAGAAGGGAGGTTGGTTTATACAATATGTACAAGTGCATCCATCTCTCATCTACTCAATAATGCACCCTCGGCCCCTTTTGCTGCTGGTTAACTATTTAGAGGCCGCAGCTCTCCCCTGATTCATCTGGCGAGCTGACCTGCCTCATGTCCTATTAATGGGAAGCAACAGTCTCTCCGACACTACTCTCCTACCTCGCGCTCCTTCAACCCAATTCAAATCCACTCTGTATTTGCCTTCCATCACCAGGTAATTCAACATTGTGAAATACATATCATTATTTTATACCGCTTTAAGCAAAATTTAAAATTAAAATAAAACACCTTTCATTACTTGTGCTTTCTGTTATAGTATAGTATTTACTCATATTGGGGGATTTCAAGAGTTGCATCTCCATACGAAAAAAAAAAGTTTAATATGAAACTAACAACGCGTTTCGAACACTTAGTGTTTTTCTCACTGGGGGGGGGGGGTAAATCTACGGGAGTCCTTTCTAAGTCTAAGGAAGAAGAACACTAAGCGAAACGCATTGTTAGTATCACATTAATTTTTTTTGTGTGGATACATAATTATTGAAAATCCCTTAATAAAACACTTTTTGAAATATGATATTAAAACATAAAAAATTGCTCTATAGACCTTAATTAGTTTACTTCTGTATTGTAGACAATGTTTAATATGTCTCCATAATAAGATTTTATCACTATTATGAGGATGGAAGTGGGTAGCAAGATGATGGGGTTTTGGTTGCATTGTGTCTCAATTTAGAGTTACATGTTTAGGTTTAAACGTAAGAATTAAATAATGATATTTACCATTGAATGATTGATCATTTTGACATTCTCTACAAATCTCACGTGTGCATGAAAACAAAAATTTTTTTTTGGTTATTTATATTTTATTGTTAGATTTGTTAAATTGCACAAATAATGGTTTTAGATGACTTCAAGGATAATTTTTTTTTATCAACTTCAGCTAAGTTGATTTTCTGTTTGTCACTTTTTAAGAATAGAAGAATTTGAAATGTTTCAATACATCCAAGAAAAAAAAGGTACAATAATAAATTAAATAAGCATATGCCTAAAAAAATCAGAATAAACTAATTAATTCATATATCTAAAAATGTGTGATCTAAATGTAATGATAGTAATTATGTGAGAATATTTTAAGGACTATTAAATGTTATATAAAAATATATTTATATAAAATATTCATATAATAATATCAGCGCTGACAGGAATTTAATGAAAAATAGTTGTTGAAGAACATAAAGAAGCATATGAGAATAAAAATGTTTATCACAGAAAAAATGTTTACCGAGAAGGTATTATGTGTAAATAAATATATTAATTTATAGGATAAATTTGCAGTATTTGCTTGTGATGGATAAATACATGTAGAGGACTAGAAAGCTTTTCTTCAAAGAACGACTTCTTTCAAAAGTCGTGAGAGATTCAAAAGGTCGCAACCACCCTGGGTTCCACGCTTGTGGGGCTCCGCCGGATGACGGTAGCGACCTACCGTCACTACGCGGGCCTCACGGACAAATGACCTGTTCACTGGTTAATCTGTCGTGCCGGCGGCAGTTCAGATTATTAGCTATTGCAACCAGTTATTTTTATTTTTAATATCTGCACAATATAGCCAATAAAACAATTTTTTTTTATATACTATAATATATGGCTAGAGGAGTCCCCACAGTGGATGAGTTACTCCAGGTCCCGAACCTTCTCAGGAACAACCCTGCTTATGTAACAAACCTAGTAATATCTTGTTATGGTTCAGATTTTTTATTTTCTGCTGTTGTCATAGTTTGTTTACAACATACTATATTTTTGTTAGTAGACACTATTCTTAAAAGAAAAATATTTAATTACTTTTGTAATATATATATTGTTAGTAAAATGACATGAATTAAAAAATTCTATTTGAAATTTGAAAGATTCTATTTCTTTTATAAAATATTTTATAAATTCCAAATATGAGCTAATGTCTCATAATAGCTCATTGCACGAACAGATTGATTTAAATAATGTTTAAAGAGGAAATCGAACGTTAAGCAAAATTTTAAAACTAGTGTCCGCTAAATCAAAAATGGTTATGAATTAGAACACTAAAATTTTGCACAATTAGTTTTACTCTTTACATAAAACTAAATTTCCCATTATATTAATGCATCCAATTCAACTAAATAGTAGGAAATCCATATAACATTGATTCTGTTAATGAATCAATCAATGTAGTGATAGGAAAAATATAATTGGAGAATATTTTTATTATTAGCGCAGAAATAATGTCTTTTTTATCACTGCCCTTCACGTATTTCAAGAGTTTTATCATTTTTATTTTAAATAGAAAAAAATGCAAATTCTTTGGTTGTTCAATGGTTAATGAACTATATCAATACTCGATTGTAGGAGGGATGCAATAAAGTTTTTTCTTCGGAAGAAGATCTGACATTATGTTGCCATAAAACACTAGGATATAATATATAAGATGAGTCAACGTACAAAGACTCTTGCAAACAGGCATTCTTTCAACGTCAGTTAAACCAACTGTTTCTTTAATCATTCCAGATTAATTATGAAATATGTTTATTGTCAATAAATATTTATTAACTAATTTATAGTCTTCTAACCACGATTTGAAATGATTAAGAAAATTACTTTTACCTGAAAAAATTATATGGCTTTTGGTACAATATAATGTTACGACAGCTTACATATTTCACTAAAACAAAGAGTGTGAAGAATACATTAAACAACGGAAGTTGTATGTTTCTTTTTTCCACGAACTGTTTTAAAACTGTCGATCTGGAACAAAATTCAAAGGCTAATACAGGAAAAGGATATTCCTGATTATACTTTAGGTAGATTTACCACTCGATTAAGCAGACATGAATTAGTATAATTGACCTTATATATTGTTTTATTTGTAGATCTTTAAATAAATATAGCATAAAATTGTGAATTTTCCTCCTAGCATATTAATAAAGAAATTTATTAAAAACTGAAGCTTCCAGAGATACCTTGTATTTGAAGAACTAATGCAGGGGTTGTTCAAATAACATCTAACCTGACACAGGGAGAGTTTCAAGAAAAAACATGATTCTATTAGACAATAAATATGTTTAAATAATAATATTTGAAATTTTATGAACGAACTAAAACCATTTTATCCTGAAAATTAATTCAAAATAACTGTTTTATTTATTTATGTTGAAAGCTGCAATTTGATTACCTGCAAACAAAAGATAGTAAAAATACAAAGCTATGTACAGATTAATCTATACCAAAAAAACTGATACTATTAGCTTATATAGCTGCAATTAGTTTAGTTAAACCTACCTTCAGGATGAACATGATCCGAAACACGATCTGAAGACAACATGATATGAAGTTTTAGTGTTATTATGTATAGTATATATTATAGTGTATAGTGTAAAAGAACATAAGTTCCTAAAAATTAAATTATTCCTAGGTCATTAAAATTTAATAAATAAGAATTCATTAAACAACATCGACATATATAAAATTATAGACTGATTGAAAGAAAGTTTGCTTGCTACGTTTAGGATTATTACTTTAGATTAGCGAAGGTGTTTGTCTGAGTGTTTATGTGCAGTTCTGAAAAAACGAAGTTGATTCCCGATTTATAAATCTTCTCTTAAACTTATCGATTCATAAAATGTCATTTTAATCTTTTCTGTATAACAAAATTCAAGTTTTTTTTGTTATATTTATTTTTTTTATTATTTTGTATTTTTTTCCATTAGAGCTTTGTTTTAGATACTCAAATAGAAGAGCGTGTTGATACCCGTGACAAGTGATACACGTTGGAAATTAATATCAAACAATATCAGTTAGTCAAAATAAGAGTAAGTATATATTTTTTTAGCTATTATACTGACTTCCAGGAATTATGTTCACAGGTTAATGATAGTGCAACTTTAATACCGAGATAAGTATAAGCAATTTTTCTTTTTTAATAGCTAAATCCGTTTTAATTATTGACTAGCCTTTTTTCAATTCTTTAGAAGAGTACAATATCCTTTGCTAGGTCTATTACTATTTAAACTATTTCCGAACCTAGCAGTTTCCTACTGTCATTAGTCATTCAAAATACGCTCTTACTGTATCTACATTTCCAGATAAACATGAAAATTTAATAAGTAAAAGGTAGACGTCTGGATTAAGACAAGTTTATGCAAGCCATTATTTCGTAGAAATAAATCAACTTATGATTGCAAAATACTGCGAAGCGTATATTTTATTTAAACATTCAAGGTACGAATTGATAGAAGCTGTGCTTTATTTAATAATCTATAATAATTATGAATAAATAATCCAGGATCACTTCAATATCAGTACTTTAAAAAAATTATAATGGGGAACATTTTCCTTATAACCTGATAATTAGCATGCCATTCATTTCAAAAAAGGTTTGTTTGGAGTTTTCATGAGAAAAAAGTATTTAATTTTGAGTTTTAATCCGTCATAGTAACTTTTCAATATTCTGTAATATTAAATTATTTATATTAATAAAATAAACTATACATAAGAGCAAAAACAGATAAAATAATTAAATATGATTAAAGTTTATTTCTTCGTTGGTAAAAATACATTTTTTTCAGGAAATATTTTTATTACAAATTAAAAATGCAAGTAGAGCTAAAATTTTAATTTCATTCATAATATGTATAGGTAAAACTTTGTTTCTGCATTTACTACGAAAAAATATGTTTAGATACTGACTTCTCGGATAATACTGAAGAGTACTTTGTTTATTTGCTTTGAAATACCTGGACAACACAACTATTTATACATTACAATTGCAAAACAAATGATTTAACACACTCTTAGCATCCCAAGGACAATTTCCACTCTCATCCACTCTGGACCTTTGGCTCCACGGATCTTGTTTTTTTATAAGATTTCTACAATAGCAACAGATATTAAAATAATAAGGCATAAAATCCAATTAGACAATCAATTATGAAAATGCATGCACGTGTAAACAAATTCAGGTATAACATAGTTCAGTAATTAATTTGATAATTCCTCAGAAGACTTTTTCCTCTTTTTCTCTGTGCCTTGAATGTACCATATATACATATCGAAAGACTAGAAGAAACTACATGGAGAAACAACAACGAAGAACACTTTAATTATTTCATCATAATAATATATTATAATCAAATTTTGTGATATATTTAATCTACAGCCATATATCGCTATATTAAAGATAAACTTCGGCCTCTATTCTCATTATCCAAGTTTTGATAAGCAAATGAAACTTCAAGATCAATGATTACTGTGTGATTTGAGGTTACTATTAGATTATAGCGTACAATCACTAAGTCAATATAATTACATTGCAAAGGTTCTCCTAGTTTGAAAAGTACTACTATACATGTTAAACAACGAAAAACAACCACCCCAACCCTCCACTGGCCCACAAAAACACACAGATATAATGAAAAGTAATCAACAAATGAGTTCGGAACCTCAAAAAACATAAATCTATTTAAATCTGGAGATTAAATGTTTTTATGAAAACCATGATTTACTGATACTAAAGTAACTACTTCATAATTAAGTACGTATTTATAAACGGTAAGCCGTATCGTTACTTGCTTTCGCGTCTACAACGAGGTTGGTTGTCTTTTCTCCTGGAGAAGAATTCCTCAAAAATTTCAGTTTCTAAGTGTGTTTCGTTGCTCTGTGATTTTAGACTCGTATTATAATCAGTTTGGATCGTTTTTCCGATTTTATATGATATAAGGATAGGTACATATCTAAACATGGAAGAAAAGTCACCCAACGTTTGAACCAAACATATGGTTATTACCTGTTTGGAAGATGTAACTCTGACGTTGGCAGTAAATGCAAGATTCCATGCGTTATTCACTAGCATAAGGTAAATGGTTCAGATAATGCATTATCCAGTTAGAAACAACAACACTCTGAATGGCTGATTTGGCATTTATTAAACCTAAGTTGCATAAATTGTGCTTCACTTTTCCATAGATGATTGCAGATGTGTTTAAAAGTATATGAAATAACATTATATTAAATAAAACACAACTGGAAAAATTTATAACAAAATGAATTACTAAATTAACTTTTCGAAAATGCAGCATTAGAAACATATTTGAGATTGACGCCTGAATTCCCCTACATCAGAGAAAACAGTTAGAAGATTTAGCTATGTGGCAGTTAAGTAGCAGTTTAGTTGTCACTATTGAACCCCCTCTCTGGAATCTGATTGATATTGCAAAATTTCATTTATCTCTTAGTTTATTATTATGACTAGATTTTTATTTTATAATATAAATATATATTATATCATAAATATTATAATGTAATATTTCCTTTTAGTGTTCTGACAAAAGTTTTACGATTCTTTTTAGTGTAAACAGAGATTATACCTAATGTCAATCCTATCCGACTTTGAATTTGATTGGTACCAGAAACAAAGTTCCAATCAACAGATCTAGAACAAACATTTCAAAGGAAATATTTCACTTTCCGTCTGTTTCAGATATGAAAACGCCGCAAGATACTTTCAAATTTCTTTTGATTTTGTTTTCGGATTTAGGGACCAAAAGGCTGTTGCCTTTTAAATATTTGGATTTAGGCAAAAAAAAGACTTAACATTATTGAGACATTATAACACAGATTATGTTCAGGATATATTCAAATGTTAATTATATTAATTATGTTTTCATAATTATATTATTAGAGTTTTTATTTCATTTAGTGCTAATTTCTTATTCAAAACCGAATGCAATAAACATAATTGATAGTTTCACAGGCAATGTAACTGTGAAATCAAACCTCTAATTCATAAATATCACATAGTACTATTAGGATTCCTTACTGTAAACATAATTTACAATGAATGTATCATTTTCCCAAAATGAATCACCTGGCAACACAATTGTAGATAATCAAAGTGCGAATGTTGTCATCGTCAGATTGAGAACAATTAATCATAAGTTGCATATATATATATGTTACTATCAATATTCAAATTTTTCTTCCCTCATATTATTCTATACCAGTGACTGACTTCATTTATAGTCCATGTGATCTTATTTTCCCGTTTTTTAGTAAGTTGCAATTAATTTTACGTTAAACAGTAGTTACATAAATTAAAGACATAGACATACCAGGAATATGTTGTTGTGTTCTACAATCAACATTGCTATAATAGAATCTGTTGTAAAAAATTAGGGTTGAAAAAAGTATTAAACTGATTTTAATGAAACAATAATGGTTTAAATACAAAATGATATTACAACTATTGTAATAAAAAATAAAATCTGTGACTTTTGTTTTTTGAATCTCCAATGGTGAGATCACAATATTTTCTTTAAAACATTCGTTTATTCATATTTGATCTAAACCGACTTTATTGAAACCATATTCCATTTTTAAATTGAAATTCATAAAGTTATATTAAACACAGGAGAGAGGAAATATTGATTTAATTCAGTAATTGTTTTGTTATTTTGGAATTTTCTTTTGATTTTTTTTTTATGTTGAATACTTTGCTGAAGTAACGAAGTTTCACTGTCGATGTGTATTGTACAAGGCATTGATCAGTCCTATCCTAGCATGAAATCTAACGTAGAGGCAAACTCACATAACATTGAACTTCCTTCTTTCCGAATTGTATTTATTCTGTAAACTCACAGTATTGAAAATGTTTCTAATTTATTAATATAATAGCAATTCAATCAAAACTTGTATATTTTTTTATTAATTTTACCTTTAAAATTGCAGTTCTGTATTGTGTATTTGTGGAAACTAGACAAATAGTATTGAAATATCAAATTATTTTCTTTAGAAAAAAAATTGCTCTCACAGAAGTAATCAAAGCATTGAGTTCAAACCATATCAACTCAGAGATGGTCCTGATCTACAAAAATAAAGTCAATCTCATGGGTATGAGGAACAGGATCTCACTCTTCTGGGTTCTAGGACATTCAGGAGTAGAGGGAAATGAACGAGCAGATGAACTTGCAAGGGAAGGTGCTCGGAAACAGCATATTGGTCTAGAACCATATTGTGGTGTAGGACAACACACTATACAAGAACTCCTTATGAAATGGGATACGCAAAACAGGAAATAGTACTGGGATTCTCTTCAAGAACACAGAGAATGAAATATACTTCTCAATAAGTTTGAGAATAGGGAAATCTTATATTGTATGGAAAGGAGCAGGAATAATCTAAGGATTTTAAACGGATTTCTAACGGTCACTGCAAACTTAATGTACATCTGCAAAGAATGGGCATTACTAATGATAGTTTGTGCAGATTGTGCCGATGTTAACTTGTCCACTAAATATAGAAGAAACCCCACTACTACTGTACCTCTCCTAACAAACTATTCCCTGGTGTACATAAATTCAGTATAATTTCAACAGGACTTTACTATATAAAAAATTACATAGCTAGGGTTCTAGCGTAGTCTGTCACAAATAAAGCTGCTAACTGTTATTTATAAGCATTAGTTAAATTCTAAATTGTTTCAACTCATTCATCGTAATATAATTTCTAAACGTTTTAATATGTGAGATCAAAATTCCAACCTGAAGATAACTATTGTATAGTCAAAATCTTGTGAGTAAATAAATTAGTTTTTTCATTCTTTTAACTAGTCATAATATTTTAATCTAACTCTGGATACTGTTTATATGTCTGTGGCAAAGTTAATTTGGGAATTACCGTTAACTGAAAGGTGAATAATCAGAAAGTCAGCAGAAAAGTTGTCAATGCAGAGGCTGCTGCATATTTCAATTCAACATATATATATATATATATATATATATATATATATATATATATATATATAAGTTTGGTAGTACACGGACTGAGTATTTTTGATCGATAATCTTCTTCTCCAACCTGTCAAGCTAGAAAAAAACTTGAAAATTTGGAAAAGGTCCTCACCGACTGAAAATATTTAGTCTTGTACAACCAGTCTTGTATAAAAGAAGAATTGCTACTGAAGTATACTAATATGTATATAATATTTGAGGCTAATTATTAGTTGAGTACTGAAGTTCTCTTGAAGCACTGAAGCTTGATATTCCTCTGCTCGGCTACTCAGCATGCAATACAAATAGAGCCTTGTTGAGTGCGAGCAGGTCTGGGTCGTAAACAGGACATGTTTGCCCACCACCCTATGACTAAGTCCTAGTAATTGCTAATCCACTTATCCACCCCTCTTCGTATCAATATTTATGTTGCTCTTGCAGGAGCCGCTCTTAGGGCCTCAGGAAAGAATTACCTCTGATGACCTCCACTTGTCCCGCACTTCTACATCCTATAACTTATTTAGACAGTACCGTCAACAGCTGCAATCACATCAATAATTCATAATTTTTAATAAATTCCGTCTCAATCAGACTGCATTCATCGGCATTACTACTAAATTTATAATATTCAATTCCAATTTTTGCTCTAATATTCATATCACATCTGCTTTAGATGTATTATAGTTTAAAAAACTGTATAGCTCTTTGCATACAAAATATTATTTTTCAAGAAATAATCGTTCACTAATTAGAGAGGCCTAAACTAACTTTAAATAGTTTCAATCTTTCATGCCTAAATGCTGTGGTCACAATCCATAGTTTAGTCGATAATCTAGCGAATTCGATGTAATTGCCTATTGTGAACCAAACCCAGTTTACCAGATTTAATTCAAATTAGTTTTAACATACTATTATTAATAATATTACTGGATTATAGTCACCTTAAAACTTCTATTGCTTTATAGTGTTAAATTAATTCAATTAGAACCTTTTTTTTTGTAATATAATATTATTGTAATACATACTGAGTTAACTTATTATCACAGAGATAAACAAATTACAACTAACTTAATAACTCTTGATTTTGATTTAATAGTGTGTCATATATTTATATTTTACTTAAGTAATAGTCAATATTTACCTTATTTCATAATGAAGTTCCTTCTTTAGACAGAATAATAAATGAAGAATTTATTTTAATTCATACGTTATATTCAATAACTTAGGTGTAACAAGGAAAATACTGGTCATGGATAAATCCAAAAATATTATCCAATTATTACCAATAATTGTCAAATTTAGATTGTTGTTAAATGCTAGAAATGAGGTACAGCTGTCATTTACATTCAGGAGATTTCGGAAAAAATTACTAGTACAGTCTGGCCGCTTTGTGCCGCTGAGTTTTTTTTATCAGTAGCACATCTGAGCTATTATCAAGTAATTCTTCAATGTAATATCTGGCAATGCTCCTTGGAGGCTGAATCCCTTGTAAGATGGCTGGCATTAGTCGTTGTATTTAGCGACATGTGTTCTTGCCAATAACCCATGCATATTCTTATATGCTCTGTACCTCAATTCTACCAGTAACTAAGAGTTTCCACGACTAGCTCATTTAGAACAAATGGGTTGCATAACACTATTAGGCCACAAAGATTACTGAGACTGACATTTCTTTACGAACATTATTCAATTGACAGACAACATAATGGACATTATGTTACCAGTTCTATTATATGATAATTAGTTTACTGCTCGTGCTCAAACTGTATGTCTTAATTTTTTATAAAAATGAGAGAATTGAATACTTAAGACACATTTATTAGAACTCATTTTTCTAAATAATGAACTCTTTTTTTCAAAGTGTTCAACATCATTAGCAATATGTAAAAATATGGTTATCCTCTTCGTCAATCTATTTCAAAAAATCTACTGAATATATTTATTTGTAAACTCATTTCCTCCAGTTTTTAAATCATAAAAATTTCATTAAACAATCAAATTCAAATATTAAATTGATTTTCAAAGGATATAATCATTTTGTTGTAGCCGAAACAATGTTGCAACTCCTTTGCAATATCATTACGATAAAAAAGATGTCATCTTATGTGGTCGGAAAAATGTTACTGTATGAATTTTTTCTTATAAAAGGTTGATATCAAAATTTGGTATACATTCACTGTATATATGAAAATATAGCACTTATTATTTTCTGAACTATGTTTCTTTTGAAGTTATCGTTCTAATCAACGTTCAATATAAATGTGTCACTTAACAATACAGGAATATGACACATAAATAATGTTATATAAACAGAAAATATATGCTTTTTGAAATATCATTTAAAAAAATTTTCCCAACGACACATTAATCGAATGCACACATCTCAGAGTTAATATTTTGGCAATAAATGAAAAAGATTTTGTGATTACTGCATTACGCGGGATGTCTAATACATATAAAAAATTCTATACTTGTTTGTTAAGCAATTCAGCTTTAGTGACTCATATCTTTGACTTCTTCCGAATTTCTAGAATTGTTGAAGATTTTTTGTGCATGAATGAAAATTTGCCTGATTTCCTTTCAGTAGTAAATTTCTTAATAAACTATTTGAATTGAAATTGGTGTCCTTCTGACTAGATATTACATATCTAACTTGCATCTGCGTGTGCGTACGATTTGTCTCAAATTTGTCCTTCATAGATAAACATCAAAAAACTATTCTGGGATAGTAACAAACAAACTTTTAAATCACTGTGATTGTGTTGATAAAGACATTAAATAAAAGTTTCTCAATATCGATGTGAAGGCACGTAACAGTTTGTCCAATATAAATTGGACTGGAATTCCTGCAAAATATCTTGTTACACAATTACATTAATACAATTAAAATGCTCTACAAAACAACTTACTTAGTATGACTTCCTTTTAAAGTATTAAAGCTATCTGGTTTATTACTTTCACTAACCCTCATATGAGATATAGTGTAATGAATACCTCCCTTTAGGAACAAAATTTTGATTTTAATGTTAAATGTTTAGAGTTCCTTTGAGTCCGTTTATGTGTTCCTTTGTTTCTTGGCATGTGTGTGTGTGTGTGTGTGTGTGTGTGTGTGTGAAAGAGAGAGAGTGAGAGATTGAGTTTGTGTGTAGACTTGAGCAAGATGTCTCAAGAAACAAAAGAATTAAAGTGATCTGCTAATCTACATATTTCTTATGCCACTTTCTGTTAGTATTCAGCTAGCTCTTCATGAATATTGCACATTTTGGGGGGTTCTATGAACCAATTTTGTTTCCATATAAGTAAATTTTCAAACAAGATTTGAATTAAATTTACTGTGTTCTTAGTTACTTAGTTGATATTCAACGTGTATTTCTATTATTGAGAGACATCTAATAATCTGTTCCTCATAGTCTAGATATTAAAGTTATTCAGAAACAAACATTAAACAGACTTTTTGTTCTAATAAAATTATACAATAAAGTGTACTCAAATGTAGATACAAAGCATACAATTTTATTAACTAAATGTGATATAGAAATCATCTTAATATCATTTATTTCTTAAATGACAACTTTGCAATGTATCGTGTCTTCTAGTGGATCTGGTGAAGAATGAATAACTTTTCCCTGAATTTTTTTTAGTACTTACTGTTTGTAACCTACAAATCAACGGCTACATACGTAGCATTAATTATATACTAGTATGATTCATTTATATAAACTTTAAGTCACTGAAAAATCGTCTTTGAGTATAAAATACAAGATATAAAAAAATAGTGAATATTCATTTTAAATATTTTATATAAATGTTGACGCTAGAGAAAATCTGGAAACATATAAACAATTATTAATTGTTTTTTTGCAATTTCAATTTCAAGTGTTTTTCCCGAATACGACAGAGGGCAAAATTTGCTGATTTCATCTGAAATGTTATAAAACTGAAAGAGAGTAAAATTGGCGTGGCGATTTTTCAATTAATATTTTCCTAATCTATCATTCAAGCATTTTTACCGGGTAGATTTATTTTAATTCATATTAATATCTCAGTTACTGTAGAATATAGAAATGACAAAATAGATGTTCCTTTATTAAAAAAATGAAACAGTCAAGTTATGTTCTTATTGTTAATTGTTCATCCGTGCAATGCTAGATAGGCCTTGTAGTTTTGAATGAGGTAAATGAAAGTCATGTCGTATTTTTCAACATATTTTGAAATAAATTTTTCATACAGTTAAAAACCATACATTGTTAAAAACATATAGATATGAATAAGTAAAATGGTTAGGTCTAAAAACTTCCTTTGTATCTATGCTATACTTTTATTGACGCGATTAATTGATTTGTGCGTTCTAAAATCTCATAGATCTGTAAAAATGATTAGAACTTACAAGTTAAATTCTCTGTTAAAAGTATTATCAACTGTAAGAACTTTAGTCATCTTTTGTTAAAATTTTTTCTCATTCATCTTTAAATTAAATAACTATTAAATTATTCAAAAGTTACTAAATTGTTAAATATATTCTGGAAAAAGTTGACAACTTTTCCACCATGCTCAAATGTCTTACTACAGAAGTATATTTTATTACAATTTTTCGGATGCTCAGAAATGCTTGTAAATATTTGGATGGGTATAGGAGTATTACTTGGATTTAGTTAGAAACACTAATCAGTGTGAAATACAGAAGTGAACAATGCTAGTACTGGGGAAACTCAGTTTCTCAGAGTACATTACTAGTATCCCCATGAATTACATCAAACCACTATTCATGGCTTACAAATTAACTATACCTAAACACTAGATTTTACTTTATTATATTACCATTAATTTCTTATACATTAACTTTATGAGAGGTGTTTATGTTGTAAGAATATAACAATTATTTGGAGTATCCATGAAGTAAATCGATTGCAAAAAGTCTAACAATCAACAGTCCTAATATCCAGTAGAATAGTGTTCATTTTACTTAGTCATTTCTAAGTATTATAAAAGTTTACAGACGATTGGTGGGGGGATGGTATAAAATTTCAATTTTAAAATATAATTAGATCAACTAATTGTGTAAATTTATTTAATTTTTAAAATATTTTATTTTCCAATTTTCTCGCTTTATATATAAGATAAACAAAAGCTTTAGAGAGAAATAAAACATAAATGAACAAAAAATAAATGAATGATTTACAAGTAGAATAGCTTGAAATACTCTCGATAAAATTAAAATGGACAAACCTCACATCCTATTCTGAATTAAAACTTTTATGAAACTTAATATTATGAGATTTATTTTAATTCGGCACCATATATATACAAAAGTTGAGCATGCATATAAAGTTTTTCTACATCTGACGGTTAAAACTGTCACCAGCAAAAGGAAGACAGAATGATGAAGAATCCATGCATTTATCAAACAGGCAAACTATCATTCAAACAAATAAATAAAAAAAACTACAGAAAATAGGAGAAGATTTGAAATGCAGCCGATGAAGAGACATCATATGTGTCATATTGTTTCGGTTATGATAAGTAATATATTCTAATAGAAGTGTTATATTTCATTGACACATCACATATGGTAAGTTGAGTTTACATTTTAATGAGTTTATACATTTCACAAATCAGCGGCTTTAATATAATTTGTGTCTACCACAGATAAACATAATTTGTAGCTATCAACTGTATTGGGTCATTTCAAACTAATTTGTTACTATCAGTGATAAATGTGTGATATAAATGTACATTGTTAGTATTAAAGAGGTTTGTAAAGATATTATTATAAACTTTCTTCATACCACCCTGTCAGAGATATCCATGACTTCCAGAAAGGAAATTTAGTCTCATTGATAATCAAACCTATGTGAAACCGTTCGGACGACTCCACCGGTGATCACGATGATGACGGAATTTTATAATTGTACTAGCAGATGTGCCTGCCTTTGACGGATATTTTACACAAAATCAGAAATGGTATGTAGTTTGTGTAGTATGTAGTATGTTTTCAAAATATTATTAGACAACTTATAGAATAAAAAAAATATATTTTGTAGCACAGCGTTAAATAAATGCCTCTGTACACACCACGTTAGCTGTCTGCATTATCAAGCATGCAGTTGACAATGTGAGAAGTAGTTGGTCTCATACACTTCAATTCCTACCGTAAACAGAGTTTGGCCTTACAACTTATTTACAATCATTGCGAAACAGTCGCTGACGGGAAAATGCAACCGTTTAACTTCAAAGGGACAGTTCTAGGTATCAATGGTATGCTTGGTATAAACACTGACTCTTCAGTACCTCACCCAGTCATCATATCAACATCTATTACATATCTGTGCAAAGCACAAGTTCGGAGTCGCATCCCGTTGCACATTTTGGAGGTTTCTTAATAACATGATTGGTACCCTTAAAGTTTTAAGTCATGATCAGGCAGTCAACGAGCAGTCAGGATTCAAGAAATTCAATTGGATAATAAACTGCTTCTTCATCACTAATCACTCTGTTTACTGACTTGTAAGTTCTTTTCGCAGCTTCATTTAGTGCAAGAACTTGGTTATTGGTTTTTCCTGCTTGCTCATTTGTAGGTATGAGAATTACTCGTTTACAAGGCCAGTTATTCTTAATGAACGGCAGATCTGGAACTTCGTGAAAGACCTTGTCAATTATATCTTCCTGGGAGTTTAAATGCAAATGAAATTGAAATCAACTAAAAATACCTTCTTGCCATACCTGTATATTTTTAAAATAAACATGTCTGTGTAGCTAGCCAAACACGGCTTAAAAGTTCATAAATTCGCTTCTATTTTGAATTTTCAATCTATTTAAAGCTTATATGTTAAGTTAGACATACACAAATGTACTGTCAAAAGTTTAGGTCATTATGTCTTATGGTGGCCGAGTTTACTTGTGAAAGAGTTTTGTGGACAAACCGATATAGTGGCATACCGACAAACTGACAGACAAAAATTGTTCTAAGGATGGATTCGGTTCCTCTATTGTATGAAACGTAAAGATAACTTGAAATGAGTCAGTTCTAAGCAATGTACAGACAAAACCTTTCTTTCATTTATAAAGATATATTATGAAGGTGTATCAATTTATCAAGGTAGTGAGAATTATAACATTTAACTAACAATCTATGATTGGATTGGACTGGACTGGACTAAACCAGGGCAAGTAAGCCATGGCAATGAATATGAAAGAAAAAATCAAGCGACGCAATAGTTAAAACATTTCATGAGATCATAAATGAATGCCTGAGTCTGTAAATGACGCCTCTGTCAGCTACAGACAGATGAGTCAAAGTGCGATACCAGGCTAAATGAAGATCTTTTTTTATATGTATTACTTAGCCTTAATTTAGAATTCAAAATACAAATAATGGTGGAAGATAATAGCTGCGATTGTTAAGACCTGCATTGCAGAGAACGGTTTTAGAGATGCTTATGTGGTCAAAAGTGAAAAAATAAATAAAATTAAACAATATTATTATATACTGCAGAAGTATATAGAACAATTCAGATATATATATAGGATAACAGCTAATGCATGGCTAGCGCTGCATGATATCAAGAAGTTTATAACATTTTTCAATAATTAAAAAATGATTGCTGTTTCACTATGGAACAGAGATTGGACAAACATTATGGTCATAATTACATGTATTAGAATACATTATGTATTAGTTTTACATGGCATTAACTTAACATTGCTTTAATTCATTTTGTAAATTTATTACCATGACATCAATTTATTCACATAAAAACTATTTCTACAATTTTCCACCTGTTTTTTTTACTTTTTATTTATGATAGTTGCCGGTAGTAAAATTAGTCAAAAGATTAACTGAAGTTTAAGAAAAACGTAAATCTGACTATCCTTCATAGGAGACGTAATATTCACTCGTAATTATAGTAAATCTCAGGCAGGAATATACGAGACATGAATTTAGTTTCAGATGTTGGGAAACTGATCGTTCTTTTCTAGGCCTTCATTTATGACACTATGCAGTATGGCTACTCTCCAGTTTAGAAAGTATTTACTTTAAAGTTGAACTTTAAAATTCTATTTTTTTATATTTAAAAAATGTTAGTTTTTATATTTCGATATAAATTAATTATTATTATCACTGTTTACATAAAATATTATATAATATTTTATTTATATGACTTGTTTTGGATTATTTTTATTCACATGAAATAAGAAATTTCTGGTACTTCACAAAATAATGAGCTAAACAATAAACGACTGATAATATTACTTCCTATATTTTTTTGAAATATCAAATGCCTCTTATTCTATTGATGTAAGTTGATTATAATAACAATACTTGCAATTAATATTTTTTTTTTACTTTTTTACGAATTTTCGTAGAAGATTGATATCATTATATGTGTTAAATGTGCTAGAAACGATTTAACAGTAAACAATATGAGCTAATAACCCAACATATTTTAACAATTTAATAAGGAAATATTTTTTCATTGTCAATGATTAGATGAAATGTTAAATTTTACTATTTGTCATATAGCCCTATGGTATGGAGTTAGATTGTTACGAAGACGTCTTAATCGTGCTCATATTTAGCTGTTTGATGTATGTTGTTTCATTACAAAGTGATTTCACAACCCTGCGAGTGTTAAAATTTTTCTACTAACTCAGACAAGGCTTTTATAGTGCAGTGGTTGTTTTGCCTGTTTGATGTATTGGAATGGACCTACAGAGTAGTCGGAGGGGGCAAGTACCCATTAGCGGAGCTGTTACAAACCGCTAACCCTAATGCGGTGTTCCTAATTCCGCAGACCCTTCGTCCCTTTCCTTTACTTCCCCCACTTCCATGCCCTCCGCACCAAGATAAACATGATTTATCGTTCCAACTCGATTGTAAACATTCATTCTCATCTTTCATAAGAACTCATACATCAAATCCACAACTGCGCTTATATTACATTTTGTTAGTACTAAATTAAATACATGATGGCCTTATAATTAATCTCCCTTTTGTTACGTGACTCCTCAATGCTGAAATCCGAGCTTGCGTTGTAAGACCTAAGCTGCGGCGACACTTAATCAATCCAACTACTTATTCAGCTAGACTTTTTGATGAATTAACGTATTTGATGTTTCACTAATTTTTCTTACTCTAGAAACATTATATTAACTATAACTACTCTTTCTTGTACTTTTAAATTAATTTTTCTATAAATACACTACTTGCATTAACTAACTGAAGCATACTTACCATCCATTCTTTTATATTTGTGACAATAAGATTAGTTATAATTTCCCGGCAACCAGATTGTAAAAATAATTCAATGGCTGTATCTTGTTAGTTCCTCAAAATACTCATTCCATGGATTCAATTTTGTGGCTGATATTTTATTTTTAGATTAAAAAAATAGACAGTTGACTCTAACTTCATTCACCAGTTTAAGGACTACCATTGCATCCATGAATATTCGGTCGTCCCACCTACAGGAAAGTGCCCATTTCACTGAGACCCGGGATCATTTCAGAGTGAATATCAGCTCCAAAATCCACCAGCAAAGTTCATGGACTTTCCCAATGTTAAGGTTCAAAGGCTTAGCTACCTGTTAATGCTCTGCAGGCACACAATCGAGGAGATACTTTTTCTGACACAGCAACTCCCTTTACCACAAGGGAGTTTACCCTTGCTGGGTGAGAAAACCGACACCAAAGATGGGACATGGGTAACCTCACATGAGGCTCTACACGGGCCCCTCCCACCTCCATGGTATCGACAATATTTTACAAGTTCTTGAGTAGAACTCCGGACCCTAGGGTCCTACAGAGTCTGTTGGAGCTACCGGTAAGGTCACTGATCACAAAGCCTTCTACTTTTTAACCATTCTACACCATCAGCGTAACTTGTTGCCTACTTTCACGACGAGGAAGTGAATGGCTAAGCACATGGAAATCAGGGGTTTGTGCCTCCCCAAGAGAAAAACCCTCTGTTTTTAAAATAAAATCTTAGTTTAAAACATTTTGGCTTCAACTGATTACTAAGATCTGCATTACTGCGACATCCCTGATATTTTCTTTTTTTTATTATGGGCCTGTCTTCGAAGAATAGTTAATTCATTACACCACAAAAGAACTAATTTAATTTAAAGTACAGTTTTTTATTAACTGATATAATTCTCTTTGGTATTGCTGACTTGCAAGCTACATCAACTAAAGTTATTCAAATTTAAATCATTAACGTTTACTAATATTCAATTATTTTTGCACCAAATGTAACAGAATCCTCAGCAGCTTGACCAAAATCACATTATTAACTTCATTCTTTAAAATTTGATGATGTTGGTTCCATCAGCCTTGCATATATTATTAAAAAATTTAGTCAAAATAACACTCTAATAATGTAGATTTCTCAAATAAATATGAAATAACATATAGTCATGGTGTAAGTATCTTTCAATAACAAATACCTCCCAATTTTCAATAGGTAATATTATTATAATTATTATAGGAGTTAAACCAATTTGATAACTTGCTCTAGATGTCTGAAAGGTTTGTTGAAATACATCCTTATCACTTAGCCTAATCATATGATTCGATAAAGTCCAACTTCCCATTTCCTTTCCACTTTCAGTTCCTTTCAGTACATCATTCCATAAAGACAACCTTGATTTTGATTCCACAGTTCTTAACATACATCTATCATCTATAAAGTTGAGAAAATTATCCAATTTCCTTTAACTCGCCAGAATATCTAAAGTATAATAAAGTTATGCAGAAGCAGCAAAAAACCTAAATCCATTAGTTAATATTTCTTTTAAAAAAACAGAGTCCTCATGAAATTTATCTGCCATTAACATGATGTCTACTTTTTTTATTTTGTAATAGCAAAGCTATCTTTTTACGAGCAAAAGTTTATTTGAACGTTATATAGTTCCTGTAAAAAATAAATCAGTTTTATAAGTAGGAATAGTTTGAAGAAGATTGGATTTGGCTGCCCTTGACCTCTAAAGGTTTATTTGCAGACATTGAATCATACATCCATGATATCTAAGTTATTTATTATTCCCCATAATCAAATTTGTGTACTTTTTATTAGAGTATCATTTTATAACTTCGACAGTTCACAGTATAACCTGGATATGCAGCCTCTAATTCTAAAGTTTTATTCCATTTATTTTTATTTTTACTTAGTTATTACATTTTAGTTCATTTCAATTTTTTCTGTAGTCATTTAATTCAAGCTCATTTAATTAGTAAGGAAAAGACAACTTATTTTTTTCAAATGTTTTTTGCGGTGAAATCTGTTACATTTATAACAACACATTATTGAGAGAAAATCTTCAAGCCTGCACAAACTACACATAACCTTGATATAATATTTGATTATTCCTCTACGTATGTTTGGATTTATTTCAATTACTAAATAACAAACATATTTGAGGTTTTCTTCTTGATGATAAATTTAAGAATAATTTCTTCATTTTGGCATTTAATAATATCAGTAGCATTTCCAATGTTACCTAACATGGAAAGCATAGTTTTGTGTTTCAAACCAGTTCTGTGTTTCAGTTTATTTGAACATGATTCATTAATTACTTTAAAAATTATGTATTTTTTTTAACTTTATTAAAACCCCACTGTAACTGCTGTATGTGTGCGTATTGATGCCTACTTTAAAAGCAACTTCAACTTTTGTGTGTGTGTGTGTGTGTGTGTGTGTGTGTGTGTGTGTGTTTGTATAACATGGGGCCTCCTTTCTTATGCACGTTAATATAGCTTAAAATCTAAAGTTTAATTTAGTTATAAAAAAGTGATGTATAAAATAACAGAAATGGCCGAGGAACATACAATTCCTATAGGATTCAGATTCTCAGTTGAATAATTTTAATAATATTTCAGGCGGATCAATGACTCTGAGCTTTTTTAACAAATAATATGATTATAGTCAGATAAAAACATATTGTACCATACCATCAATATTTATGGAAAGCCACATTAAAATAAAACAAAAAATCAGTTGTTTGCCAACCGGTTTGATATTTATATTTACTTATGGTAATGCTGAGTGTACGCTACTCTGTATTTTTTAAAAATATTTGTCAGTAAATACATGCAAAGTTAATTGTTTTAATCTGATGAGGTTTAGTTGAAAAATTTCATTTGAACTTCATTTCTAACCTTCAATATTATTACTGCAGGATCATTACTAGCTCGTATTCCTAGCATGCTAGCAAAACTAGAAAGTATAACTAGAAAGGTCTTGGTCTTTTTTTCCATTTTTTATTGTTGTTTGAGCATTGATAAGTGTAAAAATATACCTATAAGAAAATCAAATAATCGGCAGTACCTGTAGATTGCTGTCACTATTACTACACATAACTGCTAACTGATAAGGATAAAGAAAAATATTTTACATATCCCATTATGAATGGGTTTATAACATTTCATGCTTAATTAAGAAATTGATAAGTAGTCATGTCAAAAAATGTTATAATATTTCATTTCATTATTAGGAATATATGAAATTAAAATTTCTCTTCAGAAAACCTTTAACAAATTTCCAAACTTTTGCTGGCACAAATATAAAGCAATCAATGACTGTGATAACGGTTTAATCTTTATATTTGGAAACAGTTGATGTAAAGAAATATTGATCATGCAATGAAGAACTACTCATGTTTTCTCTTGATTGATGTATACATGTAATTTATTGAAATTAAGATATTCACTTCATTTCTACCTAACATTTTAAGAAAATTGATCATATTGTCTATCAAAAATCATTTAATGAAACCACGTTTAGAAACACAAATCATACAAGTGTTTGGCACACAATTAAATTTATTGATAGCACCCATCTTTTGAAATGTAAGATCAAGTATATATTTATATGAAAATGAAAATAATGCTACATTGAAATATATATATGCTGTTAGAAGAAACAAAAAATGCTGTGGAATGAATTACAATGTTAGATTTATTAGACATATTGTTGTATGTCAGTAGGTGGGATATTGGAGTTTTGTTTGCGACGAAGGGAGCCACCCCAAAGACGGGAGGGTGGGTTGTTGGCGGAATTAGCTCGACCCCTCTCGTATTGGCATTCCAGAGAAGGGGTTGCAATCAGTGAAGGGCGAGTGGGGCGTTTGTACTAGGGAAACGTTTTAAATTCCCTTTGCATGTTAAGAACTTGAGTTGTGTAGTTCGTTATCTGGGAGGCGCGGTGCGCTCACTGCCAGTTTACATCCCTTCTCACGAGACTAGCATTCTAATTTTCTAGACCCCACTCCAGACTGCCTCCTCAGATATTCCGCCTCCACCAGGCATCCTGCAAACATCCTCCATTTGTTATCTGCTCGCCTCAGCTTTACCACTTCTGTCATCGCAACTCCAATGACCATCGCTCTTCTTCCAATTAAAGCTTAGCCTACCCAAAAATGCATCTTGTATAATAAATCTTCACAACGTCCATATTAATAAACTTAATTCTTTCTTGACTAGTTGAATTGTATATGCCATTCTATTAAAAGATCATAACGTTTTAACATTTCAGAGAAATAAAATATAATATAAAGAGGGCATACGCATGAGAACGATGAGTTTCAGATGACACAATTACACAAAAGAAAACAAATTTATACAATATTAATGCTAAGATAACCATGTTAGGATATCCACACATGTACGGAGAATATGTCAATGTGTAAGTGAACAAATTCAAACTTAATTTAAAGAACGTGATTTGCAGAATGCTATGAAAATGAAAATATATATATCTACAACAGACGTATTTGATTTATTAATAAAGATAAGAGAATATGTCATTTTTATTTATTTAATTGTATTTAGGAAGAAAAAGCAAAAAAGTAAAAAGCATTTATTTCGTGTAAGAAAGCAAAAAGTCTTCTTCAATATTTGATATTTATTTTCAGAATCTTTCGTAATTCAATTGTAGAAGTATATGTATTATCCTTTTACTACATATATACATTCAAAATTCCGTTGAAACGTAATCCGTAAAATATAATCAGCTACCTTATGCTGAGTAGAATTGTGTTGACTATTTTATATGTATAGCTGTCTTGTGCTATGAAATCAGGGTCGATGGATATATTATGACGGGAGGAAATGCATAGTGATAAATCAGAATGGATTTATTGAGAACGAGTGTTATAGCTGGAAATCAAGGCAACCCGATGGGAATAAAATGAAAGACAGAGTGCTAGTGGAGAGGGAAATAAATGGGTGGAGGGGGGCATGTCTGATAGATTGGGGTGCCGGAGGGCCGTGGGCCAACCATTTGTACTTGACACTTGCAGCCAGCGAGGCCATTAGCCTGATCACCACGTCTTGCTCTGCCCAGGACGCTCTTACTCCGCCAAACCCTCCTCCTTCTTTCTCTACTGTCATATTTCTTTAATTACGCAGAATCACCATTACTACCTCCAATCAACTTATTACTTTCCTTATTGAATTTTTGAGTAATTAGATATAGAGGTGTTTTTGTAATCTTAAATAGAATTCCCCAACTAAATGAAATTAACAAAGATAATGCATTCATGCAAAAAGAAAATATATCAAGCATAATAATATCTTTCAAATACTTCAACTATAATTTATGGAATTTTATTGGGAATTTCAATAACGCAATATAATGTAGTGAACATTTGTGTAACCTGTGTGCCTTATATATAAATCACGTCAACTGTCCACAAAACGCAGGAAATTGAAAGCTCAAATAAGTGTTGATAACTCAAAAGAAACTACAGTCTTGTATAGCAATCAACATATCATTGAGCTCAATTAATTCGTAGAACATAACACCTGAATTCTTATGACTTGTGAGCATAAAAATGCACAATGAAATATTTTGATACCACAAATCAATAATTTTTGAGTAAAATGTTACTGCTTTTTACAAAATGATTTAAAGAAAAAACCTTAAACTTTCTACATTCACATTACTATATTTATATAATATCAAACTCGTTTATGACAAACTGATTTTTGTTCTATTTTAATGTGTCTACACATAGGTTTCAATCAATTATAAATAATATGTTTCCAATTGGCTACAATCGTTTTATTAATTTTATTTAACAAACTTGAAATAATTGATTAATCTGTTATACAACTAAATTGAAGACCTGAATCTCATCGGACTCGTACTATTCCTGTTATATTTTACATCCCTTTGTTGTAATTAAATTCAACTTAAGATTTTAAGTTTTTAAATGACCTGGATGAATGTACATAGAGATGTGTCCCTCACTGCTATAGTATTAAGCATGATTTAACAGAAATTGTTGTCAATTCCAGAGCAATTGACTAGAACACAGCTAAACTGTGATCAAAGCTTTCCACCTCTTTTAGACAGTATCTGCATATTTCGTATGATGCCAAATGCAGCTTCTTTACATAGAAGTTAAGTAAACAAATTTCTATGGGAGGTTCTACATATCTTTAGACCCTCCCATTCAATATATAGTATTCATTGCATGTCCAAGTTCAGTTGGAATGAGCTTTCTAAAATACGAACTTTGGTCTTGGCTGTTAATGTCATTTTTTTAACTGCATTCTTCTTCATTTATTTATCAGTTCCATTCTTGTGGAAGGTGAGGCACATAAGGTGATCATTGGTGTTCACTTCGACGTTTCCCTGTAAACAATCTAAGTAAAGCATTGTATTCAATCAACATTAGATCAATGTATTAATTAATAATTTTATTAATTTTATATTTCATCACTCATAGATCTTTTCTTTTTGTAAACTAAACTTTGTCAAAAATCATTTTTGACATAATTTTGTAGGTATTATTTATTATTTATAATTTTCTAGATATTATTTTCTAGGTGTTTTGTTATCATGGAGGTAGGGCAGATAGTGATTGATGCGGTAATTCTTGTACATGATTATAAAAACAGTAATAAGACGTTTGAAAAGCCAAATTTAATATTTAGTGTAATGACCTAATGTTCTAAGAAATAATTTCTTAGATGAGAACATTGCTTATGATCTGATAGCCAGTATAACTCTTACATACCTATTGGCATTAAGAGATCTATTCTTACTTCTTTAAGCCTGGTGTAATTATCCGTAAGTTTATCAAATGACTACTTGTTTACATTTAATGATTTTTTTTTTTATATTGTGGGACCATAAATAATTTTTTACTGACCTTCAAAACGTCGATATTGAATTTGATCATGATGGACATTCCTGATCTCTTTTAGTCCTGTTTATCTCTGTATGTAAAGTTTGTGAGTTTGTTTGTTTGTTCACGGATTTTCCGAGAAGATAGAAACCTGAAATTAAATATATATTATCTATTACCTAAATAATGTTAAATAAATGAAAATTATCACTATTCCCAAAATTGGAGCCACGATAGTGTCTTGCGTGCTCACCCATGACAGTAGTGTGAATCTATTATACATAAATGTTACACAATTTTTTTTTATTAATATTTGCGTAATATAAACACTGGTAATAAACTAAAGGCATGGAGCCAAGGTAGCACAAATATGTTAAAAATAAATGTAACAAAAAAATTTTTGAATTTAAAATTTGAATAGTATAAACAATGGTTATAAAGTAAAGACATTGATCCAGAGTAGCCAGTCGCTTGTGTGCTCGCCGATGACAGTAGTGAAAATGTATTGTATATAAAAGTGACAAATATATAATAAACTATTGAATTAGAGGTTAAAAATGAATAATTTTAGAAAGAAAATTAAACAGTACTGTCAGGTAAAGTACAAATGTTCTAAGGTAATATTATAAAGACACATTCCTTTCATTAATGTTATTTTAAATTAGGTAAATAAATTGAACATTTCAGTTGACAAGTTTTCTTTGCTTCAAATATATTTCATTGTGTATATAACTCAATTGATGTTTTATTTATTTATATGATAAAATAAATGATTTTTTTTTTCATTTAAATCATTTTTATTTTGTTAAATATTCTTACTGTGTATATATCCTCAACCATGTTAAGAATACTATATCAAAAGCTTGGGTCATGTAAAAATCTGTTTCTGTGCCTTAATAACAAGAAACAACAATTAAAATGATCTCTTTCAATCATTTTCATTGAATTAATTTCAATACTTATTGTTATAATTTTTGAGTGACACAAAGGATTACGCGTAGTCTAGTAAATTTAATAAAATCACAGGGATAGATACATGGAAGAAGCAGAAATCTATATCATCCATAGTCTTCACAAGGATAAAGTATGTGCTAAATAAGTAAAGACAATCCAAGACCTCCAATATCGATTTTCTAATAGATCTAATAACAAATCATATCTTTCAAAGACTGTTTAGTTATAAAAGCAATTTATCCACAAATTCAAGATATGCACATTGTAAAATAGCTGTACATTATTTCTCAACAATATAGGTGTGAAAGAAATTTAAATGTATAGCAAGTAGGTGTATAGTATAAAATCATTGAGTCAATTATTATTAATATATACAGCAGTATATTTAAAATAAAAAGAACTAAATCCCGTTTTAAAAAAGAAAGATAACTAGGCTTCACTACTTAACTCTAAACGCCCCGTGCCTCTGTATACTTGTTAAAGCACGATTTATTCATACTTAATAATTTTATAACGTCTTTTAAATAGAAAATATAATATATATCATCGATACATTAGTACTGAATATTTTATATGAATCTGGAAGACCTGTTATAAGTGTCACGAAACATGTTTGACGATTTAAGTGCAATATTAACATAGGAATGAAATTTTAGAATATTATAAATAATTGTGATTGCACCATCATCTACTATTTTTAAATACTTTTAATTATTGTGATGTTATGCATACAGATGTAAGAGTAGTATTGGTTATTAAGTATAACGAGTTACATTTCTTTTATTACAATATTTTCTTAGTCATATATTAAACAAGAAACATTATTTTAAAAGTTTTCTTTAATCATTGAAAATACTTCAGGATTTTTATTATTAATTATTTAATGTTTTTTAATTAAATAAAGCTAAAAGAAATTATAATTTTTTAGGTTTCTTTAAATTAAAAAGTAACATTTAAAATTAATATCGTAATGGACTGGTAAAAAATCCGTGAAGAAAGAGGTGGTTTTCTTTAATACAATTCACATATGAAGGTTAATCCATTAAGCTTGATGGAAAGGAGACTGAAAAGGAATGATCGTTTGATCCACAAAACAGAGAAATAAACAGGTTTTAGGGAGGGAAGTTCAAGTTTTACGGAAGAGAGGACGTGGTGGTCTTTGAAAGGAGTCAGTATTTGTAACGATTTAATCAACGCTAACGATGATTAGAAACCTACTGGCTTCTTACTTATTATCATCTGATAAAGAAAACCAATCAGTAAGGTCCGTAAATGACTCGAGTTGTATAGAAGGATATACAGGAGAGTCATTAGAGGATTGGGAGGTTGGATGAGAAACTCTCGCATCCCAGTCCTTCCTCTTCGCTTTTCAACGGAGCCCATTCAACACTACTAAATGACTTTCACCTTGATGAGAAACTTTAACCATTTTCTTTTATATTACAAGTTAATCTCCTATAATGACAAACTTCAAGTAATTACCTTCATTTCATTGCAATGTTGAAATAACATTTCAGATCAAGAATATGTTCTCATGAATATTCAGTTCCACAAACACATATAAAAAAAAACTGCTAAGAGTTTAATGCATTTAGTGCATGTGCTTGAATGGGAAATATAAAATGCAACCAGAAAAAATTATATATTCTGATATACGTCATGTCAGGAAAACTAGATATACTTCAGGATAATACAGAAGTTCAGATGACAACAGCAGATGATGAAGGGTCGTATATAAATAAAAGGATAGTTTCAAATTTCCATAGATTGCCAGTTATTGTCATGAATAATAATTATAAAATATAATTATATAAATTATTATATAATAATTATATATATATATATATATATATATATATATATATATATATATATATTATTTGCCGTTGCGTCTACAACGTGCTTGGTCTCCCTTTCTCTTTTCTTCTGATGACGGATTACCCGAAAATTTGTGTCTGTAAGTGTGTTTCCTTACTCTGTGTGTTACTCTTCTTAAATTTTGAACTCGTATATATATTTTATAGAGTTATTATATTATTATATAAATTATATAAAATATAGCCTGTATGAAATCTTCTTTAAATTATTCTGGTATTATATGTGAAATGAAAGTGATATAATTCTTATTTTTATTAAAAGAGCTAATTTCATAGAAGTAAGAAATCAATATTTCAATCTCTCTTCTCAAGTAAGGAAACAATTATTAGCAATTGATACACTGAGATTTAATTTGTTTATCGCCAACAGGAATTTATCAGCAATCGATTGATCCATACTAAATACCAAAACTCCCTGAACTTTGCTTGCCTGTTAGCAAAAGCAGTGTTTTATACCAAACATAAAATAAAGATACTTGGAGAAGAAAATAACTAAAGTAACCTATTTTTTTCTATTGACATTATTTTGTAGTTATTCTTTTCAGGTAGTGGTACCAGCTTATTTAACAATGTGTTAAACTTAAGTGACTCCCTTCTATTTAAGGGGGATAATCCTTCCGTAGACTGGGTTTCATAATTCCAACAATTATGCAAAAATAGATATGTTAAAATATACATACGTCTGTTGCTAATAGAAATAAAATATTATCAAAATAAATAAAAAAATATATCTTAAGCATTCAATTTTATTCCTCGAAAAAGTACTGTAATATATTTGTAGAAACTGAAAAGAACTACCATCTTAAATACTAAAGTTTACTAACTGATATAATAATTCCACTAAATAAATAGTAATTTACCTTTCGCAGTGAATTTTCTTTTATAAACAAATACGTTTCTACATAATAACATGTTGGCATATAAAATTAAAATATTCTAATTCATAATTATCTTATCCATAGCTTTAAAAATGTATCCAACAAATTACAATAATTTAATTGTATAAAAAGATCAAAAAACCCTTACTTACAAAAACAGTCTTTCAAACAAGTCATAAAAAAACCTTAAACTAAATAAAACTTCATTTCACACATTGATAGTAACTTGTAAGGAATTAAAATAAACAAACTTAAGAAGTTGTAAATATACTTTCTACATAATACAGTGTTGTTGGTTGTAAAAGAACAAAGCACATATGTTGATTTTAGCTAAGATATTGAACATTTTCCTATGACAGATACAACAATCAAGTTTAGTAAGCTAGATGAAACAGATCAGTATACTCAATAGTGTTTGCATTTATAGAAATAAAATTGCAACTTATTAAATGAACAATTTACCTTAAACATTTCAAATTTCTTTTAATTAAGGTGCAGAAATATTGTTACTAAACAAATAAAAAATTTCAATAAAAGTTACCAAGAAAAAGTACAAAAACTACTAGCACAAACCATATAATACAAACACAAAATGCACTTTTGTATACTACAGTTTTACGAAGTTAATATTTCTTATAAATATTATTATTATTATTATTATTATTATTATTATTGACTTGAATGCCAGTGTCCTTATATACATATGCGCCCTGTAGCCCAATGCGGTATAAACCACTTCATGTTAATATAATAACGTCAGATTTTATGATCATTAATGACCTTAATAATTATTTTTGAGGAAATATCTCTCACATCTGTTCATATGTTGGTTATATTTATTGTTAAACATTTTAAAGGTAATTACCTCATACCTACAAAATGTGTTCAGAAATTTCATCGTCTATCAGGCAGAGTCTGATACTACATTCAGGATATATAAGTAGCATCTTAGAATACAATGTCTACTCAGGTTTACTACATTTATTTTCATATCTTTGCTATGTACATTTAATTTGCAATATAAGTTTACATTCTATCGTAATCAACTTTTTAGACTGAGCTAGACCTGGTTCCACCAACAACTTTTTATCTGCTTTCCCCTTAATCCATTCCTTAATTGAAGCCTTAAGGCAACTTAGGGGTGTTGAATAGAAGGATTTCGGGTCATAGAAGTTTGGCTTGCATCAACCTTTCCCAATCGCTCCACCACTTCATTCCCCTCTATTCCTGTATTCCCATGTGCCCAGGCTACCCACAAGAGAGTTAGCTTCTTTTGTAACTGGCTAGCTTTTGTAGACAGTTCATACATTCGCATGCTATATTTTAAAATTAAACTTGAATATATACTTGAAGGTATTTTCACTCCTTTATAAATTGTTGATTAATACTCTTGATTAAGATGAAGTTAAGAATATTTCAAGAATATCTTACATCTACTTTCCATCACTTGAGACGGGTAGGACGACCGTTTTAGTGGGATTTGTATCCAACTCTTTCTTTTTCACCCATTTTTCAACCATATCGAGAGCATGACGCAAAAGCTCAAATTCAGTGCTGTCATGTACGATGACATCAAGGTGATCTGCATATCCTTACGTGTCATCATGATTATTTTGAGTACCAATCGCCCATCAGAACAAATCATGACAATAAAAGCGGTGACATACTTCCTTTAAAGATACACGTTTGATGTCATTTTTTCTATTTTCTGTTCTGCTGGATCCTTGTATGTGCATATTTATTTACCTGAGCAATCTGTTAATCTGTTCTAATCTAACAACTATCTATTGTATAGTTGTTAGTTTAATACACCTTTGATTACGTTATGTTATGAGCTGATTCAGTGCTGTTGGAAGGGTGTGTTGACAAAAACGTTTTCTGTATTCAAGAATCTGATCAGATTAAATTTTAAACATTTTTTATATTTTGTTAACTAAAGTTATTAGTGATGAATCTGTTGATATGTCATTTTCATATACATGATAAGTCATCTGAAGGGACTAATTCACCAACCAATTTTCTTAAATTCATGTTGCATCAAAATTTTCTTCATGACTTTTAAAAGGAAGGATGTCAAGGACACAGGTCCTCAGCAGGTGTTCTCAATTTGGTCCGAATGTGCCTCTAGAGGTTTACACAAGATCAGAGTTGATTCACGTTACATAAATAGTAGTCCATTCTTAAATTATATTCATATATCAATATACTATCGCGAAATTAGATCAATAACGTTACGAGCTGACTGCTAGAATATTCAAAAATTAGTAATAAAACATCATTAACAATTTTCTCATTAATTTGTCATAATGCTCCAATATTTTATTTACCCACAAACACTTTTTTTTTGAAAAATTATAATTAGTGTTTTGAAGTCATAGGGAGCTTACAGATGCTAAGTTATCTCTTAGGAGATCCAAAAATAAACAACATTGAGAAGCCCCTGGCCTGTAGGATTTATGTTTCTCAGGAGGTGTGGAAGGACTTCCTCTGTGAAATTGTAATAAGGTTGATAGCATTGTCTCTTCTATAAAGATCAATAAGTGTTAAGCCCAATATTAAGAAGCTGCTTTGCAACATAATTAAAATTATGTCATCTTATCCTAGACATTTGAAAGGTTTAATTAAAGCTATTAATATTTCATTTTAATTTAATGATTGTGAAAATATTTTCTGTCAATCTATATTCTTTAAAATTAAAAAAAATATATGCAAAGAAGATAAACAATCAATTTCCTTGAAAATTGTTAAGTCAAAAATTTAACCCTATATGTGAAAGTTGTTAATAATGAAAGTGTACACAATTTATTTTATTCTCCTATTGTTGGTGAAATCTCCATCTGCCTTGTCCAGTATACAAACATCTTTAACCATTATATTCTGTAAGCAGTAAACTTTATTAGGACCCTTTATGTTTTCACAGAAAGCATTCGAAGATTTACTCTCTGTTCTACTTAAAGTCTTATATCATTCAGTGAGAGAGTATTTATAAATTTCTCATATTCATGTCTTCCTTTTTCCTATAATAATTTTATTCCTGGTTGTTCTTAAGATTTTTCGAATGACTTGGTGACGCCGTGTGGCAACACATGAACACTATATTTTTATAATTAGTAGCTTTTCATACATCGTACACCTTACCTTAGGAAATTTATTAATTGTTTCATTTATGGTGCTGGTTGTCAAGGTCGGCTCTTTGGAAGTTGTAATGACTTTATTTAAGCTGGTTTCTTTATAATTTAAGATTTCTGAATAAAATATAACGTTTGTATTTTTTTTGTTTTCCATAGGAGTTCTTAACGATTCTTCCTCCAGTATTTAAATCAATCTTTATATGTCTTTGATCAGATAAAGATGGTTTGGTTGATTCTGATCATTTCCTTTTTTTGATAGCCATGATTTGTTATTATAAGGAAATTAATTAACCCAAAAACTCGTCGTTTTTTAATGAAAACTAATTTTATTAAAACTTATCAAAAGGTGTGACCAGTGCTGTGTCGACAAGGCTTCAAAATTCGAAAACACAATTCAATCACTCTATGAATTGTTCAGGATATCACCCATTTCTGATATCTCTGATATCATGGAAGTTTGTGAATGTAACAAGCACATATAATCTACCAAATAATGTTAGCAATATTTCTTTTAACAGTAGTTACATGAGTTTTAAAGTAGTTAAGAAAACTACCTTATTGATAATAATAATATTGCAAATATTATAAAAGGAGTGTTACTAAATGTACTAAATAAATATTTCAAACTATTATGATCTCTTCATATCCTTCAGTCTTCTGAAACATCTTATTTAGTTGTTTAATCTAGCCTTTGACAGAAATATGACTAGAATAAATATTTTGAGCTAAGTAGGTATATTTTAATTAGATATGTTTCAAAATTAATTGAAATATTGAAAATGAAAAATTCAATAATGCTACTTAAACTTAAATTTCAAAGAACTGGAGTAAATTTTTAAAATCAGCTGTGTAACATTGCATTTGACTTTATTAACTGTGGTATTGAAAACCTGGAAATAAAAGTAAAAGATTAGAAGAATAAAAGCATTATGAATAAAACAAGTCTATTATGTTCTTTCATTAATAATATTACATCCGTTGTTGTAAAAATACGTTTATTCAATATATCTTAAACTAACTGGCAACTGATTACTTTTAAACTTGTAATAATGTTTATAAATTGTATTTGCAAATAAAATTAATAATTTTTATATACAAAATTGTCTTAGAAAATCATTAAGTCAAATATCTAGAAGTTTTATCGTATTACAGAAAATACGGTTTTCTATACTTTTTTTTTCATTTGATCTAAATACTGTCAATAATGGAGCTCATGCAGAACATTATGTCTCTAAAGTCAAAAAAGTTTAAAAAATTGAATATCAACATTTTATATCAATTTTAACCGTTATTCAAATATTACTTTGATATTTATTTTGAAAGGTTCCAGTTAAAATATCTGCACTTAATGAATATAAATAAAAGTATTTGAAAAAAACATAATATGGAATTATTGGAATGAAGTAATTTTCAGCAGCGTAAAATAACCGTAGACATTCCTTTACTAACATGTGGAAACAATGCTTGCTACTAAGAACTTTCCTGCTACATATCAAATATCGTTTCATATTTCATATGGCAATAACTTGCCATAATTTAACAGAAAGTTAATATCCAATTAATTTTCTGTTGGATAAAATTTTATTATTTTACATAAATTTTTCTTTTTTCACAGTTTTTTTCTCAGATATTTTTACTAACTGTTTCATTTTTTTTGTAGCCAGCCTGAATATAACCAGTTAAAAATTTTCAGCTAGTTTTTGTCTTCTAATTGTAACACTTCCATTCCTGTGGGTGACCGTTAAAAAGTTCAAACTATTGAAATTGAGCCCTGGTACATAGTTTTCATTTGCTTTTCTCACTCTTTTATGCACATCAATAAAAATATTGCAAAATAAACATGTGAAATAACAATCAACGTTTCAAGTCGCAATAAGAAATGGGAAAAAAAGACTAAGATATTTCAAATGATGTTGGTTTTGACTCTGACGAACACCGCGTGTTACGGTTGAAAGATCTTAACCTTGTTTTCCATTTCTTATTGTGATTTGAACATTGATAGATATGTACATATACTATATAGTATATTTTACGTATAGTACAATTTTATCCAAAAAAAACACAATTAAAATGCAGAAACATACATTTTTTTCAGTGTATATATATATATATATATATATATATATATATATAGAGGTGTGTTCTCTAATCGGGGTTCGGTCAATTTTCCAGGACAAAAAATCAAACTCTCGTTGCCAACGTTTCGGTTTTATTTAAAACCTTTTTCATAGGCAGAAGTAAGAATTTTTTAACTAAGAAAATGAAATTTACATTATTTAAAGGAACAACAATCTAGTCGAAGGTTTTGTCCGGCTAACATTGTTGTTCCTTTAAATAATGTAAATTTCATTTTCTTAGTTAAAAAATTCTTACTTCTGCCTATGAAAAAGGTTTTAAATAAAACCGAAACGTTGGCAACGAGAGTTTGATTTTTGTCCTGGAAAATTGACCGAACCCCGATTAGAGAACACACCTATTCTATCAAACGGTCGATATATTATTGAATCTGTTATATATATATATATATATATATATATATATATGTGTGTGTGTGTGTGTGTGTGTGTGTGTGTGTGTGTGTGTGTATGTGTGTAATCTTTAAAGTTACAACACGTTTTTTACAATTAGCGCTATTAGTACAGTAATATTGGTTATAGTTTACATTTTTAATTTTTTACACGAAGAGTAAAGAGAGAGAGTGATTAACAAATGTTTTATTACAAAATTGATTTTAAAATTGATATTTGGATATATTTTTTTCATTATTATTGGTTTTACATTACTTTATAAGTATAAACATCAAAATTTGTTTCCCTCTGAAATGTGTTCTTTTTTCAATATTCATTCTTTTACTGCATTACATGTTTTATAATTCTGGGCTACTGTCTATTTTGGTGGAAGTTTCATTAATGTTACGTTCTTTTTTGAGTTTTGAGAACCCAGTGTTTATATTTTTATTCGGTTTGCCTATATTCTGTGCTTAATCACTTCGGTTTGTGTATTGTGAAAGAAAGTTCGTGTAGATTTCTTTCAAGGATTACAATCAAAATAATCATTACAAGGAGCTGCTTGTAATGATTATTTTTACTAGACCTTTAAGAAAATTATTACTAAACAATATGGATTGAACTAAAGTCATATTTTTATTATGGAATTTGAGGTCGCTAAAGTTGAGAGCTCTATGTTTTAACGCTATAGCTGTGTTATTTTTTTAAATAATTAGGTGCTGTGATTTGTAATTGAGATACCTCTCAGTTTTGTATGGTTTTCCCCACCAATTTACGCTAATGGTGCCATCAGTATTGTACATTGTCAACATATCTAAGAAAGGAATTTTTCCGTTACTTTCTACTTCTATGGTAAATTTTAACTTAGTATGGACTCTATTGAAATTTTCTAGCATTATCTTGATTCCCTTCTGGTATACCTAGATAATTGTCATGGACAAAGTTATAAATTAATAGTAATTGGGATAGTAGTAATTGAATGGCCTGGTCTAATATTTTATTCATTATTGGATCTGCCAGTATGGGAGCAATGGGACTGTCAATTGCTACTCCGTCAATCAAATAGTATGTCTTTTCTTTATATTGGAAATATTCACTCTCAGTTCATAGCTCTAATAGCTGTAGAAAATCTGTTTAAGTTAGTTCAGTGTGATTTTTTTAGAGTCAACCAGCTTTCTTTTACTGTGTGGTTTACAGTTTCTAGTGGACTGTTAGTAAATAATGAGGTTACATCAAGTGAAGCAAGTATATAATTTGGTGAGATCTTATGACATTTGATGGCTTGATGAAAAAGAAAAGTATCTTTGATGTTATAATTGTTTGATATTAAGTGTGACACAATAGGTGACTGAAACTTAGCGGTTTCATAAGTTGGACTGTTCTTGAAACTTACGACTGGCCTAAAACTATTGTTTTTATGTGTCTTTACTACCCCATACAACTTGCAATCAATCCTATTGTAAATTACTAACTTCTGTTTAGTTGAATACGGTATTTTCTTTTGTTTATGTAATTTAATTGTATTTTTGTTGTTTTTCCTTTGTAGAGACGATGTGAGGTTTCTCTTATTATCTGTTGCAAGTCTGTAAACAGATATGTCTGAAATTAAAATTTCCATTTTATTCTTGTGTTCTACCTAGTCCTTAACAACTGCATTGTTTGTTTTGTCCGATTTTAAAATTAATAATTTTGAGATTTCTTTTTATAAATTTCTTTGTTTCTCTAAGTAATCGGTTAATGTGCTCTAGTTTGTCGTTTTGTTGCGTTCGTGGATAAAGATTGTTAATATATTTGTAACCTGGCATCTTATCTGGTTTTGAATGTTTTCCTTGATGCATTCTGTTATAATACTCTTTAAGGTTGTAACTATCTATACAAGAGAGAGATCTCTATTATGAATATTAATTAAATCTAAATTTAAGCCTTAAGCTTATTAATTACTACCGAAATCTCGGTAATAGTGAGGTTTTCTAAACATGTTTCTTATATATCACTTACATGCAGTTGACATTGTGCTTTTATTAACGATTTGTATTTGTTAATTTGTTATTCTTTAGTCTTATTAAATATGTTGTTATATACACACTCCTATTTACTTAAAATGAATTACACAGCGTTGTATTCGATACCAAATGCCTGAGTTGTGCAATTTTGTTAGTTTTTTGTTTTGATTTTCAATTTACAAATTTTGATCTCTGTGGGCAGTATATTTTTTTTAAATCTTCGGCATAGCTTATGAACCTAACTTTTGTAAGAGTGGTTTGATTTACATAATAAAGAAAATGTACGTTTAACATTAACAGTATGGTATAGAAATACAGAAGAGCTAACATAAATTGCTAACATAATGTTAAAAATGTTAAATGTTAACGGATCTATAAAAAATGTAATCAGTAAAGGAATAATCTTTTACTTGCAAAAAATATTTATCTCATATCACACATAAGTCACTATATTATATAAATATTCTATTAGACTTCTAAACATCAATTTTATTTTTTTTCAACTAATGTTGAAAAAGAACATATTTCTTTATGCTGTTGAAAAATAACATAAAGTTGACGTCTAAACTTTTTAAATAATGTAAATAATAGATATAAACTATTTGACTAGAACAGTGAAAAAACAGATATTTGTGAACAAACATAACTCCTTGTTCATGAGGAAAGAGTCCATTCCTCACCCTTTAATATTATTTAAAGATATTATGATTCATAAACACAAACTAATTTTCATCTGATATTATGTTTTGTTCAAGGGTGCAATATATAGATTGATTAGAAAATTTTGTGAGACAAATCCTTCATACCATGGCAAACAACAGAAATTTATCTTTATTGGAGGTGATTTTTTACATGTAAAAAATTATTTGTCCCATATCACACATAAGTCACTATATTATATAAATATTCTATTAGACTTCTAAAGATCAATTTTTTTCCTGTGGATTCACTCAAAAAATTTCAGTCAATGTAAACAATGTAAATAAATATCAATAAATTCGACAACTGTAGCAGGTGATCTGTTAGTCTAGGATAGACAAAAGTTTTATAGCTTTATTGCTCTTTGCTGTAATTGAAATTACGTGAATTTTTTGGAAATTGTTTATTAAAGTTTTTTATTATTTTTTTTCAAAATGTTCATGGTTTTTTAATGATCCGTTTAGCAACAAAAAACATCTTTTGAAAACAGATAATGTACTGAAATGACCCCTTGGTGAATGTAATTTTGAAAAAAATTATATCAACTCATTCTCCTCAGAATTTTTTATTTTTATTTGTAGGTTCATTTAGATTTGTTAAATGGTATGGATTGTATCGCTCTCACAATCTTTCAGAATGAATTATTAGACAACATTTTTATATTATAATGAAAAAAAAGTATATCCGGTCGCTTTAAAAATGTGAATATTTTTTTCGCTTATTGCACCTATACCTTCAAAGATAATATCAAAAGTGTAAAACTTTAGAATTAATAATTTAAGAGAAAAATATGTAGTCTAAAAGCAGGTTTTTGGCAAAACAACTGTTTTTTCCATCATTCATAATTGCTCCCAAAAAATAGTTCTCGTCTACACTATGGGGCCCATTTTTTGTAAAATATCAACTTGATCCATCAAAGATTGTTGACCATAGTGTGGCCACAAACTTTGGATACATACTCACACAACCACCCACACCCACACAGACATTATCGAAAAGGTTTAATAACACGACTTCAAAACATGTAATTCCGTCAAAATCTCCATATCAATTTTTTTTACGATCACTATACTTTACGTATAGTAAAGTAAAAATTATTGCAGTAATAGTAAATAAAATGTAGACACTAGATAAAAAGATATAAATAGGAAACTAGTTAAGTTTCATATTTATTTCCTATTTCTTCCTATTTAATCCTATATTTATGAAGAATAAAACTACAAAAAAAGAAATTGATATAAATAAATGCTATAAGTCTTTACAGCTTATGCCATCAGAGAATAAGCAAAGTAAAAACAAAGAATGTAACATAAAAGTTATACAAAAGAAAGGTAAAGATATAGCTGGAAAACTCTAGTTACAATATAGCTTAGCAAAAAAAAAATACAGAACAAAAATAAAATACATTTATTAATGTTTTCTTATCTCGACAACATATATTCTATACTATTTTTCTTTTTCAGGTTTGGTCAAGCGTCAAATACCAGTAAGGCAACTCTTAGTCTGTATTTGTTGACATCTTTAGGGTTTATCAATATACAGAATTAATTAAAATAACAAGAACAAAACAAGTTAAATTATTTATATGGATATAAATTATTAGCTTAGTATTTTGGTATCACAAAAATATTTTACAATGATAATTGTATTCTAATGAACTACAATACTCCTCTTAGCAATATTTTTACGTAACACTCTATGTCACAGTTTTTATCTCAACAAAATTTTATAAAAACTTCGTTGGAAAAGAAACTGGAAACTACAGAAACATTTTTTTGATAAAACGATATATCATTTCTATTTTATCAGTAGCTGTTTTTTTATATTCCTTATATTATATAAGCCGTTTATAGTAATGCATTTTTGAATTACTGAATATGAATTTTTTTTTATTAGTCTCATATTGGAATTGCCACAAGGAGTTGGATGTATAAAATTACTACAGAGGAATTTATGAATCTGCGGCATGATTTGACCTCTTTTTTAGCTCATAAGGAATTTTTATGCTAGTACTCTTAAATCGTTTGTTATGTTCCTCTAACAACGTGGAAAGAAATTTATAGAATTAATTAAATTATTTTAATATAATATATATATATATATAACAATTCAAAATTGAAGATTGGTAGCACACAAATTAAAGAAACACACTAGCAAACTCAAATTTTCGGGCAGTCTGTTTTCTTGACCCAATATTTATATGATGTAATTTTTTTTTATGGTTGAGATCTAATGATTTGAAACTAGTCCTTTTGCCGATGTTTTGACATATATTTATGTCATTTTCAGGGCTACAACATGATTGGTTGTTCTAATGTCATTAGACCTCAACCCTCAAAAAAAAATTACGTCAAATATGTATAGTTTTATATATATATATATATATCAAACCACAATAATAAAATGGGAAAACAAGACTAAGATCTTTCAACCGTAACAAGCGGTCTTCGTTAGAGTCAGAAACCCAGTTGGCTTGTTACGGTTGAAAGATCTTACTTGTTTTCCCATTTTCTTATTGTGGTTTGATCATTCATTGTTATTTCACGTGTTTATGTGAATTCTTTATATATATATATATATATATATATATATGTGTCTGCTTTGAGAAGACTTTGGTTTTCTTCCCTTTCTGATGAACCAATTTACTTATGGGTAATAATAATCTTTTAACTGCATTTTTTTTGTTAATTTAAATATTATGAGATCAGTTATTAGTTAGATTTCCCTTTAATTTCCCTAAACATTAAAATTAATAAGCATATTAAATTTGGAATAGTTTTTATAATCTCTCAGTATATATAAGATAGTTTTGTATGATTCTAAAGTTTAGCTGGAATAAAAATCTTATCCAATATAATAATAGATGTTAGTTCTTATTCGAATCAGTAAGCTACACTGCAAATTTTACAATATAAAGCTGACATTATGAGAAAAACTTTCCTCTTTCACTTATTAATTGAGTTGAAATTTTCATTCTCATTATGCTTAAATTTGAGATGATTGCTTGATCCAAAAGTTTTATAATTGTTAAACTTAAAACTTATCACATCAATTTTACTGAATAATAATTTTTTATAATTAATTTAATTTGCATTGTATAAAATATTTTCTTTATAATGAAAGCATTCCTTAGGCTAGTCTATAGAATGAATTATGAAATCATTCTACAATTCAGAGTATCATTAATTTTCATAAGCTAAATCCGAGGGCGTTTTCTTAGCTGAGACATTGAAATTGGTGGACAATAAGGGGTTGGGACTTAAAGCAGCGGTGAAAAGAAAGGGTCGAAGGGCTTAATTATCCTAGGGTTTCCCTCTTGAAAGGAAAATTGTTTTTTAATACTTGGAGTAGAGAAAGGAAGGGGAGAAAGAGACTAAATTCATCAATCGTCCCAAGTAAATGGGTGAGAGGAATTGGATTGAGCGCGGGTCAGACGGCTTTTCTTCATTTCACTGACTTTACCAACTTCCCCATTCCTCTTTTGCGTCTCCCATAACAATACTAATTACTTTTCAAAACCAAGCCAAAACATTCGTCCCATCTCAAGCCAACTAGTGCATTTCCTTTCATTTGTATATTTCATGAGTTTTCTATATTAAAAGAAAACAGCTTATTTAGCTGAATAATAACAGTCCATTATGACTTAATTATCAAAAATAATAATATTATTATAGCAGCTAACAAATGTATTCAGAACTTTCATAATAAAATACAAAATACAATAAAGGTATGACAAAAGGAGAACTACTATTTTACAAAACATTTGTTCACAAATTCTTTAAATAGTTACAAATTAGATGTTTTAAATATTTAATTTTCATCTTTCTAATGAAATTATTTTGTTTATATGAGTACATGTTTTCTTTGCCATAAATGTGTGTAATATTTTCAATAGTTATCAAAAACCTTCTTTTTTAGTACAGAAATGATAGGTAATATCAAAATTTCCCAATAATGTTAAACATTTCCGACACAACATGTACTGGTTTGTCTGCACCTATCTTCATACAATTAGATTTTAGCAAATATTTTTGAATATAACTAGTGAATATTAACTGGCATATTTGTATGAAAGTCAATTATTTTTGAACATACTATTTTTTTTATTGTTTAAACCGATTCGCTAGCGGGTGATAACGTCAGCTGTTTACCAGCTTTTTGTTTGATCGGTGATTCTACAGATTCTACATGGGGAGTCCTAAATTTTGTCTAACTCAAGTGCATTTCCAGTAGGGATCTTTAACGAGTACCTGACATCCTACAAGCTAGGGACCGACTGCTTAACGTCTTCTACGAGGGACGACGTAGTCAGATTTATTCACCTGCAGCGTGATTATATAAACCACCTCCCAGGTGGGGATCGAACCCCGGGCTACCAGCCAAGAGACGAGTACGCTAGCCACTGAGCTAACCTGGCCCCCTCAACATCACGGATTCTATCAATAACATAATTTTAGTTTCAGGATGAAAAAACTTTGATATCATTATATTCATCCAGAACCGACTAATTCATCTCAAATTTATGAAGAGATATTTTTAATATAATATCAGCCGTTGAATAATGTGATAACCCTGAAGCTTATTTTTTTTTTATTATATACCAGAATTGTTCATACCTGTTCTTTTTACATCTCATTCATTAAAATACAATAAGAACACAAACATCAAAGAAAACTGGAATTTATTCAAAGATAAATTGTTTATAATTTGAGCACAAGAATTCAATCGGTTTTTATTGAAGGTTAAATTTGTAATAGTAAAGATAGGACCTTTTTCTGGCCGGAGAGAAAGTGGCTGCCGGCCGAGTGGAAAATCGCGAATTTCCTAGATTAGAGGAGTCGTAGCGATTTCTCCTTTGAAAACATGGCCTGGTGGAATACAATAAAAGACCGAGTGCGTGTTAGCTACGGCCCAAAGACCTCCCTCTGTAAATACCTATATCTTTTTTTTTTTCTTTCCTGTTCCACCAAAACCCATACATACCTTATTTCCAAGGAAAATAACCTTCTTGACTTTTTTTTCCTTTTTTTTTTTAGTTTTTGATAGTATTCATAAGATGTATCCTTTTTGAGCCTCTAAGTTAAAAGAAGTTTTTATTGATTTTTTATAAAAAGAAAATTGTAATTGTATGAAGTACAATATCATTTTGTTTTTCATACTTCATTGAATAATAAGTTCCCGAATCATGCTGTACGTTACTGTATGATATTTACGGCCATCTTAAAATAATAGATAAAGCGTCCACATTATCTAAGATTATTTATGAAAACAACGCGTTTTTATCAACTATAGTTGTTAATCAAGTTTATCTGATTATATGGGACATTCCTTTTTTTACTTTCTCACAAGTAGATAGATACATCTATCAATGAACACCACATGTTTGAAACGAAAATTACATAATATAACATTCTTCATTTGAGGTCTAATGTTTCTGTTGTTTCTGTTTACAACAAGTGAAGTATAGTGATCGATGTTTTAGTGTATGTGTGCGTGTGGAGTGAGAGGGTTGTGTGAATATATTCTTATAATATTGTTGATACAGGTCACACTACAGGTCAAATCAACATTACACCCATAATCAAGAATAATAATGAAAATTTACTGATACTCTTTGCGCTTTTGCTTCATGGAAAAGATACACTATTACCCATTATAAGGATAAATAGACTTATTTTCCCCTGAACTTCTAAATCTATGAAAATAACATGTGGAAATTTCCAATTAAGAATGAACTATATTAGTAACAAGCTGAGATAAATTTTATAATTTTCAAAACACAAAAGGTCTACTTCTTATAAAAAGAAAGATCTCAGGATTGAATCTGTAAGATTGTAAACATTACTCTGGTCTAAACCTTTCTTTAATCGAAATATTTTATTTTTGTTAACTACGCATATCTTCCGTAACAAAAATATGTAGTGAGAGTAATAAATAGCTTCAATACCCATGAGTAAAGAATGAAGCCTACTAGTTCATTTTTTTACGTCGTTTCTTGATTGTAGTGGGTTATCATAGCAGTAGATTTCTTGGCCATCTTCTCCTGAGTCGTCATGAAAGGTTCTGGGAATATGATGAATAAGGAGGGGTTTTGTACAAGTGGATTTGGTTGAGAAGAAAGTTTGATATAAAACGCTTTTAACGATCAGAGACTAAATTTTGTATAAATAGGATTTTTAGGTCTATATAGAGATTGTGATTTTTGACATAATAATGAGCATTAGTTATAGTGCTTAGGAATTTCGGATTGCAATGACTGTATTTTATGAATCTTCGAAGGTTTTGCACAACCCCATAGCTCAATCCCGTAAGTCCAAATTAGTCTCAGTAATGTTTTATCAACAGTACTTTGTTATGAAATGTTAATTTTGAGTCCGTACAGTAATAAGTAGCGTCGTTTTTGGTTGTCTTTTCTGTCGGGTATGGGGATTCTATGTTTGTCGCTTGTCGATGGAGAGCCCCAAGTATCTGACAATACTCGTATCTGTAGTTGGAAGGAGAGCTCCAACTCTCACTATCAACATCTATTCATAGTAATATTGACACGTATTCCTTTTTTTTTATGTAAAAGCAGCATGAGTGCTTTTGTTGATATTAATATTTAAGTGCCACTTTTTCAGTAAGGCTTGTTGGTGTTTTTGGAGAGCATTTTTGGCGGTAATGAGATCAAGGTTTCTGGGATAGGATTGATGTGTCATCAATCTTTGTACACAAGTACAAAGAGGAGTTTGAGAGTGTAGAGGAATATAATAGGTGTAAATATCATACCAGAACTGGGCCTAGTATACCACCTTGAGGTACTCCAGCTAAAACAGAGAAGATAAGGGATAGAGCAGCACCTACGAGTATAGATACTTGTGTGTATCTGTTAGAAAAGTAGGATTTCAGGATTATTCATATCAAAAAAACAGCTCCAGACAGGAATATGAGCTGTGCTGATACATGTCCGATTTATAAAATAAAAAGTACATTTTTATAGCACAATTTTATATTTGATAGCATAAAGTACATTTTGAATATCTTGATAATAAATTATTTGCAAAATTTTTGACATTAACAAAAATTAAATATTTGTATCAAACTTCTACCTTAAATGAATAAGTTATTATATAAAAAAATTATATTATATTATATTATAAAAACATGCAGTTTTCGGGACAATTAAAGAAGCAACATATCAGACAGTGCTAACATCGTAGTAGACACTAGTAGATGCACTTATCAACTATAAAGAAAAACAAAAAAAAGAAGCAACATTTCCCAAAAAACGGAAACCCAAGTTATTAGAATATCTAAAATCATGTTTTGAAATAAATTTCAAGAATTTTGAATAATTAAATAAACGTAAACAGTCTTAAAAGCCTGAAAACAAAATTTCTACCTCCCCTACCTTAAACATTTGTTAATTTCTACAAGTGCTGCTCAATTTCTACGTCCCCTATCTTAAGCATTTGTTAATTTAAACATACGGATGTTTCCATCATACAGAAATGAAATAACTTTGTAGGCTTGAAATATAATTAAAAACCTTAATAAGCAAAAAAGAAGTTAACTTAATTCATAAAACAACCATTAATCATCATTTTACTTGTGTTCTCAAATGTTCTTATGAGAAGGACATTATATTCTTCGTTTTTTATACTTTTATTTTTGACACATTTTGTAATATATAATAATATTTACGTTATACTTATGAACACTCTATTTCTTTTCAGATGGTTTGAATATATTTTTGATTATGTCTGGCTTCATTTTTCTGAAAAGGTATGCATACAAAAATTACAACACTCTGCAAGTTTTATTGTTTGACCAATCTTAATGATGTTTGATGGATGTATAGTTTGTTGAAGAATAAATAAATCTCTTGTATTTTTTTTCAAAAGTTGAATCAAGAGAATCAACTATCAGTGGCTTTTGTCAAAATTGCTATAAAATGCTTTAAAATCTTTTTAACTAGAACTAATAGATATTACAATCCAAGACCTATCAAAATAATTACAACAATATAAAGTAAGGTTATTTCATGTTCTTGCACCACTAGAGGTTGCCTTCAGGGAGGTACATCATCACTCATATTGTTGGAAGTAGCTGTCGATAATCTATTGGTTACTCTAAATGTTCAATCTGGCAATACGCAATAAAATGCAGATGGCCTTGTTATTGTAAAAACACCATATTATGTTACATAAGTTAGTATTATTATCTTATGTTAGTTATGTTATTATACTCTGTATACAATACAGAGTATTATATTCCAAATACAATAGGCAAGTATCTAATTAATAATAATATCCACACTATAAGTATATACCATTAATTCTAAAATATTTATTGCATAGTAACCATTGACTAGAATTACATTTCATGATATTCCATGGTTAGGTAGTTAGGTTGCTCAAACAAAAATGAGAGTAAAATGAAAAACTAAGCAACTTCTGCGTCTCATTATCTTATATTCAACCGAACACATATGACACATGGCTTATGAAAGAGTACTTATTCATAATTCAATTTACAAAGTGGTTTGTACAAAAACATTGTGATTTCTTATAAAACAAAATGGAATTTATTTTGTCTCAAAATAAAATATAAACGTTTACACTGGTTTAGTGCGTATGTCTTATATTATGAAGGAATAAAAATAAGCTTTGTATGAAAGTGTCAACTTTATTATTTTCTATATTGCTAGACTTAACTAAAAAAATGACTGAATCACTCCTGTTGTCCAATAACTTCGCCTTGATTAGAAATGAACTTATTATTTTATATTGAGGAAGGCTGGCTTTCCTTGAAGCATACAGTTCCTTTTCAACTAATATGCTTGATCTGGGGGGTTTATACAGAGGATAAACTTAAACAATGCAGGGTTTTCAATGGTGCAATTTTGAACACTACTCTAAGATACAGCTATTTCATATGCAGCACAAGATTAAACTGGGTATTGTGTAAGGGTTTAACTTCAACATCAAGTTTTTTGCCAAGGGCTTAGAACTTTCTTACCTTACTTACCTAAGAAAATTCTCACAAATTTATAGTAATATTATTAAGTGTTAAAAAATAGATAGCAACAATTTTCTTCCTCCTGTCAGAATAGGGTAAACATGAATTGGAACTGATATAAGCTAAAAGAATCTAAAAAGGCAGCCAGTGAACTTCTGATATCTGTTGAGAAGAAACTAACATGTGTTTAGTTCCTTTCCAGTGTGTGATCAAAGTAACAGTTTAAACGATTTTATAACGTTCATATAATTTTATAACTTATATTCTAGACTTTTATAGCAGATATAGATTTCATAATAGACTGTTATGATGACCCTATTCAATCAGGGCATAAATATTTCTGAGATTACCTGTTATTGTTGAATAGTTGGGTTAACTTGTACTTATTAAATTGTCAAGCATATAAAACATATTACTCAATTACCATATTTAAATTCAGTAATGTTTAAATAAATAAAAACCTCCAATTATAACAATCCTTGATAACAATAATTGTCAACTCCACTTAGTGTATATTAAGTGTTTAAATAATGTATAATAGTCATTTGCAAATAAAAACAGTGAAAACATCCGATAGATAAAATCCCTCATATCTAAGAAACAATTCATAAATATCAACTAAAACAAACAAGAACATGACTAACAAAGAAGATAAACAATGTTATTAATTGGATTTTAAACGCCCTGCAAACAGTCGACAATAAATATCACAGTTGTGTCTTACTTCAACTTTAATCGGCTTGAAATCAAATGCCAGGAGTAAAAATCGTACGTATTTTAAGAACAATAGGAACATTAAAGTTGGAAACAGAAGGTAATTTGAAGTCAAATTGTAGGTTACGGTTTGACATCGAGTCACGCAATAGGGATTGACGTCTTTATTGATGTTTGGAAATTCAACTAAAACACTTGTTACCTACCCACACTCTCTCGCATATCTTCTACCGAACACATTTCACTTCCAAATATATCCAATAAGATAGTGAAATTGACTTATTTCATGTCAAGTGGTTACATTTGCTTTCATCATACCTAAAGTATATATTATGATCTCGTAAGTCAGCTCTGCAACTAAGGAAGCAAGAAATATTAGAAACTGAATGAACTATATTATTTTAAATGATACAACAGATTTTTTATAATAATTTTACAATTACAATAATACTGTTATATAAAATATTAAAGTTTTAGTGGCAGTACAATAAAATATGAATTGATATAAGCTTTGTACAAGGAGATTTGGATGGAGTATAGGTTTAATGCCTTTATGATCACCTGTCGAGTGGTGAATTGCTCGATTGATTAAAAGAATTCGCAGTGGCATAAACTCAATTTTACCTGTAATCGCACCTATTGTTGACAATGATGAACAACTAAGTTAATTAATTCATTTTGCTGATGTTAATATCGCATTGGCTAATTTTAGTGACAGCTTAATAGACATAATTGTTTTGAGCACTTGACTAATCTTGGAAAGTATGGTCCTATTAAATAGAAAACTTTCAATAAAGAAATAAAAAAAATATAACATAGTTAGTTATATATATTATTTTAGTTATTATAATATAACTAAAATTATTAAATATTAATTAAATAATTTTAATTATTAAATATTAATAATTAAAAAATTTTAATTAATTAAATATTAATATTAAATATTAAATTATTAACTAAAATTATAGTTATTATTATTTTTTTCTAGTATTATAAAAAAATATACAAGTTGTTGTCTCTAATTTCTATTTTCATTCAGTTTTGCCTTTTTTGTAAGGTATAGTAATAATGAAAAATATTGATAAGGGAATTTGCACAGATATGCACTTTTGAGGTTCTTTGAGTAAATAATTATAGGATGATATTTGGATACCTATTTGTCCTCACATACAACTTTTTTGTTTCCATTATTGTTGGATAATATGAATACTATCCAACAGGTTCTATGGTTGCTGATATTTTTAGCGAAGTCAATTGGAGCTCAACCTTCAAGCTCTATAGATGTATCAATAATTTCCTCTGCCATCATTTTTTCAGTTTTTCTTATTATGTGTCCTGAATCTTTTATTGGCCTCTATTCTGACGATATCAGCTTTAATTGTGCCTTTTTAGAATTGCTAATGAGTACTGAACAGATATGCTCCGATCAAATTTCTTATTTGTTTGATACATGTAAATTTGCAATCAATAACTCAAAGAGTGACCACATTAAATTAGGTTGGATGCCCTCCAAGGAACCACATCTGACAAAAACTAACCAAATTGTTATTTAAAAAGACCAAAATAAGTTTGAACATATTATAGCGCCTTGCTGTACCAAACATGTACATATCTATCCTATATTAGAATCAATCGAGCAATTCACCTCTCAACAGGTGACAATGAAGATGACATGTGACATGTCAGTGCGTGGAGATAGTCGTTGGTTATGTCTGTATGATTGGTGGATACCCAGCCAAAATTTTACCATCACCTCACAATTCATACAATACGATAAATATTCCTGATTTTTTCAGATATTTAGTTCATTATGTAAATACATTTACTACAATTTTTAACAGTATTACATCATTGAAAAATCACAATAAGAATAATAACTAATCCCTCCCACTCTTGAGGTCATTCTAATAACTTAAAATTTTTCAATTATTTTTCCGTTTTTGAAAGTAGTCAATAAAAAATGCTTTACCAATTTTGAATTTTTGCTAAATCCAAATAATAGCAAAGTATATAACTTCAGTTTTAATGATTACAATTTTCATTTTTTTTACCTTAATCTCATTCAAGTTTTATCAGTTCAATATAAGTAATAATTTATTGGGTGTATTCAGTTCAAACAGCAAATTTCAATAACTCATATGTAAAGAAATTAATTATAAAAATATACAGGACTTATGACGTTATTTACAATATTATGAAAAATAAAAATAATATATAAAATAACTGTTTATAATAACTTTTAAATTATCATATTTTTTATCATTTTTAACTGATAGCCAAGAGGAATTGGCTATATGCAAACTAACTAAACTTTACTGAAGGCAGTGTGTATTAGTCAAATGACGTCACTCATATGTTTCAATAAACTGATTAATTTGAATGATAATATTTCAATGATTGTTTAAATCTGACTTACCGGTTACTAGTTCTGGATATTTTTTTGATTAGCCATGTTGAAACCAAAAATTTATTTAAATATTAATATTTCGTGTTTAATTTCATGTAAGAACCAAAATTGTTTAATATAGCCAAAGTACATTCTATGCGTTGATCAATCATTGTAAACAAACATCCACTGACATATAAATGATTATGCACACAACTAGTATTAAAACACTTACATAATTAATTGTTTGTTTATTATTTGTAATAGTTCACTTACACTAGATTTTATTGACCACATCTAATTTCATAATGATTTACTTATGAACCATGTAATAGCATTTATTGCACAATAAAAAATTACACAATAGCGAGCTATATTGAAATGCATAGCTAGAATTCGAAACATGTTTAGGTCAAGTATATTGTCAGAGTGGTAGAGTTACTGTTAACAATTCTTGATGCTTTATTTGGGACGCTATGTAGAAGTGTATGACAACTGTAAGTTCAATGTTTTGTCCTGTACTTCCACTATTTTTATTGTTGTGAAATTTATTTAAAGACAGGCTCCTGACAGACAAATGTTCTTAAATTTTTAAAAGACTTATAGAAGTATATGTTATGTTATATAATTCTGTTAAGTTGTCAGACCTACTCATAACTACGATCCTAATTTCAAATAACATCTTTCGTTTTTCATAGTCCTATAATAATATTAATATGTCAAATTTTAAAGCTACTCATTTTTTTTACAAATTATTTGGGTTTGCATTTTTTTTTTATTTTTAGGGCTATGTAGTACGACATTGGTTGGTTCCAAAGTTTTTTTTTTTAGATTGTTTATGTGCCAGTATAAAAGTAATAAATTTATAAAAAAAAAAGTTGCAGAATGAGTTAAAGTTTAAATAAGAATAAAAAAAAAACAAAGCGCAATACGAGTGAGTGCTTGGAGATAGAGAATGCTACATCCCAACTCCACTTTCCTAGTGTTTCGTTATTTATCGTCACTTGTTTATGTGTGACGAATGGAAGCTTTTATTGGACATTTAATGGTAGAAGGGGGTTGTATCGGTTTGCAGAACTTGTTACTCGACTGTGAGCTTTTATTGTGAGGCACTTAGGCAGGAGGGGAGGCGTCCATTTGACGGCGAGGGAGTCCTGACAATAGGACAGGCCAACGACAATGGAGAGAAGACGCGGACGTATAATATAAGAGACAAGTCCGGCGCCGTCTGCTGCCCCAACCAACTCAATTCAACTCGAGCGAAAAAATACATCCAAACACACTAGTCAAGAACTGCTCTTCACAACTTCTTCGGTCAAACCACATCCACTCACACTGAAAGGATGTTTCAACTGGTCCTTCTCAAGACTGTCACATTCAAATCAACATGAGCTGATGACTGCAATACAGTAAAAATATAATTTTAAAAAAGTTTATCACTAATTAATCGAAATATATTAGGGCTTATTTATAGCATTGGATATTAACACAATCATTATATTAATGAATTGTAGTTTTAACCAGTTTTAATATAATGTCTTTTTTATATTCCCAACAAATAAATATGCCAGCTTCTATAATCAATAACGAATACATAAAGATATTCTTGTGAAAGAGAAGGTATATATTAATTATATAATAATCAATTAAAATTGATCCAGATTGTAAATTTATTAATTAAATATTTATAAGGATAGTAATAAGTGAATGAAAAGAATGGGACTAAAAACATGAACGAAGGATAGCTTAATTTATTAGCCTTCGGTCATCTTCCATGAGAAAATTACTACATTGAAGGCAAACAAAGACCATATATCACCAAAGAGTATTCAGCTACAGTATGCCTATCATGTATGGAAGAGGAGAAAGAGAGATAAATGGAAATGACGGCAAATAAACAATAAATTAAACAAAATTATGCATTTTTCATATTGATGAAAAGATGTATATTTTATGTAATACAGCAAATGCAATCAAAATTAGCTTTCAGAACATAATATATATTTCAGGAAAGCCCGAAAACGAACAGTACATTTCTGAATATATTTCATCATCTACGAAAAAAGTTGGGGGAGAAACAATTGTAGATTCAGGGGGGTCTGTACGAAATAAAATAGCTTATAATTCATTTCAGGAAATCCTTATTGTCTGATTACAATTAGTCAAACTTTGAATAGTGTAATTGGTAAAAATATAATTGAAGTTAATAATTTTAGCTAGCAACAATCTAGTAGCTATTTCCTATGGCTTTATGTTTAATGATTGCTGCAGAACTTATTTATGTCAAAAGATATAAGGTTTGTCAGAGACCTTTTGAGACAATAATTTATTTTTTTAGTTGCTATTGCTATTTTCCTGTGTGTGTGTGTGTGTGGTGAATTTGTGTGCCAATAAAAGTTTAGAATACTTAGATTTTATGTTAAACCATTTCATTGATTTTAACCAAGACTTGTGATTTTAATCATATAAATAATCTTATAAATCATGGTTATCAACAACCTAAAGTATATAATTTTCAAATATTGTATTTAGAAACTAAGATAAATGGTCAACAGTGGCCCCTATAAAGGAATTTGGGGAGAATTTTTATATTCTACATCTTAATCAACCAACAACCTGCTACTTATTCACTTAAATATTTTAAATATCTCCTAGATATTTTTATTATGTTCTTGATTTACCTATCCGAGTAATTATTAATTGTCAAGATTTTAAAAATTTGTTTAATACATTGATTAAGACTTGATTAAAGTAAATTTCTTAAGAAAAAACTATAATTTCTATAGTTTTATCTTGAGAGTTTTTACCTTATTTGACATGAACAGGAAATGTCAAATTCACAATGACTACTCAATGCTAAAATATGTGCCATATGACAATTTCATGTAACACCACTATTATTAAAGATTTTTTTACTGGTTAGTTAAAGATTCTTTTTTTATTTTTTAAAAAAAATATAACTTGATGGATTAAATGATACGACAGGGTTTGTTTGGGGGTGAAATATTACGGAGATCGGGAGGTGATATGTGGGGTAATACTTCAGGGGCTGCCGAGACATAAAGCCCCAGCTGTCGAGTTTGCAGTATTTCAGGTTGCAAAATGCAAAGTCGGTGTTTCGTTGGGTGTGAAGGGTTAGTAGATCTGATGGAATGAAGGCGTAGCCTGAGCCGCTGCACTAGGCAACATTTGTCAAGCACCGCTTTCGAAAGGATGACATTCCAAGTAATGCCTTCTCTGCATCCATCACGTCAGTAATTTTCTCACCCACTTGCTCTTCTATCTTTGTGTCCTCCCACCAACGGGATCAGGTGCCTCCAAATCCCGCCTTGTATTCACCTATTCATCATTTTCTATTGCATTATCCTTTCAACCCGACCTAAACACATCGTTCCTTTTTATTAACATAAGAAAGAACATACTATTAACCCAATTTCATATGTTTGACATGGAACATATTCATTCGGATTTTTTTTTTTATTTCCATTATTCAAAATTTCCTCCTGATTGAAACTTCAAGAAGTTAAAATTAATGATTCTGGTGTGGAATATGCATAGAATCCATTAAAACTAAATAGCCATAAAAAGTTATTTGTAAAAATTAACCAATTTCAAATAGAGAAAACTAGTTTTTTTTGTTTACACAGAAAAATAAGATTTATTTATACAAAAAAATATTTACCTTTGATCAAAACATATTTCATCAGTAGATGAAAAAAGATGAAAAACCAGAGATAAAAGACTCCTACGGTTGATTAACTTAAAGAATGGAATTGATTTAACCAAGAAGATATTGCTTATTCAATAAATAAATGTCATTAAAGTTGAGTCATATGGAAGTAATGACATTAGTTATCAAAGAAGAAAACAAACATAAAATAATTTTTTAGTAGAGTATCGTTTGGTAAATATATAACTGATAAATTATAGTAGGGGCCAAATTGAATCCTGCTAGTTTATTTGGACAAATTACTTCTCACAGCATCCAAATTCAGTTGCGACTGCGGTTTGAACCAACATGATCGGCCATTTCTTTGACAAATTACGATTACAATGACTATACTAATATTTTCAATACTATTGCCTAATATTATCAATGAATCTACCTGTTCTATTTCTGTTGCTACTCTATCGCTAATGCTGTTCAATTATGTTAGCATCTTCTGTAACACAAGTTTTAATATAATGCTTTAAAATTTCATATTTAAATGAAATAACACTTAATAAATTATATCAGCAATGAAACATTATTTTGTTAACAAAAATAAGAATTACATTAATATTATATAATAATTTTTCAAAAAAAATAATACATTTCGATTTTTATTTACTTGGAACATACGAGTAAATATCTAACATATACTCTGTATCAGTTAAAGGAACTACTTTTATTATTCAGATGGTATTAAAATTTTTCATTCTTCTTGTGTAAAATCAATATAGCAACATCATATTAAGGCCCTAACAAGAAAAAAATATCTTCAAACTTTTAATTTAACTTCCATTGTAAAGAATTATTATTTTTTAAAAGAGAGTTTTTAGCATTCTGCTTCCAGTAATATAGTTAACAGCGTTAAGGTTGTCACACTCTTGTTCAGTAAAATCTTAAATATACCAAGCAGTCTGTTTACTCATCTTTACTCATGTTTTTCTAAGTGTGTATATGTTAAACATAGATATTACCTGAATTAAAGCATCGTGTTAATGTAGTTTACTCTATAAGTTTTTTTTGTAAAAATATAATACAACTCTAGGGTGTTCTAGTTCAATTATTTATTTCTCACAATTTGCATATAAATTAAATTCATTGAAAGGTCCTTCTCCAATAATCAATTGTTTCATTTACAAATATTATTAAAATAATTTTGTTATTATTTTCATTATTGTTATGTTCACTTATTATTAATGTCCTTAGATAAAGAAACAAAAGTTTGTATTTGAATAGAGCCGTGTGACATTTGGATCGTTAGTCGAGTTGTAATCCAAGAGAACAAGCTGTGGATTGTTTTATTGGATAAAGTGTTGAAAACAATTAGAATATAGCTGCGGTGGATGTGATTAGAGAGAAGGCGGTAGTCGTGTGCACAATGACTGTAATATGCGGACAAGATACTAACACTGTTACCACCACCGCCCTAATGAACCTATCCAGCTCTCCTGTCCTCTCACCTTTATACCTCCCCCACCTATTCCTTCATTCAATTAAATAATAAAACAATAACTCTTGAACACACAATAAATCTCTCTTCTTTCTTATTATTATATACACTTTTATGTTTTGATTCTTCGCTTGAATAGTTTTTTTTTGTCATAATTAAAAGAATGGTTTCATAATCATTAAGCCACAATTAAAACTAAAAAAAACTAATTTACAAAATATTAACCATTTTTTTCTGTATTAAAGAACTACATCATTTAATAACAATTAACCGGTTTGAATATACTGCGTAAAATACAAATTTTTACTCTATTTTCTAAGAGTTATTTTTTCAATTCATATAATCTGTAATACTAAAAGGTAAGTGTTCGTGTCTTCATTCCGAGTGTAACTCAAGTAACAAACCACTAATCAAAAAAACAATAACTAATGACAAATAATCAAAGTATAATATATAGTTTAATTTAGTATAATATTTGATTTATACTATAAATATAGTGTAATCAAAGAAATATATTGTGGAAATGCTTCTCAAAACAGGTAGTATAAATTAATTGAAAATTACAGGTGGTGTTGAAAAATAAGGGTAATTTTTATAACCTATGCTGTAAATCTACTAACTACATATTTATACACTAAAACGATGTCTATGTGGAAAAAATTGAGATTTAAAAAAAAAGAAAAAGTAAAAATATTCATGAATGAATAAGCCAGCAGTGAAGTATTCCTAGGAAATCAGGCTAAACATAACATCACATCAATAGCAAATAATAATGACTTTGCACTCCTTTTAAGCCAAAAAATGATGCACCGGAACACTATTTTGGAAAATGGTATGGATTATTGCTGCAATAATAGCTAAGATATGTAACTAACAAACTTAACATTTAGTCCTTGTTCAACAGAAGTGTACTAATATTGCATACATATTCTATAGTACACTGTATACATACTGTATACTGTTTTTGTTTTGATTTATTCATGTTCCTTGGCCTTTCAGCCACACCATGATAAAGCAGAATTGGTTGATGTTTTTTAACGTGGAGCCCTTTCGCACGTCACGAGAACCAACCGTCCACTCACTAATGATTCAAGACGAAACGGTCCTCGTGAAGTGCCCAAGATGGACCTCGTGGAGGCGGGCTTCCACGACCTACATCAACGTAGATGTAGCTTTTAAGCTACAATCAACGATAGTTGATCAACGTAGCATCAACGTACATCAAAAGCTTTTAAGCTTTTGCCAGTTAGTCTCTAAAAAGGACTGAGGGTTACTTGATGATAGGGTTCATCAAGGATTACAGGGGAACATTAAATTAGAAAAATACAAGGGTAACAGTAAATAGCGAGTTGAGAGATAGTAAAGAAGGTAAGTTAAAGAAAGAGTCAGAGGTAGCAAAAAAAGATGCAGAGAGAAAGTAGGATAAGCATCCAGACGGTGGCCCGCCGCAACATGCCGGGCAGACCTTTGTCCGCCACAAACAAGCCACAACTAGCCACGTCCGAATAAAACATATGCCCGTTAATCTCTAGAGAGACTGTTGGTTACTTGATGAAAGGGATCATCAAGGATTCAGGGGAAAGATTAAATTGGAAAATACAAGGGTAACAGTTAATAGCGAGTTGTGAGATAGCAAAGATTAGGTAAGTTAGGGAAAGAGTCAGAGGTAGCAAGAAAAGGTGCAGGGAGAAAATAGGAGAAACATCGTCGCAACTGGTTAGGCCGGCCCATGCTCACCACAAACCAGCCACAACAGTCCCGCCCGAATATATATGACCAATAGTCTCTAATAGACTCATAGTTTTGCTGGGGCAGAAGAAAGTCTTAAAAAAGACAAGCACAAAGCCAGAAGAAGAAAAGATCACTCAGAACCAAGCCCCTGGACCAGCGCGCGACTGAATGGGCTAGCCACTAGCGAACACCAGCCCAGACAAGCACCGAGGTAGCAGCTAAAGCCACTGTTGTGCCCACAGCGAATGTTACCTTTTACCTACAAGGGCGGACGGCCACCTGACCAATGCGCAGGCAGGCAGGCTTGCTACTCCTGGACGCCGGAGCAGGCAAGCACACCGCCCAGATTGTGCCTTTCTTAGTTCAAGCCATTATTTAGGCATATTAAGCCCCCCCACCACGACAAGGTGAAGTCACGTTGGGGGGGGGGGGGTACATACTGTATACATATATATATATATATATATATATATATATTATCTAATAAACATAATTGCTGTCCATATTTTTAACATCATATGAATCTACATAATAAGATTTCTTACTTTACCTAAATGGGAATAAAAATTGATAAATGGGAACCAAACATTGCATATTTTTTGCAAAATAAAGTGTCAAATATAGCAGAATATAACTAGAAAAATTTTGCTCACGCCAGCTCACTGCCCGCCGTATATCAGCTATTAAATAGTGATGAAAATTCAGAAAATAATTGAGCAGAGAAATTAAAAGTATTAAAGTGGAATATAATGTAATGATATATGATAATAAGGATAAATTAGAGAATTGCAGCTGCTATAAACCGGGTAACGCATTGTCAAGAGTAGATTTGAAAATTAAAGTTTATTTGTAGATTTTTAGTTATTATTTTTTTTGTTAATTAGAGTTGATTTATTACAATGGTTATATTTGACGAGTGTGTATTTCAAAATCCAGTTTAGTTTGAAGAAAAGAGGAATGTAATATGCTGTTAGTAAACAAATAATCATGTTCATTTTACTGCTTTTTCAATTTGTTAATTGTTCAATCTTTTATAGTGTGGTATTTATTCATATTCGAAAAAAGTGTTATGTCTACATAGAAAAAAGTTTATTATAATAAAACCAACAACGCATTTCGAACACTTGGTGTTCTCATTCAGGATACATCTCCTCTGCCGGGGTGGTTATTCAGTGGGTGATACCAAGAACTGATACCAAGCATGAGTCCTTGTTTGGACTCATTCACTCAATAACCTGTTTTGATATTAGAACATGTACCCCAGCCTTTCGGCCATATCACGTATCACTCAATAACCACCCTAGCAGATTAGTTGTCGCCAGAAAAATAACATCACGTGTTCGAAACGCTTTGTTAGTTTTTTTCTTTATATTAAAGTTTTTTATGCGGAGACATAATACTTTTCCCGATGTTACTACTTTTTGATTGACAATAATTGAGCTTCTTAAAGTAAACACGTTAATTTTTACATTAATTCAACCAACATTCACAAAGTAACCTACATCATAACTACACCTTATAATGAAACACTTCACTTTAATCATAAAACGTTCTCTCAATCAAGAGTCTAGTCAGTGTGATCTTAATATTGTTGGATGCCTCCAATATATTTCAATCATTTTAATTATATATCTTACTATGTAGGGAAAAAGTGTCACAAACCTAACTTGTTACTTGTAGTTTTTAGTTGATGATCAAAAATTAAAATTATGAAGTAGTAAGGTACCGACCAAGCGATGACCAATTCTTCTATACCACTATGTCAAATATTTGAATTATATGATTGCTATATGGTATCTAGCCACATTAAAATGAATCAATTCATTTTTAATGAGTCTTATTATTAATCTTATATGACCAAGAATATAATGAATTAATCAAATAATAGATCAAGTAATTACTAATTTATCACTTCATTTACACAGCCGCGTAAAGTACACGACAGGTTGTAATTCTCTTTAAAAGTGGATGATGGAAAAAGAATAAGTTGTACTTATAGAATAAAATAACTAAATATCTGAGTTGAAAAAAAAATTTTTTTTTTCATACAAAGCTAGATGAACATTTACATAACTACCCATGAGTTATAGCCAAGAATTTTGCCATTTTTTGTCATAATAGTAGCATGAAGGCATAAAATATTACCTGATATTTTGATTGAATTATGAAATAATTATTATAAAACGGTTAAAGTAATTACTTTGATTTAACAGTATTAAACTTCAAATATTGATTATTTTATCTTTGGCTGAAGATTTCAAAGGATTTGAGAATCCCTTTATATTTAAATAGGCTGCCTTTCATTTCAATTACACTTTTCATAACTAAGCATTTCTTGTACTGATTATGTTATGCAAAGAAAATGAAAACATAAAATGTCTAAAATATCTGTCATTATGGTCATTTTATGTTTTACAATGTTTTGTCATTTTAAAATATTAAAGAACACCCTCCTTTTAAACTATATATAAAAACATTTGCTTATTGTGTTCAAAAAGTTAAATAAGCTTTTCTATTGACATTTCAATATCATGTGGGAAGATGTATTTAATTAAGTTTCGTAGATAAGCTGTATTCATGAAAGATAATAGACTGATATAAGTTAGTAGATAAACTCATATTTAGAATATATCTAACAATGAAAAAAAAATGAAATTTCAGTTATAAGTAATGGATATTTTGTTTAAATTAATTTAAAAGTTTACTAGAGTGTAAGTTGCTCTGATGCATGGATAAGAGATGAGAGAAAAATTGATTATTCACTTTAGGAAAATATTTTCTCAGTAGCTTTCAACTCTATATTGGTTGCAGACCTATCTTATGACGTTAATTACTAAATGAAAATGAAGCACTAAGTCAAGAAACTTTCAAGTATTTGCCAATATTTACTTTTGTTTGGAAGTCGTAATAATGGCTATATATAAACATAAAAAAAAAGGAAGAGCTAAACAAACAATTCATTATATCCATTAATGTTGGTGGAAAGAGTAATTTAATTTGGAAGGGTGGTATGGTGATAGGGAGAGTCGCATCTGGCCTCCCGAGGGCCCGCAGCAAGATATTTTTATTGAAGTAGCTCGCAAAACGGAGGGTGTTCTATAGCGTCTAAAATCCATCCCGGTTCTCGTCTCAGTGACAAGGGAATCCTTTTATTCGGGAAAGGCGGGGAATTGTCGCTTCTAACTGACATCCTGTTATCCCTCCAGGATTACCCCTACCTCTGCCTACTGCTGTCTCTTTTCCACTCGTACTTCTCCTTTACTCTGCAATGTAGGTTCTCTCTTTCCTTTACATTCCCTCCTTCTTTCAAGATTACAACTTTTATACCACTCAGTTCAACAGTATTATCAAAATAAACACTGTAATCTTGAAAAATGCCTCCTCCTTTATTAGAAAGCTTAAGGCTGGGTGTATTCATTTATCAGCAGCACTTCATTGCCCTTTCACGTAACAACTACAAATTTAATTACTTTTTAATGAAAATACATATCATCTTATTAGAATACCAATTAATTTAAAATCATATATTAATTGCAAATTGTGTTAATAGATTAATTAAATATTTTCTTCCCTTTTATCTTAAGAATTAGTGATTAGAGATTAGTGCATATCAAACAATTAGGATATTCTATCAAACCCAAAAGTAAAATTGAATACTAACAGACTACCATATTTTGAAACCTTCATTCTGAAGCCTTTATGTAGCTTTGATATGTTTGCACTGTTTTTTTTTTAATCAACCACAAAAACACTTGAAATTACAAATACTTTTTTTATTATATGATATCTGATACGTTTACGCTGAGACAATTGCACTTTTTCATGAGTTTCATTGAAAATGATTTACTGTATTGAGGGATCAAAACTGACTCTGTTATAAATGTTTAACCAACCAACCTACCCATAGTTGTAACCAACTGTACTTCAGCATTACCTAATGAAAAGATTTATATAATGCAGACCAATTATGATAAATTTAGTATAACATATATAGTATATCATCCTTCTTAATGAACATTTATTTTATAATTTAATCATAGTCAATTTCTTGTTTGTTGTAAAAATTGGTGAAATGTTTACATTATATGGTAAACAATATTCAGGGTAATATTAAATATTCCAATCAACTGATTAATTGAAATAATATTTTATAATAATTTATCAAGAATAAGTCATTATTCGCTTAACTGTTACTCCAGTATTTAATATTTAATTGTTTCCACTCACAAAATGCATCGTAAGATATATTTTGAGCTATTAGCTTTAATGGTTACTGAAAAGCCTCTCAGGCCAAACTTTGTTCTTCGAAGTTTCTCCGTTGCAGAGTGTTCCCCCTTCACATTATCCAAGAATGGTTTTGCTCTAATAGACCCTTTTATTGAAAGTTCAAATGATCAACAAATTCTTAATCTTTTATCTAATATAATGTGAATATAGACCTAATCAGATAATACTCAGTTATATGGAATTTTCTAGTCTGGAGTCAAAAAAGGTATTCATTATCGAACAATAAATACCCTCAATTTAGAAAAAAATAAATATTTCTTTATTCAAATACGGAATTAACTTACTATTTTAAACCGTTCTAAGGTTATTTTCAACATTTCCAGTCATTGTTAGTCTTGCTAGCGTAATAGGTGTGTAAGTACTGATCACAAGCTTGAACCACGGCGCATTTAGTTTCTAATTCTAAACAAACCACAAAGTAATGTAGAATTACATTTTCTCAAGATTACATCTCTTCAGATTAACAATATTTTGATTATTTTTAATCAGTAAATGTAATGTTGTTTAATCAATAAATAAGGCAAACTCTTGTATACATATTTTATTTGTTACAATGTGTTTCAAAAATCAATACCTTTAGTATCATCAAATTTAATTTCTTTAATAATGTTTTATTTTTTCCCTGCCTGTTTGTCTTCTCAAACAGACAAACTATTCAATGTATTATACATTTAAAATTTTCTTACAAACATGTACCTATTTGAGAACATTTCAGTGTGTGATATAAATCGAATCATTTATCTGACCATTAAACAGTCTACTATATATTATTCATCATACGAATAAAATGTAACAACTATAATCAATATTAAAGTAATTAGAATTTCCTAAAAAATACTGGAAATATAACTCATATGAGATAAAATTTTTATTAATCCTGTTTTATTTAGATTAATATTCCTGATCTTGAATTTAATTGTTTGTTTAAAAATAAATAAAGTAACTTTTAAATTTAATTTACATAGACGATATTAACAAGATTTCACAATAAATATGTGAAATAAAAATCAACCTGATATGTGAATATCAGTTTTTTTTTTATATATTATTATTACCGAATGAAACATTTAGGTGAGAGTGAACACATCGTTCAGGATGAAAAGTATGACTGAGGGAGAGCAAAAGGATCTTAAGATACCATCTGTATGGTGTACTTAACATTGATGTCATTGGTGACTCTTTGAAATGCCACCACAAAAGTATGACTTTCCTGATAAAAGGGAGAGAGAATGAATATCAAGTATATATATATTATATATATATATATATATTATATATTATATATATATATATATAAATGAAAAAAGACAACAAATAGAAGAAGCGAGAAAACTTACTGGGTCTGAGTCATTCTCTGCCAGCGCGAGTGGACGCACGTGCCCCTTCCTCTTCCCTTCTTCTTCCCTTCTTCTCCCTGACGACGAACTTCAGTTCGAAATATCGACCCAGTCAGTTTTCTCGCTTCTTCTATTTAATGTCTTTTTTCATTTATATATCCGTCCTTTTTGGACCGTTTTAATATTTTGTTTCTATATATATATATATATATATATATATATATAATATATATAATCATCAAGAAAACGACCCACAAGGGATAAAAAACTTTTCAGAGTAAACTACAAATACACAGTAACTTAAAAACCGATGGTGCAATAGTCTCCAACCGTGGCTTGGAGACTAATTCCACTTCGGAAGTGCACTTTGTGTTCCTTTATCTTCTCTCTTGATGACAGTTAAACAGAAAATTAGAGAATGTAAGTTTGTTTTTTTTATTACTCTGTACCTGTAGTTTACTTTGATATATATTACCAGATTTTACATAAGCACGTGAAATAACAATCAATGAACGAACCACAATATGAAATGGGAAAAAAGGGTATCTTTCAACCATAACAAGCGGTCTTCGTCAGAGTCAAAACCTAACACTGCATATTGACTCTGACGAAGACCGCTTGTTACAGTTTGAAAGATCTTAGTTTTTTTTTCCCCCATTTTGTGTTGTGGTCTGATATATATATATATATATATATATATAGTTAGCGGAGAGAGGAACTCCCGCGAAAGGGTTAGAGTCCATGGAACGCCCCTCCACTAACAACTGTGCACCAGCTGATCCATTAGTAAATAAAGATAAGCCGGCAGTCTATGCTGAGACGTGCCGACAACCGTTACTTTAATTTGCCTTTTTAAAACCTCTTCTAGTTCTCACCCTAGTTTAAGTGGTGCCGAAACCCGGGACTATCGCGTAGTACCGAGTGACAGTGTGTAGTGCCAAGAACAAGTGCGTGGCTACTAGATGAGCATTCAAATGGGAGAGGAAGATAAAGCTCCCATGGAGACGCTGCTTAAATGCGAGCAGATCAAAACGTCCAGAGCGGCCTATCTTATGAGTCACATCGACTCAGTGCAGAGGTTTGTTGGAGCCAGGAGGGATATAGAACCGTTCATCCAGAGGATGGACCAAGTGAACAGGATGCTTATAGCAACTGGTTTTGACGAGGCAACTAAAACTGGCATCGTCAGTTATATGCTTGCCAGGATTGACTTACCAGTGATGCTAGACGCCGGAATTACATTTACATCCACATGGGAGGACGCGAGGAAGGTACTAATGGAGCGGTACGCCGGAGCGTCTAAACCTCTGGGACATGTGGGGGCCCAAATCTTTGCAGCCCGGAAGGTTCCACGAGAAGATGCCGCCAGCTTTGCCAAGCGGATTACGGAAGCCACGAGAAGGTTACGCAACCGTGTGGAAGAAGCATGTATCGACCCCGTCGAGAGGAAGTGGAGAATCCTAATTTATGAAGAGTTGGCCTGTGAGGTGATCAACCGCAACCTCCCCGAGAAGGTTAGAACAGGAGTCCGGCTGAGCAGACCCTCCACAATAGAAGAAGTCCTGACAGCAGTGGTGGACGAAGAGGCTGGGGCGGCAGAAACCGTCATGGAGTGGGAGACCACAGAGGACCCGACTTGGACTCAGGTCCGCCGGCGCCGACAGGACAGGAGCATACCCCCAGGGGGGAGTCTCCAGAACCGGGGGTCATAAACCTACCTATAGCGATGTTCTACGCCAGGAAAGGCCCCGACGCAACGAGGCTGCGCGAGTACCAAGGAAGCCACAAGGGAGACGACCCGCTGAGTGTTGGGACTGTGGTAAGCCGGGGCATTTTGCAAGAGAGTGCCCCTATAACAGGAGGCCAGCGGGTAAGCCAGGCGCCGTATGGGGTCCGACATGGAGGTGAATAGGATTCACAGAGGTCGACCACAGCGCACGCAACGAGAGTGGACTGACGATTACAGTGGAGAGTCAGACGGTTCAAGAGCGGGAACCTCCTGCTCCGAAAGCAGCAAGGCCACAGGAGGTCTGCAAGAATTCCGGACGAGCCAGAGGACCCATCCGGGTGAACTCCATACGTACCAAGGAGAAGGTGGCATGAGGGCGGTACAGGGAGAATATGGGCAGAAGAAAGGACAGGGAGACAGGCGAGTTGCCCATATTCTTCTGCGAAGCATGGGAAGTGATTGCCTAGTCGACACGGGATCCGAGTGTACGGTGATAGACCCTTTGACCTTAAAGCGAGCCACCACCACAGGGGAAGTCAGAAAGTGCGCGTGTGAGCTAGTCACAGTGAATGGACGCAAGAAGAACCTAAAGGAAGTGGACTTAGAGGTCGAAGCTATCACCGGGAAGAAGATCACGGTGAAGGCACACGTAGCTACCCTGAAAAGCAGGTCGTATGGAGTGATCATCGGGTGCGATGTGATAGGCGCAGCGGGACTGACGCAGAGGTTCAACCGGGTTAAGTGGAGTATCTGCTTGGGAAGGAAGAAGTACCGAACAGGCCAGGGTGTACCGCAGAAGTCCGCCCCCCGCGTCAACACCTGCGTCCAGTGGAACGCGGACAGGCTGAGGGAAGCCATTATACAGGAGTACACGGACATCTTTTAGAGAGAAGGGGATGAGCTCACGGCAACAGGCAGGGTCACTCATAAAATAGAACTTACTAAGGACCAGGTGGTGTACGAAAAGCCCAGGAGATACCCCCTCAAAATGAAAGATGTTATTAAGGGACAACTCCGAGAGTTAGTGGATCAAGGGATAGTGATCAAGTCGGCGTCCCCCTTCAACAGTCCCCTATGGGCCGTCCCCAAGAAATGTGAGCCAGGCCAGGCCCCAAAATACAGGTTGGTGGTAGACTTTAGAAAAACTTAATCAGATTACTGAGCCTGAAAGGTACCCCCTACCAAGGGTTGAAGACATCCTGGACCGGCTGAGTGGCGCTACAGTGTTCAGTACGCTGGATTTGAAACAGGGATATCATCAAATCCGTATGGACCGGGGTCTCAAGCTAAGACCGCCTTCACGTTCGACGGGGGAAATATGAGTTTACCCGTATGCCATTCGGCTTACATAATGCACCAGTCACCTTCCAGCGGCTCATGGACGAGGTCCTAGAGGGTCTGGGAGAGGAGTACTCCCAGATATTCATGGATGACATAATTGTCTTCAGTAGGACGCATGAGGACCATAGAGCTCACCTCCGCAGGGTCTTCGAGCGGCTGCGGAAGTACGGGCTGAAAGTAGCCCCTGAGAAAACAAGACTGTGCCAGACCTCGGTGACCTTCATGGGACATGTCGTGGGAGCAGAGGGCACGAGACCTGACCCCGGGAAAATCCAAGCGATAACCAAGATGGCGTATCCCCGCACAACGAGGCAAGTGAGAGCCCTCCTGGGAGCCATGGGGTTCTACAGACGATATATCCAGAACTTCGCAGACATTACGACACCCCTCACTAGGTTGCTACGGAAAGGAGCCAGGGTAGTCCTGACAACGGAGCTAGAGCGATGTTGTGCAAGCCGCCATATGCAAGCCGCCAGCTGTCAGGACCAGAGACCCGGTATAGTGCAACGGAGAAAGAACTGCTGGCAATCGTATGGGCTGTAGAGCACTTCCGGCCGTACTTGTACGGACAGAGGTTTGTAGTGCGACAGACCAGCAACTCTTCTCGGCCCTGGAACAGCGGGTGGGTAGAGGGGGGACTACCTACGTATACGCCGAGTCACAGGATCTTCGAGAGCGCGTGAACAGGCTCCTTCAGGGTAGACCCGCAGGAGCACCCCAGGTACGTATATGTCTGAGGAAGTTGGAGCTGATAGAAGACGAGCGAGAGCAGAGGGAAGTCGTCTTGGCCTACCATAGGGGAAAAACGAATCACAGGGGAGTCGACGAGACGTTTGAGAGTCTGCGGAGGTCCTATTTTTGGCTGGGCATGAAGCGATCAATTAAAACTCTCTTGGAAGAGTGTCAGACCTGTCAGCGCAGTAAGTATGACCGGCAACCACTACGGCCGCCGCTACAACCTGCGGAGCTACCGGCGGCTTACGGGGAAGTGGTAGA